>VXBL01008583.1:83950-199585 GCA_013400195.1 Aramus guarauna
TTTGTTTTGTTTTGTTTTTCTGGCATATGCTAAGAGTAGGTGGTTCAGAAGGGGAATACCTGGCACAGCGTGATGGCAACTTACCCAGCTGTCCTAATGGGATGCTTTTGTCAGGAGCCTTTGGACCTATTCTTCTTGGTATAAATAAAATCAAATAAATAAAATACTTGTTGCTATAAATAAAACTAAATGACTATGATTACCTTGAGTCTCTGGATGCACCTTACATGGTCAGCTTTTGTTCCTTTCTCCCTCTGCAAGCAATTAATGGAGAGCCATCAGTGGGGACCATCAGTGTGCATAGCCATGGGCCAGGCAGCATGAAGGCTCATAAAAATCTCTGTTTTATCTTGGAAGAAAGTTTATTATGGTCTGAATTTTTTTATTTTACTTTCCCCTGGTGAGAGAGAATTACTGGTGATGATGGTGGACCAGCTCCTGTTGGGAAGCATTGAATGGAGGAAGGATTTATTGAAGGAAATGTGTGGAAAATTCCTTGATAAGCACTTTTTTTTTTTTTTTTTTTCCTTATTTAAAGATGCTGTTTATAACTAAGAGACCATTAGCACCCAGGAGGCAATTGTGTTGTAGCAGTACCTTATTCGATGAAAGCTTGGTAGTCTGTTTCTGGACGGTGGCCTCAGGAACAGCCTCTGGATAATACTGTACCTAAGCTTCCTCCCCCCCCCCTTTTTTTTTTTTTCTTCTTTAAATGGAGGTTGGTGCAGCTACTTCCCATGTAGTTTAAAGAACAGCTTGGTGAAGTACATGTCAGCATTTGAATTATGCTTTTCATTTACTGTAGCCAATTCTAGTACTCTCCTTTCACCCTCAGGGTTTCTGGAATGTTTCTCAACAAATCTTCCCTCCCCACCTACTGCAACCCAGAGTCAAAAACCCAAGAGCTCCTTTGCATGCTGCCTGGCTGCTTTCCCTCTTCTCTTGGAGAAATTCTGTGATTTTTTTTGCAAATGATATTAAAATTGGGGTGGGCAGAATTGCGCTGTAAAGAGTCCTGGTCAGGTTACTGCCCACAGTTCTCCCTGTGCTAAGGATCAGTCAGAACTCGCAGTGTAAAACCTTTCATACCAAGGGAGCAAACAACACAGGTTAACTGGTAAGGGATGCGAAGCACTCTGCATCCCTTATGTGAAGTGGGTTTTGTTACTTCTGCCTTGAATACTGACCTAATGCTAATAATCCTATAGTTAAACAAGCTGCCAAATTTTTCCCATGGTAGTAGTTAAGAGATAGGTGGGAGAAGTGTATGGCAAAAACAGAGAATGGCAAAGATTGAGGATCATTGCTAGAACAGAGTACCTGTTTGGTTTAAAATAATCCTTCATGTGCTCAAAGTAAGGGTAGTGTGTTCCCAGTTATCTCCACCCTAAATTTTTTTGAGCTGTTGCTGCAGGATGGCTAATGCAAAACCTCTTTTGGTGGAAAAAATGGTGGGGAAGGTCATGTGTATTTTGCATTTTCTCCCTTTTACCATCCCTCTGGTTAAAGCATAGTTTGGGCTAGAGTGCACTGAGCTACCTATGTGCAGAGGATGCTATGGATTCTCCGTATTGCTAGCCCTAATTTTAGCTGTACTCTGCACGGTTCATGCCAATACTCACCTGCTTGCATTTGCACTTTTGGTAGCAGTCATTACGCAGTATGAGCTTCACACATGTGCCGCTCCTCCTGGAGCTCAGCTGGCAGCAGCAATTTGTATTCCTCACAATAAAATAGTGGGTTTTGCTTGGGTAAGGGACTGGTGGGAGGATGCTCGCATCTGTAAACGTGTCCCTGCGGAGCACTGCTGTGCTGTGCTTGTTGCAGCCTGTTGGAAGCAATTGGATGGGAGAAAGAGGAAGAGAGCTCTGAAATTCCCTTCTGCTTTTCACTGAAGTGGAGAAATGGCTCTGCGTTGCATGTTATGTTCTCTCGTGCACTTTCACTGTGAAAGGACTCCCAGTCCAATTTGTCAAGGCAGAGACTTGACGTGAGTCCAAATGCACTTGACAAGGGTCTCTCTGCTGTCAAAACCTCTCTTCCTTCTGTGATAAAAACAAAGCTCCCGAGTAAGACTCCTCTCCTTCCTTCCTGTGGCTCTTAAGAAAGACTTGGCATCCTGGAGTTGTTCTGGGGAGGAAGTTTTTTTACTACATTCGAAGCACTTACCTATTTTCCATTTAAAACTTTGACAGCACAGTGCATTCTAAACGAGATAGCCACAGAGAAATGATTTGGATTTATGCTTTCTTTAATTGGACCACATAAGATTTCATTTACTGATAGTGTCCAAAGGGAGCTGTCGAAATACTGCAGAAAGAGCGAATGCGTCCATTGTGGTAATGTTCTCTTGATAAATGCATTATGGCATAGTTATGAAGTCAGGAAGAAGCCTTAATTACTGTTATGAAGCCATTAGAATCTAAAGCAGCAATCTGAGATCTTGTTGCAATTGTGTTTTATATTTCTTCACCAAAGACTTGAGCACAAAAAAAAGTGCTTGTTTTAGAAGATAATTTATGCCTTTTATTTCCTTTGCCTTTTTAAAATGATGCAGAAGTGACAGTGAGTACTTGAATATGATAGCCTTGAGCTCCATGGATTCACGTAAATAAAAAAAATACAGCCTTTACACCAAGCATGTACTGCTCTCATTGGCAGGGAAGCCAATGCCGTATGACCTGCTGATTGCTTTCTCCTGTTACTCATACCCATATAGTGCAAGAAATTGCTGCACTTGATTCTCTCACCTTTAGAATAAATAAAGAAATAAAATAAAAAGGGAGAGAGGGCAGGATTGGTCTCCAGGAGTCTTGTGTAAAGCTTCCTCTGGGGCCAGGGAAGGAGAAAGACTGGTCTTGGAAACTTTTTATTAATGAAAATTGCTTTGGGAGCTCAGTCAGTGTTACAACCTAGGCATGGGGTCAACAAGTTGGCCATCCCTGGAAGCCTCCGCTTTCCATGTTGGCCGGTCCTGCAGCGCACAGCCTGCGCCGTCTTGCTCGAGTCTCTCTTGACAGCAACCACAAAGCAAATTATTTGGAGCTGAGTATTCTTACCCCAAAAAAGTGTGCAAAGAAAGAGTTTAGTTTTCAGATGTTTATTATCTTTTTTATCTTTTAAGTTATTCAGAGAAAGACTGTTCGCTGCTCAGTCACCTGTTTTTAGTGCTTTTGTAAATGTTCTTTGACTCTCCAGTAGTGCGTTATTTATAGCAGATGTTAATTTAATAGAGTGAACTTTGTTAGCCTTCAGGATATAAGCATCTTAATTTAAAAAACAAAACTGACAGAAATGTAGTTGTAAATCAAAGGTTAACAGGCATAGCAACGTGAAGGTATTGTTTGCTCAGTTGTTAAATTGATACTGGGCTGCTTTAAGTGGAATATTTCTTTAGTGACAGGAAGGTTAAGTACAAGTTGTACTGTTATGAGAACGAACCTTACTTATTAGTGTTTTTCTAAAGCTTATTGCTTAAAATAATTGCAGGCGCAACATGGTAGCACTGATGGTTTTTGCAGCAGCTGTGGGAAGCAGCTGGTTGGTTTGGGGCCCCATCGACAGCGCTGCCGGCTGCCTCTGGCCACTTCATTTTCATACGGGGTTCGAGCTGGCTCTCGCTTGTCTGCAGGATGGGCTCTGACTCTTGGCTGTTTCTAGAGAGAAGCGAGACCCTTTGCTCTCAAGCTTTTGGTTAAGAAAACGCCGGTTGAAAGAGCCCCTCCCAAGAATTAGGCGTATTCTTGGCGTACCAAACCTCCCAGTGCAGTTGGGCTGGGAGGACGATGGCCTTCGTGTCTTGCAGCGTGGGGTGTCTGAGCCTCGGGCCATGTTGTTTGTGCTGAGTCTGGGCTTCAGCCTCTTCACTTGACACTCAGAGAATTTTAGAGATCTCAAGAATGTCTGCTCAATGCATTGGAATACGTTGGAGTGGTTTTATCCTTTTGTGAAGTGTGTTTGTCTTTGCTGTGGGACAAGGTCTAGTATGGTTTCCAAAGGCTGTGCTCTTAGACTGTTTTTCTGATTTGATTCAGTTATCAGTAATTTAAAAAAAAAAGCAACAACAACAAAAAAACCCAATCCAAACCCAATCTAAACCCCCAAACATGTAACTATTCTACGGCTGTGTGTGGTTTTTTTTCTCTGTGTGCTTTCAGCATACTGAGCTGGGGAAGGTGATGATGATAAATATTACCACCTTGTTTCCGAAAGCTGTTGGGTACAATCTCTCACTGCAGCATCTGAAGCAGCATTACTGGAAATATTCTGAACTGTTATAACAACATCTCTGGTGTAATTTTTCTTTTCCAAAAGTCTTTCCCTTCCCCCTATTTCTTGGTAGAAGACGCTAATTAGCAGAGAGATTCAGGTGTCAGCGAATGTGCCAGGCTCTTGAATCATGCAGCAGATAGTGAGTACTGAGATATTCCCCTTCCCTTCAGATGGTGACATTAATTCTCAGAGTGCACTAGTAGTGCTGCTGCAGTTTTCATCGTGTTTGTGTATTTCCAAACTTAAAATGCTTCCAGTTATGATGTTTGTTCTGATTGACTATTTGTTACAGGCTTTGCTGTTCTGAAATTTGGGTTGACTTCTTGAAGTCTGGCATATGGCATTAAAATTCTCAGAGCACTACATCTCTGTAGAGTGACAACGCTCCAAATTAAACCTAAGCACTACTACTCCCAAGGAGATAGGCTAAGTATTTTTTCCTCTCCGGAGTACTCTACTCTGAATAGCTCCACAATTAAAATTGATATATCGTTACTTGGTTAATCTAATACCTATTATTTCCTCTTTGTTTCAAATTTGAGTAGTTTGGGCCAGCTCATGCTTTGGAGATCTAATTTAAATGAAGTTGTTCACAGCTATAAGCTTGTAAATGTATTAATTGGTTAAAGTGAAGCTCTAAAGAACCGCTTGAAGAGTCCAGAGAAATTTAACAAGATTACTTCCCCGCTGTCTATGTCCGGGCATAGTTCTGTTGGATTGTCATCACTCCAGGCAGTTTCACCAGCCTTCAGCGTAGCCCATCCTAAACTGCGTGTATACTTATATATCCAAAGGATTTGGAGTTGATGTCTGACTTCCAGTCTGGTGCTGTTCCATGGTTTTCTGGTTCATTAAAATTTTCACCAGAAGGTGCCTGGAATTATTGCAGTGGGGTTGCTGGAAGGAGATTTCCAGTGGCAGGTTTGAGGGGGGCTGCCCAGCTTGTCCCTGCCCCAGAGCGGGGATCTTACCTGGTTCAGCTCTGTCCCTTGCAGAGTTTCCCAGGAAGTGTTTCACCCCAGCTGCACACACCTTAGCAGATCCTGAAACCAACCATTTGTCTTCAGGCATTTGGGGCAAATGCCAACAGAAAATGGCACAGAGGACAAAAAGTAAATTGGCCTTCTAAAATCCTTTCAGCTTTAAGTATTACAGATATAATTAGAAACACAGGCAAGGATTATTATCCTATAAGTGCCTTTCTAGTCCATTCTGCTTTTGTAACCTTTCTTTTTTCATCTGTCATTCTGTCTTGCTGCATTGTTTCTCCTTGCAGCCTGGCGTCTCCACCATCATGTCCCATTGCTGCCTTAATGCTTTGCACTGAGTCTGTTTGCTTTGCTCTATTTACGTCATAGCTGTCGTCGTTTGGCTCTGCACTGGTGTTCCCGTGAAGCCACCATCATTCAAACAAATAGGTAGTTCTTACTGCTGCAAGAAAATGAAGAGCTGGCCCCTGCAACTGCTCTCTCCCCTGATCCCCAGGCTGCACATCTTTCCCCTCTGCTGTTCAGTAGATTAAGATTTTTGTGGAGGTTTTGTTTGTTTATTTTTTTAAATTGCCTCAGAAGTGGAAAGTTGAAGTGTTGTGTAAATTGGTCCCTGCAGTGCTGATGTGGGAAGAAGAATGGGTCCCTTGGAGCAGGGGTGCAGCTCTGTGCTGGGAAACCTGCTGTCAGGCAGGAGCTGCTTGGACGTGGTCAGGAGAGCAACTACTTTTCTGTAAGAACACACCCTTGTTTGCCCTGGGATTGCTCTCAGCTGTCTTTAGGTCCTTTTACACCCAGCAGAACTGTCCTCCAGTGGGACCTTAAACTTCAGGGTGGGAAGTACTATGGAGTGTCTTGCAGCTGCTTTTGTCCCTGCTCAGTCTGTAACTCTGTTACAGGCAACACTTTAAGTCTTTGGGGCTTGGTCTACTCTGAAAAGCTTTTTTGGCAGAGCCATGTCACTTAGGAGAGATCTTGTTTCCACCATCACTGCCCGGTTTGACAGTTACATTGATGAGGAGCGTGCAGTTCTTAGCCAGCAGGTTCCACACTGTGGTATCCAGGAGTGCTGAAGAACCTGGGGGAGGAGTCATCTGGTGCAGCATGAAGGTGCTGGTCCTCAAAGACCTTTGTTCAGGATCCTACGGCTTTTCCTCCCAAAGGTTATCGCCTCAAGCAGGACTGCAAGTGGGAGTTGCGCTCTGTAGTATCATTTCATATATGCTTGTGTCAGGGTTTCGTGAGTATTGAGGATGCTCAGCAGCTCCAAGAGTGGAGTCCAGGGCAACTTGGCTTGGGCACACGGAAAGGAGTGACAGCTGCTTGTAAAATAAACCAACCACCCTAAAATACTCACGCTTGTGATTTCTCAGATACAACTAGGATGTTCAGCCTTGCCCAAAGGGAAATCAATGGTGTGTTTGGACTCCCTGTTGCTTTATGTGTGTGTGAGTGTGTTTATTTTATTTAAGGAGTTGGTGCACAATCACTCTTAAAATTAACTGACTGCCTGTTGACTTGTCACCCTGTGAATGAAAACACATTGCTTGTAATTTGTTTGACATTATTCTGTCCTGTTGTTAGGCTTCTAATTACATTTAGAACATAACCCAGATGTCTGTCTGTCTCCTTCTGTCTCTTTATTATTATTATTTATTATTAATCTTTTTTATTGTAAAACATAGCAGAAAATATTTCTCTGAAGTGATGGAAGTCTGTTTGCTCCTCTGTCTTTTCAGGAGATTAGTAGGTGGCTGCAGGTTTATCTCCTAAAAACTGTGTTCCTTTTTAAAAGTCAGCGTCAGTTTGGGTATCCAAAATTGCTAGTCCCCTGTGACTTTGGATCGACCTTCTGTATGCTTTAGGGGTATTGGAACAGGCCTGTATCTACATTAAAATGTTTCTTTAGATACTACTGTCTAAAAATGATCGCATTCCCCACCTTATTTATTTTTAAAGAAGAGATAAATTGCTTGTGCTTTTAGAAGATTAAAATATTAATGTATTTAAATATAACAGTGAAAGAGGCGAGGCAGAAGGGATTGCCCTTTCAGAATGTGCACAAATGAGCAATCTTTTATTGAATCCATTGGATAAGCATGTAATATTCCTTGCCAATGTTGGCCTTTGATAATTAGCAAAGGAAAACTCAAGCTGCTCAATGTGAGGTTTTATAGCTCACAACCTATCCTGTAACTTGATTTTTTTCCTAGAGCCACAAGCTTTTTAAGTACCAGCAACGCAATTTGCTGATAGCATACTGGATCATCGATGTACTCAAGCCCTGTTTTCCAAAAGCATTAAGCCACTCTGACATCAAAAGGTTACTACTTTTTAATGGGACTTTTGAACGCTTTACCTCTGATCCCACTTGGAGAAAGTTGTCTTGGCCACCGAACAAGCTCCGTTCCCCTTGTGGTGGTTCTTTTTTAGCTGATCTAAATTTGCAAGGCAGCGGGGGTGTGTGGAAACTGTTTTTAGGGATAAGAAACTTGACTCTTGGTCCCTGCTGATCTTGGGTTTTTCAGTATTGCTGATTGCCAGCTTTCCTAGCTCCGAGTTGTGAAAGATTACTATTATATTTAAAAGTTGTTTCCTTTAGAGAAAAGAGTCTGATCTGGCTGGTTCCAGCAGGGGATACATTTTTCTGTTCTGCAAAGCTTTGCTCAAACAGATCTCATGGTAGGGGAGACAGCAAAAGCATGAGAAGGACACAGTGGGTTACCATAGGAAAGAAAAACTGGAAAGTAAGAATAAAGGAAATAAAGCATGTGATCAATACAAGTGATATATCTGGCGCTTGGGTATAGAGACTGCAAATTATTATGTGGTCCCTGCCATTAAATACAAATACATCCCTGATTTTTCCCTCTGCATCCCAGCCAACAGGATCTTAATGAAGGGCAAACTATGCCAACAAATCCCCTGAACCACTCCTGCCTCAGCTTGAAGCAAGCTGCGGTTTGTATTGCCTCTGTCGTTCCGTGTCGGTGCGATGGTGCTCTTTGATCTGCTGCTGTTGTTACGTGGGGTCTGGGCATCTGTTAGACCCACCACCTGCGGCAAAGGGCGTCTGGCTGAGCAATGAAAGGTCATTTGCTGAATCTGGAGTAAAACTGCACCAGGGAGTAATCTGCTAGGGACAGAAGCTACACCCTGGGTTTTTGTGATGGAAGAGCCGCTTCCCCAGAGGGGCAGAGTTGAGTGGCAGAGTCAGGCTTGGCTAAAATACTGCTGGGGCTTGTGTACCGAGTGTCTTGTCGTGGAGTTCGTAGTTGGGAGAGAGCCGGAGGGAAGGATGTTGTCACTTTAGGTTCCTTTCTGATCCTGTCCTGCTTTTCTTGGCAGTTAACAGTTAAAGGGGGGGAAAAAGCTTTTCTGGCTCTGGGCATCTGGGCCCGAGCCTGGCTGCCGTCGCAGTCAAGGGTCCATTGGCCTCAGCTGCCTTTGAAGATTTTGGCCTTTATAGGACCTGACAATCAAGAATTAATTGATGACTCACCAGCACATAATGTCAGAAATGCTAGTTTTATTTTGCTGTTCCTGCATGTTCTTCAACCTTTAACTATTTTATGCAGGTTTTAGCCTGAAGAGAAGTTATTGTGTCCATGTACAATGAAGGATGAAAATTGAGAGTGGGCGCCTTTGGAAGAAAAGTGTCTACGGTGCAGTACAACACTGCAGGTGGATCAGTTTGCTTTGTGTAGAAGAAGAGAGCGGAGGATTGCCAAAGCCTGGTTGTGAGAAACTGGTTTTGGTCCAAGTGGTTGGTGGAGCAAAAAAGGGTTTCTCTAAAGCTTTGGTGTTCGGTTTTCACTCTTGGTTTTTCTACCGAAGCAGCACAAAACAGGACTGTGCTATCTACCTATATTTGTAGCCTCAAGTTCAGGAAAGCTGTCTGTACGTCTGTGTTTTCACAGGTTTGGGGCTTAAACTGGCAAGTTAATGCTTGGACTGCAGAGGGCGGGGGGAAATTCTTGAAACAGCAGTGGAACAGTAATGCAATATACTGGTTATGGGGAGGGAGAAAAAATCGTAACAGAAGAAGAAAAAATATTAGTTTATAGTTTAGCTAATGAGGTAAAGAATTAAGAAGACAAATGCAAATACAACTCAAGAATTTTATGTTGTATTATTAGTTATTGTGTTCACTAAGTGTCATCTCCCATGGGTATAGCTTTTTTTTCAGCTTTTTTTTTTTCCTATGACAAGAAGTTCTCTTAATAAATTACGAGATTTATTAGCAGAAGCTATGCGTTTTCCAGCCTTCAGACAGGACCAGGTATCTAGGAAGCATGAACCCCTTCACGTTTCTCTTCAAGCACGTGGCAGTGCAGAGCGAAACGGGCATTGCTCCTCCGTGTGAGCACATCGCACGCTGCACAAGTCCCTCCTCATCTGTGTGTGTACTTTGTCCTGGGCAATCTGTCTCTTGTGACAATACATAAAGTATCGAAACTCTTTGCATTGTGTGTGCATGGGGTTTTGTTGTCTCTTTTTTTTTTTTTTTTTCTAGTTTGACTTTTCTGCTCCTTTTAGCCATACTTCTTTCTTGGTCCACAGTAAGCTTGGATATTAATTATATGGTATTCAGCCTTTCCCTACCTCTTCCTCTCCCATTGTGACAATAACAACTGCTTGATGATTTTTTGGTAAGAATCTTACCTTTGCAACTGCAACCTTCCAAAAAAAAAAAAAAAAATCAACCAAAACCCCCCCAAAAATCCCACAAACCATAAAAAACCCAATAAGGCTTTGAAGAAATGTCAAAGGCATTTAAATATGTAACACGCATGCTCAGGCTTTCTCTCTGTACCTGCTAATTTCCCTTCTCTCAATAGCTGTGACTAATGCTGGGATCTTTCTCTGTTTGAGCCCTGCTATTTATGAATAGAGCAAGTCTTATCTGAAGGCTTGTGAATGCTTACAAGTATGAAGCGCGCTCAGATGAACAATGTGCATAAATAGCAAATAGTTGAAGGGCCGAGTCCTCAGAATAACAATTGAGAAGAGATGACCCTGTTGAATATGTGATGAAACGAACATCTTTCCCGCTTGTCAGCTCTTTGGTTGCTGGCCCTGGTGAGGGTAAGAGTGTATTTCTGTCACAGGACTTGCCACGCAGAATTAAGTTCAGCGAAGCACTCAGAGTTGATCTCCTCCTCCTGAATCCTGCTGATCTTACCAGACTGAAGAGGTGCTTTCAGTTGGGTAATCTTTTGAAATGATGCTGAAGGCACCCGCAATAGAATGATGATTTATTTTCCTTTATAATCGTGTTGCTGACTGAGACATCCTTCTGCTGCCCTGCTTTCTTCTCTACAGCAGGCTGATTTTTCAGGAGTAATCCTTGGTGCACTCACTTGCAAAAGGCTCTTAGGACTGGCTCTGTCTTTGACATGATTATCTCTAATACTCTTCCTCCTCTTATTGCAGCCCTCCTGCGTGTGTTCGCTAAACCAGATGGTCACATCACACTTCATGTTCCTCTGTATCCCTGAGCTATAAGGGAGCAAACAGGAGTGCTTGTTGACCTATGCAGTGCTCTGAAAATGGAGTGCTGCCTCCCCATCCTTACCAGGAGAAAACAGGGCAAAGCTGCACCAACACGGCTGCAAGACAAAGGCTTCTTTTTAAGTGCTTCCTAATACTTCAACAGCACCATCCTGGGAGCACAATGGTGTTGCTTATTTAATTATTGTTACCACGTAGTGTGTTTAGGGCAGCATTTTAAGTGTAACTAGCATAAGGGATTTGGCAAACTCATTACTCACCTTCTGCTTGTAACAATTCCTGGGTCTCCCTGTCTCTTTCTGGGGAAAATTATCCACTTAGAACATCTTGAAAGAAGGGCTGGAGAGCCTGCTGAGGCCAGGACAATTCAAAATATGCGATGGTAATGTTGATGCTCTCATTTTCTGCTGGGTGTCTGGAACTTGTGCTAGCATAAAACACTGGTTTCAATGCAGAATAAGCATAAAAGTACCCTTAGCTGTGTTTCCAGGAGACATCTAACACATGTCCGTTATCTCTGTAACATTTCAGTATGATAAGGCATCTGTAGCTCTTTCCGTGACACAGTTTAGTAAATTCAGCAGCAGCCCTTTGCTTTTACTGAGCTTGCCTGACTGACTCGCAGAGAATCTGTTGAGCTGCTTTTTTGACTTTGCTGCCGAAAGTGTGTATTGAGCACTGTAAAACTTGGTCGTTTGCATATTAAGCATGAAATCTTTCATTTCCATCTTGCTGGGCTCTGGCTGCTCAGTCTTCCTTGGTCATCCCTGTGCTGGCTACCTGCTTCACATCAAGGACATAGGCCAAAACACGTCACTTTTTTGTTCTCCCCTTTCACATCTCGTGTGTGTTGTGTAGGTAAATTCTACCCTCTGCCTGGGAGAAGAGAAACGTGCTCCTGATGCCCACAAGAAGTACAGTGCTGCCAAGGAAATTCAAGCTTGGCTTGGAACAGCAGTGGCTCAGCTTGGACTTGAGCAAGTAAGGGCTGTTCTCATACATCACGCTGCAGTAAAGATATACATTTTTACATGGTAGTTCTGCTTCTGTTATGAACCGATACAGCTTCACTATTAGTGTTGACCTTTTCCCTGCCCAATGAGACATCCATCTGCAGCACCCACTGGAAAGGTTCAGGAGAACGGTATCCTGACACCTGTTGTCAAAAATGGTCCCTTTTCCCCTTGCCGTGAATTCTCTTGTGACGTTTTCTAAATGGCAACCCTAAGTATGTAAAGATGCGTGTGTTTTCTGTGAACGCAGCTGCTCCTCTTGACCCATCTGCCAGAAATTCTGCTCTTCAGACACAGCTTGCTTCCTCCCGATGTCTGTCTCCCTGTTCTGTTGGAAACAAACATTTTCACACAGCTTTGCTTAATGCAAAAGGACAACTAACTCTCCTTTTAAGGGCGTGTTTCAGAACATTAATGAATCCGAGGATGGGCTGAATCTACTGTCAAATGAGTGTTTTAGTTTGGACAACTGTATAAAGTATTTGTCGCTGTGGAAAATCTCTTCTTCCACTGCATAAAAATTCCTTAAGCAAGCGTGTCTGGGCAATGCCAAACCTGGTTAGTGTAGGCTGAAGCTTCTTAGAGTCTCTGTCCTTCCTGCTCAAAAGAAAACTGAGTCCATACTTCATCTTTAATTGAGTTGAGTATTGCTCTGGTGCAAGGGCTTTCTCAGCAGCACAACTAATATTGGTAAAGGAGGAAGAATGGCAATTCATTTTACTACTTAAATAACGGGGAGGGAGAGATGAGAAAGGAAAAAATAAAAGGAAAAAATAAAAGAAAAACAA
The DNA here is from genome assembly GCA_013400195.1 of Aramus guarauna. Lineage (NCBI taxonomy): Eukaryota > Metazoa > Chordata > Aves > Gruiformes > Aramidae > Aramus > Aramus guarauna. Next base: position 96,527 of record VXBL01008583.1, read on the forward strand.
CCAACTACACCACCACCACCCAAACCCCCAAAAAAACACAAATAAAAAAAAGAATAAAAAAACCCAACCACAAAACACAAACTTAAGAGCAAGCTGCTTTTAAAACACCTGCCTCTCACCTCTGCTAAAAGTGGCACGTAACTGAATTACAGAGGGCCTGGATCATGCACTCAGGAGTCTTTCCTCATCATGGTCATCTTGCTGCCAAGGGCATGCTCACGAGATGTCCTCTAATTTGGTTAGAAATGCTTTTCCAGGAACTGTATCATTATAGAGTTTGAAATTCTGGAAGCTGAGTGGATGCAGTAATACAGGATAGCTAGCTCTTTTCTTCTTTGTGCTAAAAATGTCTCTGGAATGAGTTGTGTCCTGGTCTGGCCACTGCTCCTGGCGGCAGGGGACAGCGGCCTCCGAAGGGCTCCTCTCCGCTCCTGGTGCCCCAACTCCTGCGAGGGGCCGCGGGAAGGGCTCTGCAGTGTCGGGCGAAGCCTTCCTCTGCCCTGGTGCACCTCCCTCCTCCTCAGGACTTACTTCACCTTGCTGATGAAATGTTTGTGTCTTCTTCACCGGGCCATCAGTTGGGGCCTTGTCACCTTTTCATCCTAGAGGTTGAATTTTTGACAGATGCAGGTCTTGCTGGATAGACAAAGCTGCTTTGTCCCATAGGCAATGTTGCCTGTGCTGGGATCTTAATGAAGAGAGGGTCTGATCATGGTTGGGCTTTCTGCTGTACAGGGCTGTACCTTGGTGGGAAAGAGGGACAGACACGGGAGGAAAATTAGCCGCACCCTTTGGGCTCTCAGTTACCCCCTTTTAACTGTGCTGTTGGGTTTTTTTGTGTGTTTTGGGGTTTTTCTGCATGAGCTGTGGTCTGGACAGTCTGCTTAGCTACCTCTGCTATTTGGAAGGTGTGTGCTCTTTTAAAGACGTGCATGTTTGAAACTGGAGAAACAGTTTCCCAAATTCCTCCCGTACAGCAGTTCTTCCCACAAAGGAGCAGCGTTTCAGGATGGGTAGTGACTCCATGGGAGCAGCCCTCTTTCCCTTGAAAGAGAGCTTCCTCGGTGCGTGCTTTCTACAGTACGATGATGTATCTGACACTGCCGTGTCCAGAAGATATCTGGGCCTTTTTATTGTAATCATGTTTGTGCATTCAGACCAATTTTGATGGTTATGAAGGTTCAAAAAAATCCCAGAGATCTTAATAAGCTAATTCGGTAACTGTTTGTGGCTTTTGTTGTTCCTCTTTGTTGTGAGGATAGAACTGGTTCGTGCTGATGAGTGCTGCATGAAAATTACATTATTAGTAATTACTGGTAATTTCTTGTCTGGAAGCTTCAGGTTTGTGGGAGCACTTAAATCCATTTGGTTCTGTATTCCCAGTGGCTTTGCTGTAATGTCTCTCGGCACTGTGTACCTCAAGACACTTCAGCAGTTCCCTTTTCTCCATGGCAACTTCTCACAGCGGTTCCTGTATCGCAGAGAGACAGTTCTCGTTCTCCCTTAACGTGGTTTTTCTGCCCGGTCAATGTGCATCACCGTACTGTACAGGCTTCCCCGAAGCGAAGGGACCGGCGTCAGCCCTGGGTTATTAAGGATGTCGGTGCAGGGCGATGCCTCGGGGATGAGGGGGAAGGCAGAGGACCAGTGTGCTTCACGTTTTCCCCTCCCTCAAAGATAAATTGTAATTTTCTTTTTTATTTTAAACGCGGTGCGGTAATGCAGTGGTTTTTGTCAGCTGGCAAAGCTAAGGATTAGTCATAGAGGCTTGTTTTCTTTTCTTCTAGAGAAGCTGGCAGAAAGGTAAAAAGAAAAAAGCCTACCATTAAACAAAAATCCCTGGAAAAAAAACCCAATGCAAACCCCCCAGCTTTTCAAAGGGAATTACAGTATTGTATTTGCTCTGCTCGGGGAGCATCACCTGGCTACAGTGTCTCAAATCCTTCTTTTCAATTTAAATAAGGGACACTTCTGGTTTTTTAATTGTGTGTGGAAACATGCAGCGGAGGTATTCTCACCTGGCATAGCTAAGGAAATGGAAATAAGTGGAAATACTGCTTGCTTGTTCAGGTTTTTTTCCTGTACCAAATACTGAGGTTTTTCGTCAAAGGCCATCATAGAATAGAAACATTTTTATTATCGCCTCAGACTGAGATTAATAGAGATGAACTCCTTAAAACCTGTATCTTTGTTTTCATTTGGTTTCCGGCTTCCTAATTACTTCTACTTCTAAACCATGCTTCTACACCTCCTTTCCTTTCATCTTCCCGAGTCTGACTGAAAGTAGCCTCAGTCCAGAAAAGCCAAATTAAGGAAATCTTTGTCGTAGGTGAGATACGCAGTGTTTGTAGAGGAGGATGGCTGGTGCCTTGCAGAGGACCCCAGCCTCGGTGTTTGCTCGATGCCCTGCTTGGGAATGCAGCCTGGAGGTGGGCAGCCGCCGGGTCGTCTTTTCAGCCAGCTCTGGTGCTGGTTTGAAATTTGCCTGAGAATAAATAGTAAGTATGCCCTGGGATATATTTGGTGAGGCAGTTCCTGTGGATGTTCCAAGCTTTTGTGAAATGAGCAACCAAAAAAAGCAGTGGGGTTTGCTCTTCCCCCTGCCCCCCCCCCGGGATGAAGCTTATCTAAATTTTGGACCTGGTTGTTTTTGTTTAATGTGGAATTCTAATGACCAGATATTCTTACTAAATGTCAGATTTCTTACTGGTTGGAAATGATGAAGAGATGGGGGCTCTAGAGTATAAGCCTACGGCTCCTTAGTCCAGGTAATAAGGTGGCAGAAACTTTGATTTCACGTGTCGGCATCTTTAAATGATGCTTTTGTTCAGGAAGGTATGTAAAGCTAAAGAGCAAACAGTTTGTTCCCTAAGCAGTGGGCTCATGCTCCAGGTTGAGTTTATATTTGTAGCTTTGTTTTGAATTTTGTTTTTATTGGCTAAAGAAATGCTTATGCTCTTCTCGTGCTCTGTGAACTCAGCTGCTGTGCCCTTTGGTGCCTCTGTACTTGGAGAGGGAGGAATGCATGTTATTCTGTGCGATGGAAGCGCCTGGCTGTTTTCAGAGGCTCAAACTCTGTGAGATGTGTAAAACCTTTAAATGCCAAAATATCAGCAGAGTGACGCTAAACTTTCTTCTTGTCCAGACAAGTAGTGGGAGATTTGCTCTGATTTGTAAAATAATAATTTCTCACTGGTTCTCATGTAAACACTGACAGGTTTCTTTATGAATTGATTCTGTCTGTCATCCCCCCCCCCACACACACCCACTTTTGCAAGAGATGTTTAACAGCACATGGAAAATGTGACTGACCCTTAAAGGTCAGATTCTAGTCTACCATTCTGCTTTTATTATCTCGCTTGTCAGAGAACACAATATATTTGCTCTATCTCCTGTCCAGCTTTGCTTTTTCATGTATATCTAATTTTTTCCACGTGCAAATTTTAAATAGGATTTCTGTAAAATATGGTGGCAGTTGAGCTGTTCTCAGAATGTAATTTACTGTATTTTATAGCTTCTGCTGATCTTTTTTTAGTTTCTTGCTAATGATGATATTGATTGGAGCATGGCATTTTTATGCAGCTGAAAGGAAAGGTTATGCTATTACACAGAGTTTATTTTTTTAAAGACTCTGTTACAATAATAAACATATACAGGCAGCAGTTAGCAGAACTCATTATTAAATAGCTGTAAAACATCTAACAAGATAAACTGTTTAATGTATTGACTTGTTAGTGTCTTTAGCTCTGCTTTTGATGAAGCGGTAGGTAGAGTATGTATTTAGACATTAATTCCAGAAAAAACACATCCATCAGACTAAAGTATTTTTCAAGACCCAAAAAGCAATCATGTTTTTTGTTGGCGGTTTTTGGTTTTGTGTGTGGGTTTTTTTGGTTTTTTTTGTTTTTTTGGTTTGTTTTTTTTTCCCCTAAGCAGAAAAGTCATGTGCTATCTATGGAAGATGCTAGTGGTAAAGCTTTGGATTACCAAAGGGAAAAACAGGGGCAATCAGCTCATAGCATCACAACCATAATAGGAGAGCAAGATGCACACATCGCATTCTTGCTCCTGTAGCTCCCCGTTTGACGACTGGTGTGATTCGTAGACTTGTATAAGCCGAGCAGAGGGAACAGCGAAGATTCAGTGGCGTGAGCTGCTCGGTGTAACTTGCGCATGATGTGAGTGCATGTGTGCCTGCAGCAAGCAATGTTAATTTGAAGCGGGCTGTTTGAGCAGAACAGCTTCTCTTTAAGTACTGCAGGCAGCTTCGTGTTATGCCACGGTAAGCAAGTTTTGCTTTTTATTGCGTGAAGATGGTGTTTGTTGTGGGAATTTCTGTACAGTTCTGGTGACGGTCACACTAAAATTTGTTGTTCTTTGAGCTAATGAGCCTGAACCAAACATCTCTGACCTTTTGAAAAGTATTTGTGTCCAGATTTGCTTCCAAACCTCCTGGAATTTGGCTTGGCTTTTGTTTCTGGCTTTTGTAGAAAGGTACTGTACTGTGTAGTCAATTGAGCTTACCACCGGGCAAGCTGTGGCTGTTATTCCTCTATCTGGAAAGGGTTTGGCGTTGCATCAGGCATCTCACCGAGTGATTCAGTTCGTAACAAACAACCTCCTTCCGTGCATGTTTGCATCTCTCCTGGCAAAGCCAGCTTGCTTCTGCCAAGCACTGGAATACGACTAGTTTTCCAGAACAAGAGCAGAGCATCCTGAATTATTTAAAAGCCATCACTTAGCATTCTTGACTGTTGGTCTTGGTTTTGTTTTGTTTTTTTTTAATGTCACACAAAACCACCTAGAGTAGGCGAGTGTGTAATGGAACATATTTAAGCTCTTTTCTTACTGGGAGTGGCTTATTAGCTTACAGCTGAAAATGTGTGCTGCTGGTGGTAATGTGGTGTTTTGTTGGGTGTGTTTTCTCTACAGGGAGGTTGGTTTGACCAAAAGAATCAATCGCTTCTCTCGCACATTCCAGTATTTATTTGCTTAATTGATGCTGCTAATGTGGAAAATGTATGTTCTGGAAGGCTTTACCCAATCTAAGAAAAAGTTAAGAAAGTTCTTTTGTGTTTCGTGACACTAACAACAAGAACAACTCAATAAGTAACAGGGAAGAAAGTTGATTATAATGCCCAACAAGTTTGTCCTCTGAAGTACCGCTACGGGGAAAGTATGGTTATTCCCATCAGGCAGCCTGCGGGACTGAAAAAAAGTTCTCTTGGCATGAGTTTGGTGTTAACGCAGTTACCTTTGAAGGCCTGAGCTGCTGGAGAACTGGAGAGGGTCTTGCACATGTATATTTTTCCCACCAGAATTACTTATTTTACCATGTGTGTGTTTTATCTTGTCAGCTTTTTGAGGCTTTTCTCTTTCCCACTGTGGTTTCTATGGAAATGTCATGGGTTTGGGTGGTGTGTAGTAACCTTCATGACTGCAGCACGCTCACTCTCTGTATTGCTTAGCTGGTGCTAATTTTGTGCCTGAATCATGCTGCAGGAAGGGGGCAGAGGGTGTTTGCCATTAACTTGGGGTGCCACTTACAGAAACAGCAATCCAAGAGATGCCTTCTCTGTCCCCTGGAGCTGAGAAGATTAAGCCAAAAAGCTGCAGAAGCCGACGTTGCCAGGCAGGGTGAGGATGGACCTTACGATGTGGGACGCTCGCTAGGAGCGGTCCCAGCGATGGCACTGCTGGTTTGGGGAGTGGAGCAGGAGAGGGGCTTCTGTGGCTGACCCTGCTATCGAGTGAAAGGTTTGTCTCTACCGCCTTTTTCAGAAGAATTGGTACATGCTAAAACATCTAAGGGACTGGGAGTGTTCCTAGCTCTGTGCACAAAGCTACACGCATTTTGAAATAAAAACTGCTGACATTTCTTTCAGCTGTCCTTAGTGTGAATCAAAGCACTCTGGTTTTCAGTATTTCTCAACACTGAGAACGCCAGGCTGGGCAACAGAGAGATTTTAGCTCTGCATACAGGATTAATGGTGTCTTACGGGGAAAAATGAGGCACCTTGTGTTCCAGCAAACTAGCAACTTGCCAATCATAAAAAAAACCCCATGTGGTATTGTCAAGCTGATGGTTCTGTGTTGAACAAGGCTTTTTCATCTGGAAATACTGTCAATCACCTTCAGAGCTGAAGAGCTTTAAGGGAGGTGTGCTTGCTGTTACCATAACTTTGTGCCTCCTCATCTGCCACGCCGGCTTAGGGAGCTTCTTCCAAAGAACTGTGCAGTACAGATGGCAGATACTGTAAGCATCTTCGGGTAGAAGAACTGAACTCTAAAGGTACTGAGTTAACTAATCTCTTCCCACTTTGAGTAGGACTTTAAGTGATAACTTAAGCATTGGTCCTAGGGCACCTCAAACCATAAGTAAGGGGCCAACGTGGGATTTCAGAGACGGCTTTGGTGCAAATACTGCACTGTGCAGTTCACTCTGTTCTTCTTTAAAACCTCCTCATGCTCACTAGCTTTCTTCCTGGATGCTCCCATTGCCCTTGGTCTGGCAGCATTTCTGAAGAGGTGCTGGGCTACTCGGGGTGGAAGATGCTAGAGGAACACAGAAAATCATCCACTTTTTCCTCGTAATCTCCCCTTGTGCTGCACCCAATGCATGTTGGCTTGGGTGAAGAGAGTGGAAGAGCCTCTCCCAGCAGGGTTTCTGTAGCTATCCACAAGAATGCTCTTTGAGGACATCACCAGAGGTGTGGATAAAACTAGAGGTATTAATACGTGCTTCTACCATGTCATCTTAGCAAACCATTTTTCTCCAACAAATGTAACAAGCTAACTCGGGACTTCCAGAGAGGCTGAAGGATTTTGTCTGTAAATCCCAGAGAAGCTCAGTACTAGGAAGTGTTTGGGAGGCTGATACTGCTGTTTTGAAAATCTTGGAGATGACTTCCAGGGAGAGAATATGAGAAAATTACTTCCTTCTCCTTCTGATATGGGCAATTTATAACTGGCTAATCTGATTATCTCATCTTGCCTGGGATGATAGATGGGATAGATAGCCGTGCTCTGTTTATTTGGGTCCTTTTGTGCTAAAGGAGCACATGACCCTATTTTGAAAGTGTAAAAACTTTTGCAGGAACAAGTACCGAAGAGAGGAAAATGTAGCTTTCTTTACTTTCCCCTGTGACAGGCTTTGAAAATTCGGTCATTATTTTGTAACACAATGTAGTTGCAATCCTGTCTGACAGCACGAAACTGGAAAATATTTTCAGCTCAAAATAAACTCTACAAGGAGAATAGTTTCCATGTTTTCCCCTGTTCAGAGAAAAGCTACTGGACTTTAGTCCTAAATAAAGATTCTAGCCAACTTTGGTGCTTTAAGAAGCAGTAATGGTTGTCTGAAATTTGACCTCTAGCTTAGCAAGTCTGCTTTTCTCTTTGTATTGACCAAGTCAATGGAGCAAGTTTCACATCGGCTTCTTAGTGTTGCTGGTGCTTTCAATCGCTTTGAGAGAGTTGTTTCAGTTGTATAACATGTAAGATGGAAATCTTTCCAATATGTATATATTGAGCCATCAGTTAGTTGGCAAGTCATTTTTAAAGCTTGCCATTGTCCTTTAGCCTCTTTAGCCTTGTTGGAAAAAAATACAATAACCTGTGCTTGAGAAGGCAATGGTTTGCTTGGTTCTTATACAGCTAGACCTATGTATTTTGTAAGTGGAAGATGCTTCTAATGTATTTAGCAGTAAATCATCCTCAAAACCAGCCCTCTGAAGAATGTTTGCTCCTGTTCTTTCTCCTGACAGGGCTATTGGGATCTTGTTGCTGAATTTGCAGAAGAGAATGGCCAATTTTTCTCTTCTGATTTCAGTGATCAACAGGGATCGACTGCATTGCTCATTTCTGATGCGTTTTTAGAAGTAGCAATTCTGATTAGTTTGGAACTTGGAAGTTTTCTCTCCCATTAGCTAATTATGGCTATTATGCTCTATTGTCATTGTTGTCACTCTGGGTATTTTTGAAAATTAAGGGTGAAAAGTGACTGCATAACAATGAAACTCATCAACGAGGCTCCCTGAACCTATTCTGAGTCACCCTTGCTGATTGTAATAACAAAAATAAGTTTTCTTTTACAACTACTGACTCCTGCAAGCCCCGCAGTTCCTTACCGCAGGAGCCGGAGCCTTGGGAAGAGCCAATGTCACCAACACGTGGCCAAGGAGGCATCTCACCCATGCATGGCTCCTGTCTGCTGGTCAGTCAGCTTCTCGCCTCTCCACCTCTAACCTAGGGCTAAGTTGTTAAGCTTTTTACTGCATTTTGGATGGTTTTGATCTTTATCAAGTTTATTAAAAATGCTGAAACTGAATAGCGCTGTCCTGAGGAAGGAGTGGTAGCTGGTCCTTGGCAAAAGCTCATAGTTTAGTGGGAGAACAGAGAGGATAACATCCTGGGTTTATGCTGGAGTATTGGGGGTTTTGTGATGTGGTTTCTCTCCACTGGTCTTTTGTCTGTATAATTACACTAAAAGGTAATGGTGAATGAGTGAAAGACAGGCTATGGTATGTATATATATACACACACACTCATCTTCGGGGGGGAAGGAGCTAGGAGAGTGGTTAACGGTCTCTTATTTTGTTAACCTCACACCTTCCCAAGAAGCACAATTTCAAATTGCCTTTTTCTGCTGCCCCTCCTTGCTTTGTTTTTGCAAGGAATTGCCTCCAATAGAGATCAGAGACGTTGGCCAGCTTCTCTGACGTGAGCTGCTACCCCAGTGGAGCTGTCAGTCTGGGCAAGCTGACGGTCTGCCCTCAGATCCAAAAGTCTTCAATTCCCAAATAATGATGCTCTGATTCACTTTCCTTCTAGCTGCCTTGCAGTTCCTTGGGTAGTGTTCTTACCCCTGGTAGGAAACAGAGCTTTCTATCACATGTTATGCTGAAACGTAACCCTGCCTCTAGCACGTTGGGGTTTGGAGAGGCTTCCTGCATGGGCAGGTGGGATACAACTAATGGCTTGTGAGAGTTACGGGCATCCGTTAAAGCACCCGTTGCACAGCTCTCGGACACCACACCAGATAAGATGGACCATGGAGCTGATGCATAATGGCAATTTGTCTTCCCCCCACTCCCGCCCCCCCAGTCTCTCTCCAGGATTTCTTCATCCTATGACTTGATGCCCTGCTTGCAGCTGGGAGTATTATGAATTTGTCTGTTGGGGGCAGCTGACTTCTAGAATTTGGAAACTTCATAGTACTGTGCTGAAGAGAGGTAGAGAGGGATAAATAGATTAGTAAATCACACAGATGAAGCTGTAAGGCATCAGTCTAGAATAAGCTTGGCTTGTATCTTAATTGTGTGACATAAAACAAAACACATAAATTGCACACCTCAGCAACTGGGGCAATCTTCTAGAAGTAGTGTATGTAATAAAAATAAATTAAAAAATTGTTAGCAATGTGTCACTAAAAGTATGGATTGTTAGTGCTGCCGTTGCTTATGCTTTGCTTTTCTTCCTTGTAATTATCATGCCTGGTATTTTTAGGGTAGCTTTGCAGCTTGTCTATTTTCTGCCAAGTTGGCTAAAAATGTTGGTCTCACGTGACATGATAAATATTCTCTTGGAAACCAATGCCTTATATATTCTGAACTTCCCCTTCTGCTGATGTCTGGATTCGTTCCTTAAAATTGCAACAGCAGGAGCTGGGGGAAAGGTGTCCCTTTTTATTAAAGTGCATATGGCTGTTATGGTCTTAAGAGTAGCTTGAATAGTCTTTGCAGATAAAGCCGATAGCCTGGAATGTTTTTGTTTGCTTTAGCTTTTGGGTGGTATTAGCCTTAGCTGTAACCTCTTTCAGTTTCTGTTATCTTTTTATATGGACTTCCTAGAGCTCTGATCCCGCAGTGAAATCCGTGTGGATAGAGTCCTTCTGCGCTGAGGTCTGAGGTCGCAGTAATGAGGCCAGACACCGAGCACGGTGCTGCTGCCGTACCGCTCTCGCATGGCACTTGCCTCTCCGCTTGGTGTAGTGCTCAGTCTTTCCTACTGGAGTCATAGGGCTTTTCTGGTCTTACTTATTTACTTATTTTAGGGTTGCTCTGACAGCACTTTTCTCTGCTAATGTGCCTTCCATCTGCGTTTATAGGACACCTAGGTAGACGTTTCTTTAGAGGTGTTGAGGACTGCATGGTGCTGGTGTCCTACCCCAGGACTTGTCCCTGCTGACCAGCAGCAGTTATGTCACGGTCAGTCGGCCCCACTCTGAGGTCTGTGGACCCTCAGCACGGGTTGACCATATCCAGGCTGCTTAAAAGGTCCACCCAAAACAATGTGTCTACTTGTCCATTACATATGTGAAGACCGCACTTAATCTGAAGTTTCAAGGTTGTAGTAAGAACTGAACCTCCTGGAAAAAGTGGAAATTGCTGTATATCCTTTTTTCAACAACACCCTCCGATTCCAAGCGAGCTATGAAGTGCTATTGGGTAGTACACAGGTGGAAAAGGTGTTGGGAAAAAGCATAATTTGTGTGCTCTTCCAGAGGAGGTATAGCTCATGGACGGGCATTTCCCTTGTGCATTTGGGCAGTGCCGTGTAGGTAGACCTGAGGTTTTCCTACCTGGCTCTTGCAGGGATTGACTCCGGCATTGCTGGGAACGCTGCGTTGAAATATCGTCCGGAACTCGTGAAAAGCTAACGTGATGGTTTTGTTACTGATTTCTGGACTTTGCTGTCATTCAGGATTTTAGCTTACTGATATAAACAAAATAGAAACAAATCTGTGGAAAAGGAGAAAGTGAACTTTTAGGCTAATGAAGCTGTATTGTTTCTGACAAATGAGCAGCTAATCTGCTGGAAAAGGGGGAGGGCTGACTTTTAATGAGAAGTTATTAGATGTTGAACAGCTGTTAAACTGCTATATTAATAAAATGGACAATCCTCTCTAGTTTGTCTCCTTGAAGTATTCTATTAATTGAGAACCCCCTTTAATCCATTTTTTAAAAAATTAATTAACATTTTGAAAAACACTTCTTTGACTGTAGTGACCTGATACAGCTTGAATTTGGGCTATGTCATGACTGCTTCCTTTATGTGCTTTAGCTGCAATTTATGGGCTCTGTTAATAATACCAACTTCATACATAAGAGCTTAAGACTTTTAAGAACAAGGCTAATGGGCTGACTTTTTTGTCATAGCGTTTAGAATTGGCAGCAAATAGCAAAATAGAAATGAGATGAGAAAGCAGGGTTTGGTGCCTGGAGTGAGAATTTGGATATTATTTTCATTTCAGCTACTGATTTGTGGTTTGACTGTAAGCTAGCATTTGCAGTGAATCTTGAACTAAGCTATCCAAACTTAACTGTCCCTCAGACACTTGCATTACTTGTAGAATGCAGATAACTTTTACTGCTCAGAATAATTATCCTTTTCTTCATGCCATGCTGTGACCAAAGCTGAAACCTTCAAGCCCTCTGGCTCCTCTACCTGCAAGGCATTTCCTGGCTATGCCAAACCCCCAAGCGTTTGGTGATTTTTCACTTTTCACCTGTCAGTTCCAGAGGTTTTTAGATGCCACCACGTTTGGAGCAGGCGAGGAGGGTGAGCAGCATCTTCTCCTGTGGTCAGGCAGGTCTGGTACTGTCCTTCAGGGGCCAGCATTCACGTGTGCTCTTGATGTTGCCGTCTAAGAAAGTCCAGATCCTGAATCGGGTCACTGTTTACGAAGCAGATTTATGTCAGATATAAATACAGCTGTAATGCCCTTTAATGAAGGACACGTATGGCCCTTGCAAAAGCTTTGTGACACTCCTGCTACCTGATAGCTGACAGACGAAGCTGCAACAGTGAGGATGGAGAAATTCTCAAGGTGTGAAACAACTGGTCAGACCGTAGTGAGAATTGTAAAGCCAGGACAGGAAATTGCAGCACTCAATCAAGGCCTTCAGAGCTGTCCCTGAAATCTGAACTGATAGGGTTTGACATTTTGTGTTCCGTGCTTTGCTTTCTCAGCTGTTGTCAGGCTAGAAAAAGGTTTCCATCCTATGGCACATCTAATGAAAAGAGAATTTTGTGCAATAACCCTTTGTGGACTTGCTTTGTAACACTTTCTTACAAAGGACTCTTCGAAAAAGGACACTCCAGATACAATTTGGATATTTGGTGAGGAGCAGAGGAGAAAAGTTTATTTGAATGGGCCTTGGAGGTCAGGAAACAGATTTTGTTTTTTTTGTTTTGATCCTCATTAAATTGCTTTCTTTTGCCCCATGTGCACAGAGTGACCCCTTGTCGTAGGACACTCTGACTTGTGAAATTTAATTTGTAGTTGGAGAAGACAGTTGAAATCCAATTTAGTTTGAGGAGTAAAACCACACAGAATTCCACGCAAGTCCTCAAGGAACATGAGAAATTCACCCTTGGGAAAGCTCTCTGCTAGCCTTTTTGGGCTGAAACCACAATATGTGGTCTATGGCTGTTGAATGCTTTGTTACATCCAGAAATTCTCTGTAGGAAAGAGAATTGTTTCCTGGAGAGGAGTCTAAGTGATGTCAGATCTTGGCTGTTTGAAACCAGTGGCAGTGGGGAGAGGCTATGGGAGGGGTTCCACAGCAAAACAGGTCATAATAAAAGGCTGAAAGAATTGCTTCAGAATTTTGTCTTGTGGATTTGTGAGCTGCAAAGTTAGTGTATTTTGTGATTCCCAAGATATTAATGCTACTGTAGGGTTCAGAGCACAACTTCATTACATCTGAGAATGGATTATTTGCAGAGGGATTTGTGGATACTGCTTTAAGTGAGGGTTTGAGTGTCTTTGGATCTCAACTAGCTTCTTTCCTTGTCATTTGTAGAAACAGTCAGATCTGTAGACCTCGTAGAAGAGGAAAGGGTGAGTGTTGTGGCCGTGCTTATCCCAAGTGTCATGAAGCCACACTGCCTGGGCGGCTCTGCCAGTCTTTGTTCAAGTTACTGCATCAAATAAATCTGGATCTACCCAAACTTAAACAAAACAGCAAAGTTCTTGAAGCTTCCAGGTGCTTTCCTGTAGGAAAAAGGCATGCATGCATGCCGGGGGAAATGGGGTGGGATGCGCATAGCAAACCTTTGGGTTCTTGGAGAAATTTATTAACTGTGATAATTTCTAGAGCTGACTTTATTTTCTGCAGAAGTTGCTGATAGCTCCAAAGGCAGTTGGTAAGAAGAAAAAACTTTCTTCTCCATTTCATTCTTGTGGAATTTGGCTTGTTATCAGGGAAACTTAATTTAGTTGAGCTCCCCCACTCCCTCCTCTATTAAGAAGAATATATGATTTGATAGCGAAAGCTGGACCCAGAAACTGCTGAATCTGCTCCATCGCTAATTCTCTCTTGGATGTTGGACCAGATCACTTTTCTCTCTGTACCTCAATTTACTCACAAATGAGGGATAATGATAGTTGCACTAGCTGCTGAGGCCAGGGCAGAGCTTTAATCCATCTGTCAAGCGCTGCAAGAAGTACAGCTGGGCACCAGACAGGCTTTATTACAGCTCTTGTAGGTCTGGAGCACCCACTGCTCCGCATGTGCTTACTTAAGTTGAGTGACTTAGTTAAATGGTGCTGTTTCCTCTTTTCTTGCTAGTACCTGCATTTGTTCCCTTCAGCACTCTCCTGTCCTTGGCTTGCGGCAAATTCATCATTTATTGTTATTTTTTTTCAGAGCCTGCACTGATGGGATTTGTGGGTTTCTGTCTGAGGGTGTGCAGGCTGGTTGGACGTGCTCATGTTCCTTTTGCGGTGCCATTTTCTTCCCCTATTATATCACATTTTGCTTCACAACGTCTGCAAAATGATGGAAATGGTAATTGAGTTGCATGTCAAGAAAACCAAATGGAAGACTATACACGCGGCCCCGAGTTTGATCTAGAGAAGGTTTTGTGAGTATTCTGTAGAAACATGCTGTACTTTGTGTTCAGAAAAGCTTGTATGGAAGTTAAATATACAAAGGTGGAGCTGGCTGCCCTCCTGGGAGTGACGGCATCACTCTGCGGTGTAATCAGCCGCCTCTAGTCCGATTCTGTCTCGGCACTCAGGTATTCCATTACGATTGACTTTGCTGCAGGTGTCCTCTGCCTTGAGGTTTGTGAAGGTTTCTCTGTGTTGTGGGAAATAAGAAGATGGATGGCTGTGGCAGTGGAGAAGTATCAGGGATGTTGAGAAGGTGGTTGGTACAGCCAGAGGAGGAATTGAAGAGGTGAATAGAAAATTTTAAAATAGCAAGAAGGTGAAACCAAATGTGTGTGGTGGGTTGGTTTTTTTTGTTTGTTGCTTTGCAGGTATCTGTCATGGATGCTTTTTAAATTTCACTTCTAGGGTTTGCTTGCATTGAAGGTATAGATATAACTTGACTTTTATTTTCCCTTACAATACCATATGGCAAGGCATTTGACATTTTGTGTCCTTTGTTTCTCCAGCCTGTATCTAACTGCAAAATACATGTTCAATTTGCCTCCCACATTGTGTCTATATAAGACTGTCCACTTCCATTTCTTTGCCATGAAAATTTGGTTATTTAAGAAAAAAAAAAGGTTTGTTTTTTTTTCCCCCCTCCAAGTTTCTAGCTAAACTAATAAATCAAGATGTTATGGGAGTTTGGGGGTTACAGTGGGGATGCTGATGTCTCAGGCAGATTCCAATTTAACTCCACTCTGTAATCATAAGGGTTTGATTTTATTAAAGAGAATTCTCTGCATGGTAGCTGCTTTTCCTCTGCTTATGCTCTTGGAAAGTGAGGGTGGTCTGATGGATTCATCCATGTGCCTTTCTCTTCCCCAAGTTCTGGATTCAGTTTCCAGCTCCATTGATGTTTTAAGTGATCATAGGATGTCCATTGTGGCTGGTTTTGGGGAGGTATGTGGGAGGGTGTTGGGTTTTCCCAGAGGAGATGGGATTTGGGGATGTGGATTAACACTTGGCAGTATCCCTGGGGTGTCTCGTTGCTTGAACCATCCATTGCATCCTGGTTTGGAAGAAATATGAGACAACACCCCCAGCTGCAAAGGGGCTCTAACCCCAGTGTGGAGAGGTAAAAACGGAGCTTCAGGGCTTCTCATCTCACCAAACACAGAGGTCACAGCAGCTTCCAGGGTGATGGTGTTGGTCCTGGGCTTGACACCCCTGGGGATGGCTGGGCAGTAGCGTAGGAAAACATTGGCAGCCAGCAGTGCTCCAGCAATGAATCACCATGCTGTCAGAGGGAGAATTAGCACCAGGAACTGTGTTTGTTATTATACAAACTCTGTGGGAAATGTGCTGGGATATATATCCCTCCTGGATGCGTAATGGAAAAATAACTCTTCCAGCATCGAGGTTGGGCTACTTGGGCCAGTCTTGGGTCTTAATAGTTTGATGAACCAACGTTGTATAGTTCTTAGGAAAAGCTGCCCTCTTTTAGAGCTTTAAAACCACTTTGGCCTCAGTTGTTTTGCAAATGTGTATTCTCTGCTGGGAAGGCAGAGGCCGATGTTAGTCTCCTCCAGGGAGCACTTTCTCATACTTCCAGAAGGCTCCTGATTTAATCCTTGTGCAACTGACTGGTGTCTCCTCTTCCAGCAGCGCACGGAAATGTTTCTGTCCTTGGTCAGAACCACTCTGACCCCGTTCAGTCCCTACCTCTAGGAATGCAGTAGCATTCCTTCTTCCTGGTAGATGTTACCCCAGGTCCTGCAAAAACCTGCAGAGGTCCCGAGTTTTACGGAGGTGCAGCAGTGACCCCAGTGCAGCAGCTGGATCTTGGGTAAAGCAAAGGCTCTGGTCCCATTAGCTCCCCAGGCAGGAGCATGGAGTTACCTGTCCCATGGCCCTTGAGCTGGAGACTGTTGAAGTGACTTAAAACAGCAATTTTACCCTTCTTTAGGATTCTTAAAAAAAAATTGAGGGATAAGCAACAGAAATTACCCAGCGATTTGTTACCCAGACCAAAGAAGAAACTCCAGCAGTCTGGCATGTAGTTCAATTTGGTCTCCTCTGCCTCAGCTTGCAATCTGCTCAACTGAAAACACCCTGGAAACCTATAAATTATGTAGGCATCATTAGAGGCTGGGGGTTCCGTGTTGTGGTTAGCATTAACGATGATTTGCAATAGCAGTAAGATCTGATGGTTTAAAAATGCTACATCATTCTGTATGTGGGATGCAGAATAGTAGAGGGGAAGAAATAACACCAGCCCAAAATGTGCTGAATAATGAACTGAAAATGGTTATTGATTATCCGTGCACCTTCATTATCCTGCTGCAATCTGAGAGCAACTAGTGATTCTTTTTTCTTTATTAAAAAAACCCCAACCCACCAACTTCGAAAGGCACTTATGAAATATTTAGTGTAATTATTTCCAAGATCAAAACTACAAAGAAATTACGCAGCCACAGAAACCTTGTTAATCTGTTGGTGTTATGGATGAAAGAAGCAACAGAGATATTAAACATTTACTGCTCTTGTGCAAAATGGCCTCTTACTTTCAATCTCAATTGCAACACTATTCATCAACCCTCACTGCTGCATTTGTCTTGCTTCCCATGCAAGAATTTTAGGTGTCATTACAAGTTTCTTCTGATGGAGTAAGACTTATTTTCTCTATCCCTATTTTGCCTTTAGGCAAGGCAAATCTCAGCCGAATGAAACCAGTGTGAAGTATTACGGTGCTATAACACTGACTTTGCAATCATACAGTGTTTCCCTCCACAAAATAGTCTTTTAAAACCAGCTATGGATGTTCATTCCCTTTGCCACGATATTTGCGTAAGTGAGGTAATAAAATGTTATTTCCATCTAGACTGTAACTACTGGAAAAGTAGAGGAGCTGTTGATGTCCCCTTTCAGTTTGATAGGGAGTTATGGAGGAAGCAGTCCAGAGTCTGTCCAGTGCCGACTCAAATCCCAAAATAGCATTTTTGTGTCTCAAAACCAGGTTTAGTGGATCTGCAGGTATTTGGAGATAAAAATTCAAAGTAACCTTGAGAAATAGTCTGAAACAGGCTATAATTTGGAAAAGATGAGTGCAAAGGCCCACGAATAAGCTATAAAATGGCGAGTGACTGGTGTGGTTGCCGTTCTGTGGGAGATAAGATAAGGCTGCAATGGGTTTTGAACTGAGTGGTCATCAACTGCCTTACGCTGTTGGCAAATGTTGTGCTGGGGTGTAGGAACAATGTAGGAAGGACATGAAGTTGTCCTTGTTCTTCAAGACTGCTGTGGCTCACACTAGTCTTAGAGGTGAGCATCGGTGGGAGAAGGGGTGAAGAAGAAAGACAAAAGAGAGAGGCATTGCATGCATCTTTGAACAGGAAAAAGAGGAATTGCAGAAGAAAGTCGTGAACTGTTTGCAGCCTCTCCTGAGATCAGCACAAGAAGAGAGGGGCTTGAACTGTAGGGTGGGTAGCTGAGGTCGGACAGCAAAAGCCTTTTACATCTGTAAACAATCTGGAGACTCCGAGATTCCTTGTTTCTCCAGCTTGAAGTGTTTTTCTTCATTCCTGAATTTTTCTCTTAAAAAAAAAAAAAAAAGATAAATAGTCCTATTTCTGGAGTGGCTTTTAGCTGTAAGGTCATTTGTCTTCAAAGCAAGTCTGAGCACGGTAGGTCTGGGCTGGGTTTGTGCTCAGCTGGGTGCCTGAGGACCCTCTGGGTGAGCTGGTCACCCGCAGTTTGCAGAGCTCTTGCACCTCAGCCTCGCCGCTCTTAAAATTTCTTACCCTCAATTTCTTTCTGTCATGCTTAGTGAGTGGTAAGATTAAAGAGTGGGAGCTCTCATGATTTCCTGCTCTTGTTGTTGTAATAAAAATGAAAAAATGGGAGAGTAGCGGGTAGTTTTAATGTAATTTCCAGTGCAGCAACTAATGGAGAGAGAGGAGAGGGGTGGTGTCGATCCTGTCTTGAGTTAGATACGTGAGGTCATCCTGTGAATCTGGTTCACCATTGTTTTTTCTCCCGTGCCTCGCTGCTGCCAGCGTTTTTGCTATAAGCTAGGTAAAAGGGTTATTGCACAGGACATGAAGAGCACAGTTGGGTTTCTTGTTGGCTTTTTCCTACTTAATCCAAGTGAAGCCTTGACCAGCTGGTGGGGACCGCACCAAGCGCACTTCTGCTCTCTCTCCTCCTGAATTTCCTTAGGAAGAGAGATTGTAGCACCCAGAGATGTGAATTGTAAATGCAATAGCCTCCCAGGGAGGCTACCTTGGAAATTAGACTTTTTTTTTTTTTTTTTTTTTTAAAGTTGGCCAGCATCTTGTCTCCCTGCCGCTGCTGCCTGCAGAGTGTGCAGACTTTTGCGTGGCCGTGGCCTTCAGCTAATGGATGTGCCACAGATGAGAGGAAAATGCTGTCCATTGCTTTATGCCTGCAGTATTGCATAGATTTTTTTTTTTTTCTTTACGGTAGTTTACTCAGCCGCCAGCAATTTTCAGTCTGTTTTCAGCCAACACACTGCACTTGTCGCATTGTCAGTGCTGCTTTTATTTTTGTTTCTGTGTGTATGTATATGTATCTATATATAATATATATTACACATCTGTATATATTTATATGCGTACATGCAACGTCCGCTTATTTTCAGCGTGTAATGCCAAGAGACTTGGACTAAGAGCAACCCAGTAAAAGCAGGGTCTGCCCGGTTCCTTTAGCGCAGCTGAACAGAGAAGTCTGGCGAGGCCACGGGTTTTGTGGCTGCTCCATTCGTGCAGGCTACTTGGAAACTTTTAACCTTTAATTTCAGATGTGTTCTTTTTAATATTCAGCTTTATCCCCAGCATCAGCAAAAGGATTAGAAGCTGCTTTGTCTTTCCCTCTGAACTCATCTGTGACTTCATATTAGTTCTGTTAATGGCTTCTTTATTAGTTCATTATTGTATAACCTCCAGGCATGGCAGGACTTGAAATGTTAATTTTCCAGCCAAAGTTCAGCTGATGGACTTCACCTGGTCCCCTTGCAGTCAGCACGTGCATGGGAGGGCTGGCTTGCTTTGCACCGCAGTATCGCTTATAAACCGGAAGAAAGGGAGTAAAGTTTTCCTCTCCCTGGATGGTAAAGATGTAATAAGAATGGAAAGTATGAAGAAACAGTACGATATCCTGGAATATTTAAGAAGAGCTATAGGGGATGTGTGTGTGTGTGCACACTTTGGTGTGGTGTAACTTTTCTTTTTCCTCTTTTCCCTCTTGTTACTTCAAGCTAGTATTTGGTTGCCCAGTGAACTGTAACAAGACTTAATAGCTCCTGTGTAGCTATATTGCATTTGGACCGATTCCATCCTGCTGTTGTAATAAACGTCTGCTTTACAATGAGCTCTTAAATTCTGTAAGTGACGTCAAATTGTCTCTAATAATGGAAAAAAGATTAAGTAGTGTAAATGCAACTTGTTCGCTCTGTCTGTCTTATCAAGTAGTGTTTTATCCTCAAACTGTTGCGGTGCTATCTACATTTGAAGTATCTTTTGAGTTTGCCCTGAGGTTTACACCTGAGGAAAATTGATTTCCACGCATGCTTGCATTTTCCTCGTTTTCTGTGATTACCTTGTAGGCTGTGGCCGGACCTGGCGGAGGAAGGCACAGGGAGCTCCCCCTGCTCGGCTGCCAACCTCGGTCAGCCAGTGCTGGGAGAACTGTGTCGTGGTTTTGCAATGGGGGCAAATGTTCATTAGCTGCTGATTCACTGTCAGATGTGATCTGACTCGGTCATGAAACTTGGATGTGTAAGTATCTGCATAAAAATGCCTATTTGAAAAAGATGTGACAGATTAGATGTACGATTAAGATGTACGATTACAAAGAACGTTACTTACTGACACAGTAGCCTTTAAGCACTGATCATGTGAACTGTGCACTTTTAAGGAGCTTTAAGTTTTGATTTTTTTTTTTTCAAGGCCTGATGAGTTTTTAAATCTGCTTAGCTGTCAGTCAGCAGGTACGACCCACACTCTGAAAACTGCTGAGTTTAAGAAGTTCATTCTGTCTCTTCAGTTTGTCTCATGCACACATGCGTGAGAGTTTTGAGGGTAGTGTTGAGTGCTATGGCAAATAATGGTAGCCACAAAGTTAATAAATAGGAATGTTGGGGGGTTTCAACCTTTCAATGTGAACATTGCTTGAAATGGTCCCACTGCCTGCACAGGAGAGATCACCTTGGCAGGGTTGGGAGGAGAGGGGAGAGAAGGGAATGGTGAAAAATGAGCGCTCAACATTCATCTGCCTGGAAAACCCTCATAAATTGTGTTTTCCCCTTCACCTTTATGTAGCATCAGTCATTCACGTGATGGGAGGAGACAGCTGTGCTCCAGCCAGTGTTGTACTAAGCATCATGCTTTCACAAAACATGAAGTTCCTCTGTCCTGCGGTGCTTCCCAATGAGACGGCAGCGGGATGTGGGCAGGACAATTACGAGGCCGCGCTGGTCCATGTGATGGATCGCTGTCTGCGTGAGCTGCAGCCCTTGCCGAGGGTCGGGTAGGCAAGGCTGGTGAGCAAGGGCTGAGGAGGGTTCGACAGTGATGTTTTGCAGCTGCTGATGGAGAACTTCTGAGAGGCAGAGACACTGGATAAATGAGATCAGAGCGACAGCTAAAGGGACTGGTCTTTGCAGCAGTGATATTCTGGATGGATAAAGCTCAGCAAGAATGCTTTTGGGCCAGGAAGGAGAGTGCCGCATTAATCAAGGTGTGAGTGTTGAGGCTGCCTTTAAAAAATGCTGACTTAGGTCCTAGGAATCAGTTTCACATTTATGCTGCTTCTTCTAACGGCATAAATAAATCCAAGTGCAATATGTATGAAGTGCTTCCAGTCGTGGGAGGGCACTGTATCCTCCTTCAGGGAACTCTGCAGGAGAGGGAAGATGGCCAGGCTGCTAAGCCTGGTGTTGCTTCCCAAAGTCCAGTTTTGGTCCCACTTGGGACCAAAGCTAGCATCTCTTTGATGTTGCTTTTTCCAAGGAGGCATCTGTTCGGATGGATAAAGGAGATGTAGAGAGCCTAAAGAAAGTTTTTAGGGAGGTAGGTGAGGTCTCCAGAAAATGCCTTTGCTTGTCCTTTTGCCATTACATGTTTGGCTTGGGTTTCTTACCATTGTTTCTGTTAATTATCTTTCATTTCTCAGTTATGTGAAAATATTGCAAAGAAAAAATTGTTCGATAGCTGAGTCCAGGGTATCGATCTTTAGCTCACGAGTGTGATCTTTCACAGGGGAGATTTTTTTTTCTCAACTTCAAAAGGCAGCACAGCCCTGAACAGGCAGTGGGTTGATGAGAACCTGAGACTGCAGTCCCAGGGCTGATACCTGCCTCTGCCACTGACCGCTGAGTGACCCTCCATGATGGGTTTTTCCTTCCCACGGCGAGTCTTTTAACTTTATAATAGTGTAAAATGAACCTCCTGCGTGAGGCTAGAAAAAGCTCATTATAGTTGCTCTCTGCACCCAGGGCTTTTTCTTTCCTGTTGAAAATGGGAAATAGCAGCCACGGCACGGGGCGGGTTGTTGCTGCGTGATGTAGCTCATTCCAGCCCAAAAAATCCTGTGCTCAGCAGCCTGGACACGGAAAACGTGAGCTGGTCAAAAATGAGTAGTTGAGGTGACAGCTAGGAGAGCTGTAACAGCACAGCCGGGAACGGGGCGGTAACAGCCCTTTTGTGGCCTGAACCCACTGGTGTGAGTCCTTTTCCTGCACTGGACCCAACCAACGTGTCGAGGAGCCAGGATTTTTGCTGTAATACTCAGTTTCCATATCCTTCGGGGCCAGCCTGTCAAGCCTGGCCAGGGTTTGGCCTCCAGGACTCCAATAACACGGTTTAAATACCCTTCATGCACGAACTCTTATTCCTTAATTACAAGCTGTCAGTTGTCATCAGTCCTCTGCTACCTCGTTTAGTAACAAGGATGCTGGCCCTGATGCTCCCAAAGTGACAACCCCAAACACCGAGTTCATGGGTTAAACAGAGAGATTTTGCTGGGTCTCCTGATCTGTTCAGCTTGTGCAGATCCCGATAGTCTCCCCCACTTTAAAGAAAGGGCACTTTCTTAAAAAGTTTTTTATCGTTGCAAGGAAAACCGTTAAAATCAGAAGTAAGTGCAGCACGCTGTGTGTGAACCTTCAGACAGCCTGAAGCAATAGCTCAGAGGTGGACCTGACTCATCGCAGCAGGATATTGACTCTGGAGCGTAATTATGATGCTTTGAGAACCTGATTTTAAAATAATTGAGGTATAAAATTATGCGCCTGGCTTTCACAGTTACTACAGCTCTGTGTATAAATTGAATAACGGTCTGTACAAATGTGCCACTTGGCTATAGCAGAAATAGTAGCGAGTCTGGAAATGTCCTGCGTCACCATTGTTTTCCTCTTGCTGAGAGAAGCCGGGTGCAAACTGAGTTTTGCAAACAGCCTTAGGCTGCCACTGGTCCCAGTTGTGTGGCCGTGGGGGTTTGGCAAACCCACAGAAGGTCCAGCTCGGTGGCTTGACAGTCAAAATCCAGCCTGCCATCGAAAGGCTGGCTGCTTGCTAATCCCAGAACATTGAGCATCGCTGTTCAAACACCTCTGGCTGTTTGTAGCAACGGGCAGGATGCGGGTAAGTGCCAGGGACACAGCTGGTGTTTTGACACCCATTTTGCAAAGCTGTGTTGTGGCTCCCTTGCTTCCAGAAAGGCTTTTTCTTCTCTCTGTAGCAGCCATCATGTCTGCAGTCAAACTTTTGTGTTTTGTTTGGACAATACAGTAAGCAGTCTTGGTTGTCTGTGAAGACTCAAGACTTTGGAAGGAGGCCGCTGTCCTCAGTGAGTTGTCTGAAAGTGCGATTTTGTCACCTCTGTCCACCTGGCATGGTGTTCCCCAAGATCTGAATCTGGTGAAAACCCACGGTTTTCTTTCATGGTTTGCCACCTGGGCTCCACTGCTCTTGGAATGGTTAGGGCGGGTTATTTTCAGCTCAAAGACAGCCCAAGCTGCAAACTTATCTTGATATTTTTTTTTTCACCAGTCTAGCTTAAAAAAAAAAAAAAGAAAAAGGCAAACAAGTCAGGTTTGTTCTCCTTGTGTCTCCTTCAAGGTCAGGCTGCTGATCCCAGGTGCATTTTCATAGAATCACAGAACTGTTTGGGTTGGAAGGGACCGCAAAGTCCATCTAGTTCCACCCCACTGCCATGGGCAGGGACACCCTCCACTAGCCCAGGCTGCCCAAAGCCCCATCCAACCTGGCCTTGAACACTGCCAGGGATGGGCCATCTGCAGCTTCTCTGGGCAACCTGTGCCAGTGCCCTCACAGGGAAGAATTTCTTCCTAACATCTAATCTAAATCTGCCCTCCTTCAGTTTAAAGCCATTCCCCATTGTCCTATCCCTCCATGCTCTTGTAAACAGTCCCCCTGCAGCTTTTCTTGCTGGCCTGCCCAGTTTGAGGTTGCAGTATGGTTCTTGGTATTGCCCAGTGTGTTTCCAGGGTTGTTTTCTACCCAGCTTTTGGGGGACTGGCTGCAGTAGCTGGAGTGGGCAGCTGCTGGAGGAGTTTTGGGGAGCGTCACCTTTCGAACAAGCACATTGCTAGGACCTTCTGCTGCCTGGAGACCTGCGGGCTGGGCCAAAACACTGCTTTTAAACATTGACCGCAGGGAAGTAGAAACCTGAAGGGGAACTTCACTGCAAAACCTCCGCTCTCGTAAGCCAGAAGCTAGACCGGGAGCTACTGCTGTGGCCAGCTGTGGTCTGCACGCTGGGTGCTTCGAGGTGGCTGCTGCTGTGCCTGCTTGGGGCCGAAACGATTGGGTTTTTCAGTCTGTAATAAAATAAACCCTCTTGTGTCTTCGCCATCTAAATTATTACCTGCCTGGCACTTCATTATAAACACATTTTTTCCATCTTGGTACTGGTTTCCTGCCATTTTATTGCTTTTAAGGTTCTATTTTTTGTTTTATTCATCTCTTCCAATCAATAGAAATATCCTTTTTTTAGCAAGCAGCAAAGGCAGACGTGACTGATGTCCTTATAGTGGGAGCAGAATCACTTTCAGAGCATTTGGGGAATGAGGAGGGGAGCTTTTAAATCTAATTTTCAAAGATCTCTAAAGCGTAACGAATTGCTTAAGACATGTAGCTGAGTCTCCCACTGCCATTAACTGCAAGAGTTGGGATCCCAGCATTGTACCAACGCAGATCTGGGGTCAGTGCTTGAAATCCATCCTCTGGTGGTTATTGTTGTTCTTTGCCATGCCACTAATTAAAAACCACCTAATGAGATTATCTCCACCTGTTGTGGAGGATTAGTGTGATGGAGGAAATCCTGCCTGTGCACATGGATGCACACGCTTGTGTGCATAGGCATGGTGGTGTTGGGAAGCTCAGTCTTCCCAGAATTATTCTCTACAGGGTTTGCCATAAAGATTTTTTTTTTTTTTTTTAATTCACCCTCACCACGCACACAGATTGCTCTGACAGCAATAAAATGAAACAGAGAATTGAATTTGAAAATAAATTGTTTAGATGATGCAGCACCAGACGAATAGCTCTTCCAGAAGAGTCAGTCCGGGATGGATTTGTTTTACTGCCAAGTTAGAAATGCAGCAATCAAACGAAAGCGAGCTAACAGCACGGTGGTGCGGGGGCTGCGTGCCTGGGTTGGGCAAACCCTTTGGCTGGGATGTGGTGAGCAGCGCGCCTGCGTAAACTCAGCAATGGGTCAGGTCTGATGCGAGGAGGAGATGTTGCAGTGCCTTTTGAGTCCTACGCAGATTAGAAGTCGGTAAACCTGGGTTATAAATACTGAATTTTGTCCCTGGTTGCTCTGTGACCATGGGCATGTGTTTTAACCTCTCTAAACCTTGTAAAAGGTTGGTGAAGTGCTGTGTAAACACCGAGCAGCGCTGAGGCTTGTTGATAGCAGTGTGGTTTCCTGGTTTCCAGACCTCAGTTTAATCCACTAGATAAGTTGGTTGGTTTTATTCTGTTGTTTTTTTGTCTCTTTTTTCTTTTTTTTTTTTTTTCTCTCTCCTAGACATAGGGTTTGGAGCTGGTTTTGTTTCAGCAGCGGTATCTGAAGACTTCTAATAAGCAGAAAGGTGCAACCCAGTGAGTGCTTTGTGTGCTGGGAGAGTGATCATCAGATCCTGCTGAGACTGATTTGGCCTGATAGTAGATAACTTCACTTCTTGTGTCCTCTCTTCCTCGTCAGCCATCTCTTGTCTGCATCCCCTTACATGATTTTATTGTCTTTACCCACAGCCCATAGGGTGTCTTAAGAATATTTGAAAAATTACTGCTTTAACCCTTGGTGTAGTCAATGCTGTGTTCCTCGTGTTCTTAAGCAATAATTCTATAAAACTGCCTGAAGGTGGGGTATGATGGGATTTTTTTTTTTTATGTGCAGTTTGATCTTTGGCTGTATTCTTATGCAGTGGGAATGTAAAAATGAATCTGGCATTGACATTAGCGGCAGGAGGATTTTGCCTGTAGACTGCTTTGGAGGTGAAAGAGAAGGGATCCTACCAAGACAGTAATTCAGAATAAAGCAGGGAAGAAAAGTGCATTTCTGCTGTCTTTATTGTTAGAATCCAAATGACTTTCTTCATCGTGATGATACTGAGGGCTGAGGAGGTCTAATTATTGCCTTTTCTAGCTGCTGAATGAGTGTGAGAGTATAAAACCTGATACCTCAGAGTGGATGCATCTCTGGTGTATTGCTGACATTGGAGAGATACTTTATTGTCTGGCAACAGAAGGTCTGCCTATTCATTCTGAGCTTTTGTCACATCTCTTCCATGGAGATGCTACTGCATATGAAAGCTGGATTCATATGGTGGCAAAGGTCAGAAGTGTAATAGCTTTGATGGTATCCCCTGAAGGAAATCAAAATTCTTCTAAAAGATTCTGTTCAATGTGATACCAAGGGTCTGGTCGCACTCCAGGGATTTTTCTCTCTGCTATTAAGTTTATAGCTATTACAAAAATTAATGTTTGCGTGTTGTTAGTTTTGGGTGGGTTGTTTTTTGCTGGTTTTGTTTTGTGTTTTGTTTTGTTTTTTTTTTAATAGGATGTTCTCTCTCAAGAATGGAAAATAACTGCTGCTCTTTTTTTTTTCTCTCTCACTCTGTTTCAGGGATCCTCAATGCATTTGCTCACCATTATTTAAGGAGCCTTTACTAAAAGCTTCTGGATTGTGTTTCTGAGCGGACAAAAGATTTTTGTATTCAAAATGCTCATAAAGGAATATCGTATTCCTCTTCCAATGAGTGTGGAAGAATATCGAATTGCGCAGCTGTACATGATACAGGTCAGTAACGTTTCAGCCCGTGCGGATGGGTGCAGGGTAACACGGGGCTTCGTGTGGAAGAGTGGAGTATTGCTGCAGAATTAAATGTTTTAAATTTGAAGTTTGCTGCTTTCTTACAAAGGAGCAATGGGGGGAAAAGTAATACAAACTTCAGTTTATGACTGGCCTCCTCTCATCCTTTAAATTAGAGAACCTCTGTTTGACCTATGTGGGGAAACAGCAGCTCAGAGATAGGCTTTTCCTATGGAAAAAAGCACTGAGCCGAAGTGTGGGGCTACCTGACTCGAAGTGATTGAACTGTAGGGCATATGCAGCTGCTGCTTCCCAGTTGGGCTGTGGTTACTGGTCATGCCAGTTCCAGCTGCAAACCAAAGGGTCGTGCTCTTCTGTTGGGAAGAAACAATCTAGTATAAATTTGAGAAGGTAAATCAAAGGCATAACTTTGAATTTAGTGGGGGGAAAAGATCTCGATGTAATATTTCTTTGCTTATATACCACTATGAAACAGATACTAATCAGTTTAGTCATAAAACTTAGATTATTTTTAATAGGCTTCTGAATACTGATGGGAATTTTTGTTGAACTCCCTGTTTTCAATAAAGCAGTTTAATTAAAATGTAAGTTTTTTGTAACTCAAATCCTCTGTGCCCATATTCTTCCAGTGTTTGAAATCCAACCAAGAGCATTTTTAAAAGGAAATGAATCCGAAGTGTTATTTCATTGTCCCACACTTTAAATAAAATTTAATTTTGCTCATCCAGCAAAACACGCATCTAATATTGAGTTTGCAGCAGAACTCTGCTTTCTGTGGCAGGATGAAGCGATGCTAGAAAAATGTGCTTTGGCTTAAAACCTAAAATGAATTAAGGAAAACCCCCAAACCCCCAAAACCAAAGCAAAAGCACAATTCCCCCATTTCTCCCCCAATCTATGTTCCTTTAAGGACTCATTCACTTGGACTTGACTATTAAAACAGTGTACGGCGTGTGTTTTCCAGTAATAAGTCAAATTCCTTTTTCTGACACAAATATAAAGCATGTATCATCTTTGTGTGTTTAACCTATATGTTAGCATAAATCAGTAAACCTTTTTCTTAGGTGACTTCACTTTTGTGTGTCTTTTCCTGATGCTGTAGCTGCTTTGAGTATTGTTGTAATTATTTTGTTACAACTTTTCCAAATTTGGCTCATCTGTTCAGGATAAAGAGCTGGTTGATGGAAGCAGTGTATTAGCTACGCAGAACTTGTCAGTGAGCAGCAGAGTGTAGAGGAGAATGAGAATGATCTGATTAAGGAGGAGGAGCCCGTCTGATTAAATGGAGGATGAATCATTAACCTGGGGGGGCCTCCTGTGAGATGTGGAGGACTTGGTCAGGGGGCTGAACTTGTTCACTTCCAGAAGAGAAACTTATTTTTATTTAATTAATGCAGAACACTGGATTCCACTTTGTTCACTCGACAGTGATTTTGGCCGTATCTCAACGTCAAAGGACGTGATAACCCATTAGGGTTTCATGCAAGGGGAGGTTCACTGGCCCAGGAAACTACTCGAGAAACTCCAAATTCTCATCTAGCCCCACTTCAGACCTCCTCTAATTTTCTAGTGCATCAATATGCAGCAAAGTAAGATTTCCTCTTAGATTAGGTGCAATAGCTGGTGTCAAGTCAGGTCTCTGATCTCCACTTACCTGGAGCAGGGGGTTAAGCTGGAAACCCTGGATGTAGCCCAAGATCCAGGTGAGCTAGAGAAGTGCATGACAAGCAAGTGACTTTACTACGTTATATCTTCAAGTACTACTAGAAGAAAAGTTAGCTGTACTTTTTATTGGAAATACTAGTCTCAACTCAAATTTGGGAAAAAACAAAACAAAACCAGAAAACCACTTCAGGTAGAATGTGGAGCTTATATTCTGTTTCATAGTGTTTGGTAGCGATCAGCTTCAACTCTTCTTGAAATTGGTGGGAAGATTCCTGCCACCTTCAATGGGAGCTTTTCCTAGATTGTGATATCAAATGTCTTTTTTCTTCAGTTTGATTTAAAAGTGGAGGTTTTGTCTCTGAGACAGGCACTGGGGAGAGAGCGGTGGGGAGCATGACTTCCGTTCTTTTCAGAGAATGAGAAAGTGCTTCATGTTTGTCTTTTTATTTTTCCTCTGAAACACGTAAGGAGGCCACAGGAGGAGAAGCAAGTTCCGTATGTTGAACCCCCTTAGGGGAACAAGCTGAGATATCTGTATAAAACAGCAGTGTAGAGGCATTTCTTAGAAATCTTTCACTGAAATGTCGAACAGAATGATTTAAAGTAGTTCCTGGGGAGAGAAGCGATTCTTAAAAGCAAAAGGTTCATTTCAAAGACGTTTGTTGTGTACGGTGTGGTGTCGTTATTGCTGGAGACACTAGTCGACCTGGTCTCGTAAGAAGATGTTTTCCAACAGCGTAAAAAGGAGATGTCACAATTATTCCTCAAGGGTTTTAGAGAGCCTTAAGCATGCATTTGAAGTTGATGACTCGTTTAACTTCAAGCTCATGAGTGAAGATCCCCATTAAACTCCAAACCAGTTGGTATAAAGTTACTCTTAAGAGCAACCAAATAATTTCCCTAGATTTCAGCATCCTCCAAACTAAAGTTTTTTTTCAAAAGGACTTTTTCACCTGAGAGATGAAGTAACTGTCCCATGCAGCTGCTCTGGGAACTCTTTCTGTGGAAGTAGTGCCTCAAAGCCACGTGGGCAGGGATGTTCAGACTCAGGCTGTAGTACTGCGGTCACTTTCCAAAGGTGTTTCCATGGAGGTTTTTGCTTTGCAGTGGAACGTCCTTTTGTCTCCTTTCATGAGAGAACAGTCCCTCCTTCTCAGAAGTCTAAATGAAAATTTCCACCAGATTTGATACAAGCAGCATCACACCCAAGTAGCAAAGGATCCTTCCATTAAACCAGGACAGGCTGTACTCATATTTACTGTGTTTACTGGATGGGAGAATTAAACTTGTGCAGTATATAATCCAGCGCCTCTGTTGGTTCTCTGCGCCACTAGACAGGTGAGACATGTAATAAATCATTGTGTGCGTGCCCGTGTTGCACTGTAATTCCTCTTATACTTAAAGTTCTCCAGGCTGGTGTGTAAAGCTGTGAAAACTGGAGTGGCCCACTGCTTTGCTTTTTAATTTTTTATTTTTATTTTTTAAATTTGAGGGTGGTGGGAGGGTAGCAACAAGTCTCTTAAGTGTTACTTTCTGCTAGCTTCTGAAATATTATCTACAGAGACAGTGGTTTCAGTACTTTAAGTAGCACTTAAATTCTTCCATAAATAAGTTAATTTTACATTACAGAGAAGGGCTTAATGTACCCTTGACTTGCTCAAAGCCTAGCAGATCTGAACGGAATTGTTTTTCTCTATTAAATTTTAGGCTATCAATATCCATATTTTCATGGGAAACCTCTGACGCAGTGCTGTCAACGCGTTCAGGTTGGGAGCCCTTGCTGCATTTGCTGCCGAGCTGTTAGGTCTTAGCTCTTCCGTATGCACAAGGTGGTTTTTTTGCATCATTGCTGAGTTGTTGTCTCTTTTGCTATCCTAATTAAAACATACTAATTTTTGTATCTGAGCTCAGAATCAGTGATCATCCTTCCTACTGTGACCAGTTTTTATTCTGGTGCATAAAACAGGCAAAATATTTCGCAGCAGTGAAATCATTCTTTGTACCTCTTTTCTAGACAATAGTTTTGTAGTGTAACCTTTTCCTAAAACCTGTACGCACATTTAAAAGCCTGTCCTGTTTCCAAGGGTGAGAGATCTCTAGATAAACTTGGCCTTGAGAACTGCCCAGAGGACTGGGAGAGCTGCAGCTTGATTTGGGGAAACTACAGGCTCCTGTCGTAACATAAGCAGAAAGCAACTAGAGATGAGCGTTGAAATGGGCTTCACGAAGCACAAACCACTTATGGAGGGGACGACTGTGAGCATCTGCAGGGATTTCTGTCTTCCTGCAGGAATGCTGAACTGAGGACTCTGTCCTGGATGTCTTCTCTGACTCTGCACATCACACCAAAGGCACATGCAATACTTCTGTCTCTGCGAAGACTTTGAAGCCTGTCAGGCACAGAGGATAAAACCGTCCTGTGTTATACATTAGATAGACCTTATTGAAGGGTGCCTTAATTCTTTGTCTTCTAAATGTCCTATGTATTTGTGTCTCAACAGTTATCCTTTCCTGTAATGCTTCCTTGGGTGTCTAGGGAACCTTCCTTTTTGTATGCCTCCCCTCACCCCAGAAACAATGCACACTTTAATGTTAAGTCTCTATCTCATAAAAGCTTGTATTCCAAGACCTGAATGCGTTTGTGATAAAGATCAGGATATTATTAGCCAAAGGTCAGTCCATTTATCACCTTAATACCAGTCATTACTGTGGTTCCATATGCCATGAGATTCTGAGAGACCGTTGCCCTTCTGACCCTTACATAAGATGAGAGAATTCCTCTTATTATTAAATCTTATTTTGATATTGGTGTGCATAGCTTGCTTTCTCTGCTGTAAATAACTCCAGTCCTCATTTTCTCCATGCAGCTTTCTCTGATACTTGTGACCTTCCTCCAAAGATAGTGTACTTTAAAAATATTCTTCTGGACCTAGTGATTACCTTTTGAGGATACTTATTTTAAGATGCTGCGTCATCCTTGTAAGCTAATAATGTTAATACATTGTTGTTCATCACTTTTGAGGGTCCATGGCTGGAGGAGGAGTCTGGCCCGTTTGAGGCAATCTGTTAAAGATAACCTATCTGCTCAGCACTGTCAGCTGAACTCGGGCAGGATCCTGGAAATCGAGGGCTCTTACCTCTTAATACGAGCTTCTCTTCTACAGTCCCTCAAGGTTTTGCATTTATTGATGTCTCTCAAAAATCAGAGCGTGTTTCCAAGCATCTGCAGTGTGCTGTACTCACCTGTTGTGGCTGCTGCTGGAGTACCCTGAGTTGCTTTCCTCCTTTTCGAAGACTGGTGGTTTGTCCATCATCTCGGTCTCCAGACCCTGGCACTGTCCTGTTTTCTCCTTCGTTTGTGTATAGCTCTCAGGTAGCACCTTTGAGAACAGACTTCCAAAACATGCTTGGTGGTGGTAATTCTTGAGGCCATGTCCTGATATCTGGGTGCAAAAGTCATGTCCCTTAAACTGTTAGCTACACTTGGTAATTGCCAGCAGGCTCAGCAGATGGCGAAGGATTGATTGAGTGGGGGAAAACAAACTAACCCTTCATCCCTGGACACTGAAGAACAGGATGGCTGATTATTTTTGTTTCATTTGCAGATGCCTTGGCCATCTGGACAGATAGACATACATGCTTTAATTTTAAAAGCAGGTGACACTGCTGACAGCTCCAGAGACCCTGGAAGATTCACAAGTCTGAAAACAAAAGCCTGGTTTGAAGCTTTTCCACCAATTTGTATGCTATGCCGCGGTGTTAAAAACCTGTGACTTCTATGTTCTCTCTTCTTCCTCTGGTTTTCATAACCTTCTCTTTGTGACCATGAGGGCTTGCATCCTTTTGAAAGAGGAGAGTAAGACACTCACAGTTGCTTAGCTTTGAGAACAAGAGAGGCACAGGTATGTTCAGAGCTACCAAACTGGGGGTCTAATTTGCACAGGTGACAGTGTTACCCATACGGGTTAGCATTTTGGGAAAACATACAGAAATAGCAAACATCTTTTCTGCATTTTTTTTTCTTGTTTTGTACTCATTATCCTGGAGCAGTTCTTAAACTGGCTGTTATTCTACATCTGGTGAAAAAAAAGATTGATTTTAGAGTAGAGTAGTGAACTATGTTGCCTTGACAGTTTACACATGCTCTCTTTCTCTTACAAAACTGAGTGAAGCTGAGATAAGGTTATAACACAGAAATTATTTCCAACTTCAGATTTGTACTAGTTTTAATGCAGGATGCAGCACTGGCAATCCCACTGAGCTTGTGGTTGTCAAAAATCCTTTTTTCCTTCTTTATTTTTTATTCTTACAAAAGAAGATTTCTGACATGTGGACAAAATCTTGACTGTTGACCCAGGTCAGGTTCTCACTTTTTCAAATACCTGAAGGCAAGTAATGAATTAAGTATTAGGAAAACTGTGGGGATTTCTTTAAGCCAGTCCTCCAACATTTCAGCGTACAGCCTATTGTTAGTGAATAGTTGTGTTGGGTTCCTAAAATCTAAGGGATGTGGTCAGAGGATCAGAATTGGTCCAAAACACTCTGAGTTGAAGTTTTGTCTCTGACTCACAATATAATAACGGGCAACTTGCTTTACCTCTCTTTAAACTAGGGACAGTAATTCTCACAGTGTCTGTGGAATAGTTAATACAGTGAAAAATCCATTTAAAGACAAGGAAGGAAATACTCAAGGTAAGATGAAATACTGAGCTGGAAGCGTAGTAGACGTTTTGAAAGATGGAGCATGTGGGGTAAACAAGTTTGAGGTATCTCCATAATAAAGTGATTCCTAATTCATGTGCCTCTGGCACATCCAGCCCTGGCTCCGTAGGAGTGTGACTGGGTGCCTTGTAAGGCAGAGTGATTAATGAGTGGCCATGAGAACGGTTCTCTTAATGCTGTACATTATTTATAGTCCTGCACAATTGATTGTCCCCAAAATATCCTGGTTTTGTACAAACAGCTTCATTAATATCTAGACCTGATTCTAAATAGTGCAGTGCATACAACATTTCTACAAATCGACGCTGTGGATATTTCCGCTCTGTCTTGCGAGAGTCTGCTGCTGACGGCCTATCCTGCCTTTAACTTTTAGGGGTTTTTTTTAGGAATGTGTTTTTCATTACAAGAAAAGCAGCCAAGAATGATGGTGCTGCAGATGCGGCGCAGGTAACCTGCACCTGCTTGAGTGAGAGAGGTCCCTTCTTCAGGGCCTTCTGCCTGCTCAGCTTTGCTCTGCTTCTGCTGGCTGAGAGTCTGAGGATTTGGGGCTGGAAACCAGAGGGAGGAGGTTTTTGCAGCCTGGATGTGGTGCAAAGGGCTGTGACCTCCACCTCAGCTCTCAGGTGAGTGAAAGGGTGGCAGGAACAGACCGAGGATCTCCTGGACACTAACGTACCTCCTGTCAGAAAGCAGGTCTACGTGTGCTTCTCTGACACAAAGACCCTTTATGAGTGACATCCTCTTCTTTCTCCTTGTGTGTTTAATATCTCCTTGGAGGGAGCATTCACAGTGACTGAAGCTTGGAACAAAAGGCCTGTAATCACTGTGTTATAGTCCCAATTCTTGTTTGGTAAACTTGAGGGAAGAACCCCATAATATCCCTGCTGCAGGCAGGGGGGCAATCAGATTGCAGGTCCTGGAAATTGCAGCTGTGCAGCACTAGGTTGGGAAGATAGATGCTAACTACTTTATGGTTACTATCAAAATCTTCTACCTAGTAAAGTAATATGGTTGGATATCCCCAGTGAAATCTGATTATTGTGAGGAGGAAGGGCAAAAGGTACTTGGCTGTCCTGATGGCTCAGAGCATGACCCCTGAGCTGCAGAGCGTGTAGGACAGCCCCACTCCTGCTGAGGCTGAGTCACTGCTGGGATTTCTGACCTGCCAGGAGGATCATAGAGTCTTTAAGGTTGGAAAAGACCTCAAAGATCATCAAGCAGAGTCTTGTGCAGGGATGTGAAGGTGGTTCATTGGTCTGTGAGTGGATCTGGAGGAGACTGTGCTCACGGCCAGCAAAGTCTTAGGTCTCTGTGAAATGCTCCATATTGATAGAGCTGTCCTCTTTGGCCATCCAACACAGCAGCCAGGAAAGTGGCAGTCTTTTCATGGCATTATGACTAGGTTTCTGCCACGATGGGGATTCTTCTGATTCCCCTACAGACATGCTTTACAACTCTGTCTCTCATTTTAGGACTCCTTTTGTTTGTTTTGGACTGGATGGTAGAAGCAGGTTACCTGGTAAACCAGGTTTTATGTTCAGCTGGAGAAGCGCTGGTGTTTGAGGGAAGGGGTATTGCCTAGATGGAAGGAAGCACTGTGCATTGCCCAGCCGTTGATCAAACCTAGAAGAAGGATTTTTAAACCAGCTGCTCTTTTGCCTTTATTAATAAAGCCATTGATGAGGAACAGATTTCTTTCCGCTGTCCCCAGGGTTTCAGGTCATTCCTATGTGTGCAATGAGGCTAGGAGTCAAAGTGCTATTGTAAAGCCTCATGTTCTGATCATTATCTTGTTGACTCAAACTAACCTTCCTTTGCTAAATAGGTATTGACACTGGCCCTTCATGTTTTGTTTTGGTTTTTTTTTTAACAGCACTAATCGGATTAAAATAATTGTCATGCGTGAAGGATGCATGTTGGAGTGCAAAGGGCACACGGAAACCTCAGCTGTGGGCACCATGGTTACTAGTGACATCACTTGGTTTGCTGTTAACAGTAATGATTTGTGTGCAGCGCTGAAGCCTGAGTGAAGATGGCCTAAACTAAACCCAGTGGATTGCTGCTGCAGTCCCATTGCCATGGAAACAGATGTTGCAGCTTAAAGTTGCCTGCATTCATAATGTGATGCACATGGTATAAACAAAAACATGGTCCTGTGGTGTCCACAACTTCTGAAAGGGCATGAATAGTGTTACTGGAGAGAACGGGAATTCCCACTGCAGTTGGACGTGGTTTCCTGTTAAAATAGTGCCAACTTAACCGCGCATGATGAGGCTGGGTAAGCCTTGTCTTTGAGTAACAAGAACAAAACTCACAAGTCCCTTACTGTCCTCCAGCAGTTTTGTTGTTGAAGGACTGTAAGTCCAACTTGACATGGATTGTTTCTGATTTGTACCTTACAAGGTGCAGGCTCAAAAGTACTATTAAAACCCCTCCCTGGGGTAACAGGGTTCCTGGTTCCTGCCTACCTTTAATATTGTCTTTCCAGTATAACCATTGAGGCTGTGCTCAGCTCCTGCAAAACAGGAGTACAGAAGCTTCCGTGTCTTCCCTGTTTGAGGACTGTTTCGCTCTATTTAGGTGAAGGTCCCTACTCAAGCCCAATAAAGATGACAGTTAGGCTGTTGAAATGGGGCTTGAAAGGTCTGGGTACCAGAAGTATCCCTGCCAGCAGCTCTGTCTCTTCAAGTTACTTTCTGCCTCTTCAAAATAGTGCTCTCTTGTTGATTCCATCATCTTCAATGTGAGAGGTCTCAGCTATTCTGACTGCGGCACAAAAGCCTTTGACAGCGAGAAGTTGTGTCTGCTGTTCTGCTTCAGCACTCTACTGCATTAATAACAGTAAGGGTAATTTTTGTTTTTAATTTAATTCATCTAACTTCCTGTTTGTTCTTAGAACATGTTATGCACTGATAAAATTATGTTGGTTTTGATCTGATCAGAAGTTTTCCTCCTTGGCTTCTCTAACTGTGGCAT
Organism: Aramus guarauna; assembly: GCA_013400195.1. Classification (NCBI taxonomy): domain Eukaryota; kingdom Metazoa; phylum Chordata; class Aves; order Gruiformes; family Aramidae; genus Aramus; species Aramus guarauna. The sequence continues at coordinate 132,156 of VXBL01008583.1, forward strand.
AGTACCACCTCGTTTGCACTCTTTTTTCACACTGAAAAAAGTTTTGAGCTATCGCCTTGATTATGGTGATATCATTTCAACTGAGTGTTTCAGGTCTTTGACACACACATTTTGAAAAGAAAGAAAAAAAAAAACCCAAACCAACAAAGAACAGTTTGGGAAGTATGATTCTACTTTCAGGGTAAGCCAACATTTTGTTTTCACAGTCAAAGACCTGATTTTTTATTACCTGCAGTAAATACTGACCGTGAATGGTGCCTGGTCTATCAGATATCTGTATCAGCAGGCAGAACGGTGGTGGTGGTGAAAGCAGATTGCTCGTAATGAATTAGATGTCAGTTCAAATGCTTAGAAAGGAGTGGTTAACAGAACGCAGAGCTGAGTCATAGCGCAGCAAGAGACAGCTGAAGATAGAACGGATACACCCATGTGCATGCACATCGCCGCTGTACGTGTTATCCATGTACAAAAATCCTGTGCTGGGAAAATGTGTTAAGAATAAACCATGCATTAGTTTCAGGACATTTGGGTATTTTCCAGTGTCTCTGTCGTTGTCTTTCTGGTTTTAGGTGCTGTTTAATTCTGGCTGGCAGCAGCTATGGCTGAAACTGTGCATCTGTTGTCATGCTGGTTTATTTGTGGCGGTTGAACGCTAGTATCGCCTCAGTAAGCCCAGATACATGGCTGAGGCTGCTTTACTTACCACCTCTCCCAGCATTTCTGTAAAAGGCCATCATGTGCAACGCACCAGTCATAGTCTAACTGGTACCTTCTTAGTACACACGGCTTCTGCTCTTGCACAGTGCCTGGGGGTAGGAGATGACGATGGCTGGTAGGCAGCTGCCTGGAGCACGTTGAGGAAGGCAGTTGGTGATGAGAAGAAGGCAATGCTTTGGAAAATCAATTAGAAGAGTGAAATCTTTGTCAGCTTAAATAATGTCCAGCTGGAGATAGTTGGGAATATTTTTCCCTTAACGTGTGGAAGAGATTGAAAATAAGTAGTTTATTCCTCTCCCAGCCTAAATTTTGTTACTCAACCCTTTTTGTCTTAGGAACCTTTGTACTTCCTTTCTACAACTGAACAGAAAAACTTTTAAAAATAGGTCTGATTAGCGAAACCAGGTCTTCAAAGCTCTCCAATGATGGCAGGAGTCATCCATCCTAAGCAGCTTCAGGCATTTTGTTGTCTGCTGGATTGCGTGAGGCAATTTAGGCTTTCTCTGGTTCCCAAAGGACAAGTCTGTTTCTGGGGACTTAATTGGCATTTGTGGTAGCCTTAGCATCCAAAACAATAAAAAAAAATAGTAATTGGCCATAGAGAATGTTTTCTCAGCCTTCCTTGCCACAACAGTATGAACAAATATGTTAGGAGGATCCTCTGGGGATATTTGCTGTCATGTTCTTGTTCAGTGGTTACACAGATGCCTTTGTTTGCTGTCATTGTTAACTGAAACCATCAACCAGCTGTAAACTTCGTGTGTCCATATCTGTGTCTAAATGGGATAAAAACATCCCAAGACTTTGGTGTTATTTTAATGAATTCTCTCAGAAGAATTTGGCTGGACTATCAAAAATATCCTGTTGCCAAATGTGAGCTGGGGGAAAACCGCAAAAAAGTCTTCTCGTTATTGTTTCCAGACAATGATCTGTGTCTTCGTTATTCATGGACAACAGGTCTACCAAGCATAGTGCTGTCAGTCTTCATAATTTGAATAATCTCAAATCAAATCTCTGGGGTCATTGAAGTAGGCCACTGGTACTGTGTAAATACATTGCTGTTTAATGCCCCAAGAAACTTCATCGTGAAGCTAAAGCATGCCAACCTTTTGTAATCACTATCTAACTTATTTAGATTGAGGAGTTGTACTGTAAACAATAATCAGTGGTAAACAAGGTAAGATTATAGCTATAATCTATTTTTAAAAGTTAGAACAATGCCTGGATTGTCCGTTATCACTATGCAACCTACTCTGCCTTTACTGTTCTCTGCAGTACCATTGCAGTGCTCAAAAGTAGTAAGTTACAATAAAAAACAAAACAAAACCAAAAACACTTTAGGAGAAATGAAACCACCGAGCCCTTTGCAGTGCTGCTGTAGGCTTTGCAGAGATTCTCTGCGGATGCACCTGAGCCCGTGTGCAGCCCGTGCTTTATTCTGGGGCTGAAACACAAGGAGAAGGACTCTGTTGGTTTAGGATATTACTCTTCTCTGTGATCTTCTGAGCAATACTGCGTTGGTTGGTGGGGTTCGTTTTTTGGGGTTGGTAGCAAAAGGCTACAAAGGCAAGTTTAATTTCCACAGCCCGACTTCTGTGTATCTCCAGCTGATATGATAAGGCATATCTTAGCTGGTTTATCCAGCATTATGCATTCTTGTTCTGTGAGTGCTCAGTTCCTCCAGCTCTAGTGAGACTCCTCAAGTTGTGAGGATTTCTATTGCCATCAGCCGTCATTCTTTTACTGAGCTGTACCCCACTAGAAAAACATACAAGTTGCATTTAGCCACCTGGTCCCACTCAGCTGTGCCAGGTCGAGTTTGCTGGACTAAGGCTTTGCATGATGTGCTCCACGTTGTTAGCTGGTAGCGGGGTGCATTTCTGACTGGGAAAGGGGATGGAAGATCTGAGAACTGATCAATTTGTCTTTGGTAGTGGAAGGCTTTGTTTACAGCCGTTTGTCTCCTGTTGTGAAGGGCAGATGATAAATGGGGTTAGGCTAGCCCAATGTTTAGATGACATTCATGAGAATTATTCATCTATGATTGTTATGGTGAGGTCATGTGCTGTGTCCCATGCTATGCTGCTGTGCCAAGAGATTTATTTTAATAGAAGCCTTAAGTAACTGGCATTCTTGCTAATCATGGTGCATCTGCTTCTCTGGGTTCCCTGTTATGAGTAATTTAATGCTATTACTTTAGCTCGAAGGGATCTGTGTCACCATCTGTCCTGGAAAGCTATTGATGGGGCTGTGCAGAACGTGGAGTGTCATCACCAGAAGAGAAGGGACTTCTAAAGGGATGACTGGATTTCCTGTTGTAATACAATATAAGACGGTTTACCGTGATTACGGCTTAGATAACTTGCATATAAAGGCTGCTAGCTACTCTTTGATTTTGTTGGGGACCGTTCCTCAGATATTTCTGTAGAGGGAAGATAGTGGTGTCAGTTAGTAGCAAGTGGTGGTAACACAGGTAATCTGCTAAATAAAGTCTCCACTTCTCATAGGGGCACGAGTCTTATGAGGCTGAAATCTTCCAGACTGACCCTAAAATGCCTGCACATCTACCACTCCCAGCAGACAGATATTCTTTGGCGAGGGCTTGCCAGACACTTTTCAAGCCAAATGCTTGCCTAATCAATGGTTATTTTTTAATTGTTGTTTACAGACTGCTTCCTTGTAACAAGCCCTCTCCATGCTGTAGCTGAGTCACAATAGACGTGAAGAGGCTATATGGTTGAAAAGCAAATTGCTCTTCACTTCCATAAGTGCTGTACTTTCACAGCACCACTTACGTGCAGAGTATCATCCTGGTCTCTTGAGTGCATGCGGCTGATGTCTTTATTTTTATTGTCCGAGAAATGTACCCTCTTTTTGTCTTCGTGACTGGTTAGTAATTGTACTGTTCACCTTCTAACCTGACTTGTTTGGTCCTTTGTGACCTCAGTGTGTCTTGTTGCCTTCTCAGCAAGCCAACGGGCAGGTGTGAGAGCACGCAGGGCTGGGAAGTGGCTTTGTGTGGGCTTGTGGTGTGGAGTTTTTCTTTCATTGCACTATCCTTCCCAGTGATAAGTTATGTTGTGCTTTGAGTATAAATCGGCCTGACTCAGAAGTCCCGGCTCAAAAGATAGTTTGGGATACAAACTTTGCAGCTCTGACTTTTTCGGTGTGCAAAGGTGCAGCTCTTATTTCGCGTTCATCTAAGGAAATGTTCTTGCTGTCCCTTGTCACCTCTTTTGTAGATAAGTGACAAGCAGGAGGGATGTGTAGGGCCAAAATTTGCTTAAGGCTTGCAACTGGGTGGAAGAGGTTGCAGGCTGGAATTGGTCGTCCAGAAAGGCCGCAGGAAGAAGCACACACTGCCCTCAGAATAGGGTTTGTGGTCTCCCGCACGTGCATAGAAGTGAATAAAATAACCAGAAATCAGAAGTGGGATGCGAACTAACTTCTGCAAAGAGTGTCAGTTAATTTAGGTTTTTCCCTCCTTCCTTCCCTTGCCAAATGTTGGGACCATAACACGGTGCCACCCGTCACGTCGGCAGCCATCAGACAGCTCTGAGAAGCTGTGTGCGTGCATTACCAGGTCATGTGGAAAAGCTGCTTATGGAGGTATTCATGTAAAGCAAAAATTGGCCGATCTTGTAGGTTCACCAGGGTTCTAGCTGTAGGATGAGAACCAGGCAGCTCATCTTCATGCAGAGAGATTTTTGTCAAAACTGGCTAAATGGGGGAAAGAAAAGTGGAGAACGTCAGTGTTAGCTGTATGTGTCTGGGCTATGACAACTGCTGGGCTTCAAACCAGAAAGGATTGAACAGACATCCTCCTGAGCCTGGATCAGGCCCCACGGTTATGAAAGAATTGGAGGTTGTTTTTCTGAACTGCTTCAGATGAAAATAATTTCTGCTTGTGTTGAAATAAAAACAGATAGATTCCTCAGTTGAAACCTACACAGAGACTGAGAGCGTTTCATCCCCAAAACCAGGTAATGCTGATGAGGGCATGGGTCAGAACAGTGCTGTTTGGGGACTGAGGGCATAGGCAAGTGTCTGTCTCACCCCTGCTTGAATCTTCCTCTCATGGAGAAGTCACACTTCAGGAGACCATCAGAGCCTGGGTTTGCTTCGAATGCTTGTCTTTAGTCTTCTCAAATGGATCAAGTTGGGGAGAAACCTCCTGCTTTGATTCATCTTCAATCCATCAGGAGACGCAACAGAAGAAAACGGTGTGTTTTGGGAGCTGTAATAAGCCAGAGTGACATGGTTCTGCAGGGTGACGTGCCAGGGGCTTTGGTGAAAGGAAACACATATTGCAGGAGAGCTCTCTGCCTGCTGCTGATCTCTTTGATGGGAGCTGAAGTCAGAATCGGCAGCAAAAGATCTTGAATCTTAAAGCTTATGATCGTGGAAGCAGCTGGTCCCTTGCATGGCCCTCTGAAGAGCTTCAGGAGGTGGAGAACTATTAGATGAAGGCAAGGCGTAAGGCATATCTCAGATGGAGCTCTGAAAGGAAGAGTATGAAATTGTGTTCTGAGAAAGAAACCCTAGAGGGTGTTTTTATCCATTTTTGTATCAACTATGGCTATTAAAACAAAATAAATCTTCAGTGTTTTGGTTTTCAAGTTCAATACAAGCATTTGTAAATCTGGGGACCCAGTTCTTCTGCGCGGGTCCGGCTTGGGACAGTCCTAGGAGCTGCTGAGTCCGCTCGGTGCTGTGGGTTTCTTTGGAAATTGAAAAAGTCCTAAATATGTTTTGGTCCCAAATGAGGACTTGCAGATTTGCCTTGGAATTACTGGTAACCATTCAATCTAGAAAGAAGTTTTAAATCCAGATGATGGATGATTCTACGTGTGATAACTTGGCACGAAGAGAACCTGTATTTCCTCTGCTTAGGATTTCTATGTGCTTCTGCCATATAATAAAACTCTAGATCTCCATAATTTGTATCAACTGTTCAGGGCAGATGCTGTAATATTATTCAGTCTGACACATTCGCTATGCCTGCTGGGTTACTGCCTTTTCTGAGACCTTTGAATTAACCAGATTTTTGTGTCATCAAGATTATTTAATGTTATTGTCATAAATATTTGTACAGGACTTGGTCAGTGCTTATATAAGAACCGAAAGACAGTAATTTGTTTTAAGAGGATGTGTGTTTTAATGAACTGCCAGCTGAATGTTAGATATAAACTGTGAAAAAGTGCTTTTCTTTTGCAGGACTATTGCAGTTGGTGGAGTGCGGGGAAAAAAAAAATTACTATTTAGATTGTCAGTTATTTAGAATTGTCGGTTACAGCTGTTTAAATTTAAAATCGCTTGAGAGTTCTTTAAAAAGAATGCTATTTACTTCTAAATAGCTGTGTTGGCTTATCATCCTGTCCTCAAAAGACGAGAAGCTGATCCCTAGCATCTTATTAATCATTTTCTGTTAAACCACGTTATCCTTTGAATTGTTTGAATGCCAAAAATGAGAGGTTGTTATTGTGTTATATTTCACAGTTGATTCTTGTATAAAATTCTATTTTTTTTTTCTTAATTTCCAAAGTACCGTCTTCTCAAATGCAAACAATAAACTCAAAATACTAACAATATGAATCTGTTGTTTGGAAATGATGAAGGTTATACATCATCCAATCTGCTGAAATGTGTTACAAATGAATAAATATTTGGTTTGCCTCTAGCTCTTCTTAGAAGCACTGAAATTAGTAATTTTTTTTATTATTGAAGGAATTTTTGCCAGGTTTCTCAATAATACAAATAAGCCAAAATATGGAGGCTGCCAGGGGGTGCTGTGTGCATTCTGGCAAACTTGGGTTGTTTCTTCTAAATATCTTAATTAGCAGAGCATATTCTCCAAGCTGTTCTTGGAGAGCTGCTGCCCTGCCAGACCACAAGCAACAAGCCCCCAAATCCTGTGGTTTTAGGTCATAAAATGGTCTTTAGTACTGTGATGTTGCGCCGAGCGTGTGTATGATTCTTCACGATGATACGACATCACAAGAATCTGCCAGATTGGAAAAACTCTCCTTCTCCATGTCATCCGCTGATCCAACAGCACAAAAAGCTATTGCGTGGTTCACAGCTGGAGCCGAGGTTTAGTGTGCTCTCAGGAAGAGCCCTGTGTAACCTGTTCTAGGAGCAGGGATTGATGTGTCTTTAAGTCTCCATTCAAACTGTCTCTTAGTGTCCAAATCCAGATTTTTACAGGATCCCTAATAAATCAGATCTCTGTTCCTGTGTTGGCCTGATGAGTCTCTAAATCTTTCCTGTATCATCTCTAGGTTTGGTAATTTTACTGCCAGGGTGCTGCTACAGTTCTGCTGTCTGCATGAAGTGCTGTCAAAAGGAGTCCTAGAAACCATCCCCAATGTTCACGTGCTTGGAGACCTTGGTATGTACGATGCCCTGGAAGGATTAACTGTGTGATATATTTTCCCTTTCAGAAAAAGAGCAGAGAGGAGACATGTGGGGAAGGCAGTGGAGTAGAGATCTTGGAGAACAGGCCATACATGGATGGACCAGGAGGCAACGGACAGTATACTCACAAAGTGTACCACATTGGTATGCACATACCCAGCTGGTTTCGGTCAATATTGCCCAAGGCAGCTCTGCGAGTCGAAGAGGAGTCGTGGAATGCCTACCCTTATACAAGGACAAGGTAAAACTTATCAAGATGTCCAGAGGTGTTTCCCTACTGGCTAACTTGGGAGGTCCAAGTGTTTCATCCTGGCTAACCAGGGAGGTCCCATCTCCAAGAAGAGCTGGAAGGAGAATCCGGAGAACTACAGGCTTGTCAGCCTGACCTCAGCTGGTGGTGCTTAGGGACATGGTTCGGTGGGACTTGGCAATGCTAGGTTAATGATTGGTCCCGATGATCTTAAAGGTCTTTTCCAACCTAAACAGTTCTGTGATTCTACTTTAGAGACAGGATTTGATGTCACTCTGTGTGGCAGTGGCATCTCTTCCATCTCCAGTAATATATATCCTTTAGAGAAACTAGGATCAAGTCTTACACAGTGCTTAATCTCAGGAGTGCGAGTGTTGCCTGAGCTGACTGCGTACGTACTTGAGAATTTGTGGCTGGTTGGTCTAAAATGTGAGCTGTTTTGTCCATCAAAGCGTGGGAAATCTTGAATGTTTTTTATTTAGTCTTGTATGCTGCACTGCATGTTCTACTTAACGTTGCAGATATCTGCTAGCTCAGTGAAGTTATAAATGTACACAGTGGTAGGACAGTTGTCATGCTGAACACTGTCAAGTAAGACAGGATTAATTTGTTCTACGGGGGAAAGTGTGGGGAGAGAAAAATCTTAAATAAATAAATAAATCTGGTGCTTCTTTTCTGGGAACTGTCTTACTGTCATTTAGCTAGAAAATAACAAACCTACATCTTATGGTTTTCACCCCGAGAAGGGAAGAGAGCCAGAGGCTCTGGGGAGTCCTCTGGGACCTCCTTATTTCAGCTGATTTTGTCTGCGAGGACTTCATATGCCCTGGAATAAATAGCCTTTATGACAGTTACCCTGGTTTAGAGCATTTGCCCTTTTCCAGGTGTACATGTATGGTATTGCTGTCATCTTTCATAACAAAAAGGCTTTAATGGATATTTTGTTTTTTATCAAAAAATCTAGAAAGTTTCATAGTTCTGTTTTTGCTGTTCCCTACAAGTAACATTAGTCTGGGGAAAGCTGCGTACGGGCAGCTGCTCTTGGCTAAATATAATGGAGCTGTCTGACTGTCAAGTGATTGAAGTCCACTTCCAGTCTGGTTTTATCTATTCTCTTGAAATGCCCATGAGTCAATCAGTTGGCCAGGAAACCTGGCGCTGCACAGAACCGGTCCATATTTTATTCTGCCATAGATTGCAGGCAAGAGCTCTGCTTTTCTCCTGGTAGAGGTGCATTTCCAGGGTGTCCTTGTATTAGTATCTGTGTCATAACATAACTTGTCAGTATAGAGGGCACAAAAGTTATCTCCCTGCTGAAAACTGCTCCTTTAAAAACAGTCTGTCCTGATAATAGTATCCTGGAGGAGACATTGTCAAATTAAGTTGCAGGGTTTTGTCAGTGTCTCTGCAAAGTGAGATGACTTGGTGGTCCCCTCAAGCTTTCTGCTTGCTTGGTGCCAGCTGGGAAGTTGTTTCTTGGTCAATGTGGGTCTCCAGTAACTGGGTGGGGCATGCTGGTATCTTCTCACCTGTGATCCATGTACCACTTCATGGGGAGCACACCCCTTTGCTGTGGGCTTGGGGTTTTACTCAACCAGAGCTATTCCAGTGAAGCCACGTGTCCAAGGCGAGCTCCTGTCTTAAGAAGTTATTAAAGAAAATCTCTTTAATCTGTACAGTTGGTATTTTAAGTACATCTGAAATAAAACATGACTGAAGGCTGGCTTGGATTTGAGACTGATTTTGTACATCTTAGGAAAGCATTTTCTCCGCTTGCCAAGCGGAGCGGGATTTACTCTAAGCTGCATTGTTCTTGCTTTCAGGTATACGTGTCCTTTTGTGGAGAAGTTCTCTATTGATATTGAGACCTACTACAAAACTGATCCGGGAGAGCATGTCAATGTGTTCAACCTTTCTCCTGCAGAAAAAAGACAAACCATCCTAGGTGAATAGCCTTTTTCTTTTATTTTTTTTTCCTTTGTTCTGCTTTTTTTTGTGCTTGGTATGTCCTATCTACTTGTCCATCCCCCCTAAACACACACCTGCACCCCTGTTGGTGTCAGGCTGCTGGGTAAGGTTACACCAAGTAGAGCGAGGACACCTGAGTTCAGTTCTAGGCTTGATGTAAATCACATGGAAATCATTTGAGTCCCCTGTCAGTAAATTGAAGCTGATGCTCTCCTGTCTTATTTGTGCAGCTCCTGAGGAGAGAGTAAGATACCGAATGATTTTGGGGGTAATAAGTAGAAATAAACATAGAAGAGGAAAATATTGCTGTGTATATGAAAATCATACCTACCTGCCCTTCTGAAACATGAAGGTGTATTTCATTTTTGCTTCCTCACTTAGTGTCTTGCCCTCATGCAAGTTAACACTTCAAATTTGTAGCTGAAGATCGGGTGAATGAGCCTTATATACATTAGGATTTAAGGAGAAAAGGCAAAAGGAAACATCTTATAAAAAGGCAGAAAACGGCAAGTGTCATAGCAATTCCTCTGTCCTGCTGTCTGTCGTAGCCTGTGCCCGTGGCATGTGCTGGAGATCTAACTGCGTGGCAGGGGGTGCGGGTAGTTACAGCCACGCAGGACTGAAGCATCCCTTGCTCTGAAGCTGCTGAGACTGGAGAAGTGTTGAGGGGGGGCTGACTTCTGGCAGTCCCAGGCTGCGCTGGCCACAGCGGGAGCTCTGGGGAAGGACATCTAGTGGCTGCTCTGCCTCCTCGAGGACATGGCAGCAACTCCATGCAATTTTACTTGAGCGTTCCTTGATTTAAACTTCTTCGTTTTCAACTTCAGTTTGACTGTCCTCATTCCTAAGCCTGTCTGGTCAGGTTTTCATACTGAACAAATAGGCTTTGAGCCATGGTGCCTCACTGAGAAGTGTCAGAAGAGCTGTCGTTTCTTGGGAAGTGCAATCCTGCCCTTCAATTCAAACTTCTGATGCTGCTGCTGAGGTCTGGGGTGGGGGTTGCAGGTCTTAAAAATGTGTTCATTCATTCCTCTCCCATTGCCGTTCCCACTTCTCCATTGTTGAAGTGTTAATTAGAACAATTTGTACTTACATTAAATTTTCTGCCTTCTGCAGTACATCTGGTGTGACAATAGCGTGTGAGGAGTTACCAGTAACCCCACTTGGTGGACTCCAAAGACGTTCAATGGGTAGTGTCTGTTCCATAGCACTGCTGAGAAAGGGCAGGTGTGTTTAACTGTCTCAGACGAGACAGAGCTGTAGCACTGTGAGTGATATTAGAAAAGCTGAAAAATGGAACGTGCAAAAGATTTTTTTGGAGCTGGAAAGTCGGACTGCGCCGATCTGCCAGAGTGCTGGGGATCTGCAGTCACTGTAGGCAAAAACATCTATTTGGAGCAAAGCCTCTGTTTGCTGGAACTGTGTGTACTAGTCCCTCTGGCAGAGCTGATCACTACCCAGAAGCAACATATAAACAATTTAAATATCAGTTGTTTAAGTGTAAGTAAAAAGAAACTAAATTGCTGTAATACTTCTGGTACTTACTAAAACAGAAATAACTCCTGAAAAATGGTATTTTCTTCTTTTGTTCAGGACAAGGAAATATCTAACTGTTTCTATTCTCTTTCTGTAGATCCTATTGATATTGTTAAAGATCCTATCCCTCCACATGAATACAAAGCTGAGGAGGATCCAAAGCTCTATAAATCAGTGAAGACTAAAAGAGGTCCCCTCTCAGAAGACTGGATTCAAGAGTACAAGAACAACCCTGGGAAATACCCCATCATGTGTGCATATAAACTGTGTAAAGTCGAGTTCAGATACTGGGGGATGCAGTCAAAAATCGAGCGGTTTATCCATGATGTTGGTGAGCATTTATAGTCTTGCAAAGTTCTCTGTCAACTTCTTAATGTCGTTTCTGAATTGAAACACAAAGGTAGGATATGTGCAATGTATCGTATCCCAAGACATGTCTGTGAAGAGATTGTCCAATCCACTTACTCTTTTGCAGAGCTGTGGATCAGTTCAGGAAAAAATCATGTTATTCTATCACTTATAATCGTGGTATGTATGAATGCAAACAAGGTGTAGCCACTGGAAGGGCTTCAAGTCCTGTGCAGGCAAGGTCTTGCATTCTCTCTGTTTTAGACAAGGCTTTGTCTCTTAAACTTTGCCGGATCATTTTCAAAATCTGCCAGTTTTCTTTATTGTGAACAAAATCCTGCTCAAAGAAATAAGCTTCACTTCTGAGTCTTAAGTGGCTCCAGAAAACCATCCCCTGGAGTGTCCCTGGTTTCTCCCTGCCTTGTGGCAGCACTGGTGAGTATCTGTGTGGCCAAACATTCTGTCCCCCAGGCTGTGGTGTTCAGGGCTCCCCGCCTCTCCGTGCTATAACCCACCGTGGGTCATCGACAGCTCTCAGTTGTGAGTAAATGTGCTGCTTTGATTGATGAATCATTCTTAGGTCAATGCTTTTAAGGAGGTATTGTTTGTGTCCCAGAAGTAACTAAGTGGAGACGGTCCAGGTGGTAGCAGTGTTGGCAGTAATTTGTTCTTTGCAGAAAATCTATAACACAACTGATATGGTTTCTGAGCCTGGCCACAGGAGACAGGATCTATGGCCAGGTGGAAAACTTAAAGAATGTTTTCAAGAAGCATTCTCATCTCAAAAAAAAAAAAAAAAAAAAAAAAAAAAAAAGTGCAGAGCTATAGCTGTCCTCGGGCAAAGAAAAGGCCAAAGAAAGGCTGTGTAAAGGATGCTACCTGCTTTCTGTACACAGTAAATCCTCCTACATGACCTCTACAGCTGTCCTTTCGATATGCAAAGCTTCTCTGAAGTGCCTGATGCTAGCATAAGTAAGTAATTTTATAGCTCTTTTCAGTCATATCGTGCTCCTGAGAGCTATTGTGGAAATCACTGATAGAGCAGTGGAGAATAGTGCGCACCGCTCTGAGTAGGTTGCCTTCTTAAAGCTCCTTTGGTTTTACTTTACCCCAGATGGAAGTTTTTACCTGTTATAGAATGTATTACAAGTGGCTCTCTGCAATGAACTCCCTCGGCGTTTCAGTGGCATGGGTTAATTTAGTGTATACTGCAAAACATGGGGGCAGAATAACAACTCCATTGTATCTGTTAAATGAAAAAGAAGCATGTGACTCTTCCAGTTGTTCAGAGGTGTTTGGCATAGATTAAACTGTGGTCCCTTAGAAATGTTTCTTTTGTATTTCATGAAAGATTGCCTGCCATTTTCCTCTTGATTGAGGCTTTGCGGAGAGCCGAGCCAGCTCATTGTCTGCCTTTCAAAAGCTTTTCCACTCTGTTATAATGATGGCAAATACTGTTTTTCAAAGTGGTTGAGATGCATAAAATCAGAAAAGTCTTTAAGGTAAGACAAAGTTGAGCGAGCGAAAAGCAAAAGCTTTGGGTATCTACAGAAGATGTGTAGCCTTCCCCTGCAATGGGATAGCCACGGAGAAGCCATTAGTGAGTGGGAAAAGTGCCAGAGCACGTGTACCAAAGATAGCAAGGTATGAGGATGTTTAAGTTGGAAAGATGTGAGCTACAATATGACTGAGCAGGCTGATGTGCTGATCCCAGTTTGGGGGTTTTCAAGTGCTGACCCAAAGCAGATGGAGACCTTTGAGTGTTGTGCAACTAGACGGTGGACCACACTGCTCAGATGCCAGAGATGTTCTTGTGGCCCAGCTCGTCCTTGGCATTTTTCTTCTGACTCCTCTCTTCCTAGCTTCTACAAATTTGTTTCTTGGGGAAATAGTGCTCTCTGTGCAGGGTCACCACGCCAGCAAGAAAACTGAGGCAGAAACCAAGAGCAGGATCCAAACTCTGCCTGAGGAGGGGAGCAGTCCTTTAGTGATGCAAACTAAAATTAGAGAATGGCTTGACAGAAGAACCCATCTGAGTTAAGTGACGGATGGATTGCGATATGTAGAAAGGCTGTGGAGCACAGAGGGAGTAACTCTGGGAGATGGTGTTGAAATGTTCTCAGTCTTACTGAGTGCAACAGCCATTTTTTCTGATGACTAATTGGACAGTTACTCAGTGCTTTGACAGCCCAAGACACAGACTAACATTGTGGGCTATTAGTCTACTTGACTGTAATATTTGTATGCTTTTTTTACTCCTTTCCCGTAGAATTTAAGTTTAATTGGACTGGCACTGCATAATGTTCTGCTCCCACTTGCTTCCTAGTGGTGCATGTGGGCCATGATTCTTTCGCTGTTAAACAAGTATGTTGACTGTATATGGGTTATTGATTATATACTACAGCAAAGTGCGTTCCCATCCCAGTAACTGGAGCTCTGCCTAAGCCAGTGCATCTTAGGCTAAATATGCCCAAATTGTTGCACAGTGATAAAGCGGGAGCGGTTTTAGAAAGTTCTTTTGCAGAACTTCTGTTTCACTTAATCCCTCAAATGGAAAGTTCATCCAGAAGGGCACTGCCTGTTGGGCCCTGCAGGTAGAGTCTTTTCAAGGGTAGGCAGGTTGCAGATAGCACGATGCGGATGTGACCACAGGCTTTTCTTCTTGAATGGTCTGAGCAAGGGATGAAGGGAAGGTAGGGAAGCAAGCAGATAGAACTGTGGGTTACCTTTGATCAAATACATTGAGACAACCAGAACTGTATGGACAAGGTTATGGGATCTGTTGTGACTATCAAGGAAATGGTGTTGCATGAGGGAAATCAGGCATCCTTTACCTGCTGCCAGGAAATTGTGAGAGTGCATTATAAAATGCTTTGGGATGTTGCCACTGAGTACGTAGTCAATGGGTATCTGAACAGTTGCTTTATATGGCTGGTTGAGGGGGTTTGGGCAGGATTTGGTGGTGGGGGGGGGTGGTTTGGTTGGTTGGTTTTGTTTTTTTTGCATTGAGTTTTTGTTTCAGTTACTATTTTTACTTCAATGTGAAAAACAAACCCAGAACTATAAACAAAACCTTTTTAAATTCAGCTGAAGAGTCCTATCTGTCCTGGCTTGTCTCATGGTCATTTGCACTTCCTTTTGTGAGATTAAGTTCAACACCACAATCTGCAGGCAAATCATTTACACAAATCAGCACCTCACGAATTCAACCAGTCTCTGCAGCAGAGCTGTTGAGGTGATGAGTTGAAAGGCAAGTGATTTAAATGTTTGCACCCTGCTAGACTCTTCACAGATGATCTTTCTGCGCAACGCAGTGGAAAATGTTATAATTAAATCAACACAACAATGATGGGTACTTCTGAACTAAGTCTGCATGTGTACATTTGTGCATGTGGTTTCCTTGGGGCTTTTTTAAACACCAGAGACACCTCTTTGTGAGACCACCTCCTGCCCTGCAATTCTTCCATACTGCTGGGTTGCTTTGCTCTGTGGCCAGGAAGGAAGCAGACACCCTGCAGCAGATGGGGGCATGGGGGGATGGAGGAGCGTTGCGTAGCCTGGAGCCTCACCTCCACTGAGCTTGTTGCATTCTGTCCGACTCAGAATAAGGTGACCGGTGGGATGCTGCACCCAACCTGTCCACCCTGGCCAGCTCCCGCTACCCGGAGCAGCGTGCCCACGGGCTTGCAAGGCAAACTGCCAGCCGTGAAGCACGGCTTGAAAGCACAGTGTGTGGGACTGAGTGCGGGACAGGGACTTCTTGGGCTCAGCAGGAGACGTTTGCACCTCCCCTTCTGCCAGAGAGAAAAATAAAAGTGAACTGGACCACAGATGCCTTCAGCACTTCCTGATGGGCATCTCTGATCTGTTAGAAAGAGAATTTTTCCCAATTACACTCTGTTTCCTGGGTCTGATCTCTCCCCTCCTTTTCACTTTTCAAATAAAAAGCTTGTTTTTTTGCTAACATTTTGAGAAAAAAATGCTTTAAGGCTTGATTTTTTTTTTTTTTTTTTTCCCATTGCACAGGGAGGGAAGCAGTGTCCAGACAGGTGAGGTCAGTCATTTATAGCTGGATCTTGAATCCATATAGCTGCGTGGGGGCACGCGGTGCGTCCTCTGGGTCTCTGCTGCCTACTGGAAAGCTTCAGCGCTGCAGGCTGAAGATTAATTCAGTGATACACTCACTGCTGTGCACCAAGGGACTGCTCAAGTTTTCCATCCCTAGCAGTAGAGATATTTTTTGCAAGCCATGACTTTTATTTTTCAATTTCTTTTGTACCTGGACAGCCTGACTCTCTTCCAGGTTTTTTCCCTGTGCTTGAGAAAGAGAAATGCTGCATTGCTGATGCATCCCAGGTGAAGGCCAGAAGCTAGGAAAATAATCTGTCTTTTTGACTACATAACTCATCTGGAGTGATAGAGGCACAACAGCCGTGAAGCCCTGCGATGCCACCCTGTTTTCAAAAGAACAAGGCTTAAAGGAAGGGTGATTTGGGATGTCTAATCAAAGTGATGTGAGCAGTGCAGATGTGGGAAGGTCTGTGGGTTGGGAGGAAGCAATACAGGCGATTTTTGTGATCTAAGAGATGAAGTGAAAGAAGGCAGAGGGGAACTTCAGGAGACTTTTTTTACCCCCAGAGGATTTTCATGGTCCCTGATGTTAGTCCATTAAAACAAAGGTATGCAGTTGGTGGCATCTGTGCCTTTACACGCGGTTTCTGAGGAGTTGGTGCATTGATATATCAAGGCTGGATCCAGGAGCAGGAGCAGAGGCTGCTGAGCCCTGGAACAGAGGAAGCCTTGGGATGAGAGCGAGGGGGCTGTTTCGCTTCTGTGTCTGATCACAGTCTGGTTTCAAGGAGTTTCAAGCAAGGCAAAAGTGGACGATGTGGAAGTGCAAAGGATGGTTGGGTTGTTGGGGACTGAATTACAGCAAGGGAAATGTTTTCTTGGCTTTCAGTGTGGATGTGATGGGAGTTTAATCTTTGTTTTTAAGCTTGGAGGGTTGTCAGTCATAACAGGAGGTAAAGAGAGTAAAACATTCTCCTGTAGTTCTGCAAAAAGTAATCTGGTGGGGGAAATAACTCTGAATCTCAACTAAGGTTGAACAGAATTAGGTTGCCGAGGCCCGTTGTTCAGCCCCCAGAAGGTCACAGTCTGCTGGCTCAAACTTGTCTCTCCTCCATGGAGCTCCCTTCTGAAAGTCAGGCAGAGAAATGCGTAAAATATTGATAGCTGTAATCTTACTGTGCAAATGAAGTTCAGGTTGAGCTGGTCCGTCGCATTAGCTACTGATCTCAACGGCTATTTCCTCCCAATAGGTTGGCTTGTGACGGCTGGTAGGATTAAGAACTAACTAAAGCGCAGAGCAGAAAACAAAGTGCCCAGGCCTGGAAGAAAATAAGTATATAAAAATTGGCTTTTTGTATGATTTAAAAAAAAAAAAAAGGAAAATAAAAAGTGATTGCTGAAAACAAAAGGGATATTTAGGCTGAAGATCACAGAAACTGTGGCAGTAGTGAGATCTAAGACTTACTGTACAACAGTGAAGCAAACGTTGCTGGAAACACCTTAGGAGTGGACCATCCAGCTTTGGCCACGCTCCTGGCGTTGGAGGGTGGCTTACAAGGGCTGTTGTTACTCTTGGTGGTGCTTAGAGAACTCGATTTGCAGCTCCCAAAACCTAAATGATTTTAATGTAGCCTGTGGATTGCTCTCTATCTTGTAATAGCGGTGGTGGTGGTGTGACCTGTGGTCTTTGGCCAAGGTCTTTAATGGGGTGAGATGTTGGCTCCCCTGCCTGCCAGCTTTTCGGCACAGTATGTCTCTGCTCCAGGCTTGGCAGCAGGGGGTTGTGGATCCATAATCCCACCGCTGCTTTTGGCATGTCCTTCAACCCATCTCTGCCTCAGTTTCCCACTAATTAAAGGGAGGACAATATGAATTGGGTTTTTTTTTTAATTACTTTTTTTTTTTTTCAGAAGGGCTCCTGAGGATTAGTTTGTCAGTATTTATAGAAGCTTTTAAAAGCACCGTTACTGCTGTGTGCTCCCATCAGTAATAAATAGCAGTTTGGAGCTTTGACCTGTCGTGAGCTTTTAAGCAATAATACTGGTTGAAAATCCTGAGTGACTATACTGTTTTAAAAGTCTTGGTGGTATGATGATGTCGGTCAACAAGTTTAAGCCTTGGAGGAAAGTTTCTGTTGCCTGGTCAGGAGCATTGTCTGTTGATATTGAGACGGTTCTTCCTTTAGATATGTGATATGTTGAAATATTTTAAATTGGCTTTACCCACTTCATTTTTCTCATGCAGCAGAAGACAGATGGTATCTGCAAAACAGAGCATCTTTATTCCCTCCCTGACTTTGCTTCCCATCCCATTATCTCAGAAGCTCGTATTTGTCATGCTGATATATAGAAAGCAGGTGCAGAAACCAGGTTTCCAAGGAAAGGAGAGATTTTCACCTTAGCACTGCTGGTGCAGGATGTGCTTCCGTCATGTAACAATTGTGGTGGGCTATGTAGTGTTCATCAAGGAACCACTTGAAACTCTCCTGGATTAAAAAAAAAAAAAAAAAAAAAATCATTGTTTTTTTGTTACTGATGTTGGTTTTGGTTTTTGGGGGTTCTCCCCCCCGCCCCTTTCTGAGAGCATACCTCACTTTGGAGGCTGGATCCAAATGTTACAACTTCCCAGAATTTTATGGGAGTTGCAATTGTGGTCTGAGCCTGGCTTCTCCTTGGTGGAGCAGGCAGTCACAGGAGCAAAGTCCTGGATCCAGAATTAGGAAATCCCTTCCCAAGTTAAAAGCAGTCACAGAAGACTGGCTAATTTTTCAGTGCATGGTTGGTTAGCAAGAATTGAGGAGATAAAGTACATGAAGTGACGGATTTGCCATCCCGATGCTTGCTATATGAAAGTCCTTTAGTGCAGCTTATAGCATTGTGTTGTTGATGCCACTGTAATATCTTTGGCACGATGTCTTGCAGTTTTGGGGAAGGGAATGCATCGATTCCTGCTGTTTTGTAGCACTGGTGACTGGGACGTTCTGGCTTTGCAGGTTTGCGGAAGGTCATGGTCCGTGCCCATCGGCAGGCTTGGTGCTGGCAGGACGAATGGTATGGGCTCACCATTGAGGATATCCGGCAGCTGGAGAAAGAAGCTCAACTGATGCTGGCTCAGAAGATGGCTCAATTCTGCAGTGAAAATGATACTGAGCAGCACGGTGTCAAAGATGCTCCTGGTGAGAAGGATGTTGAAGCCAATGCAGTTTCTCCTGTTGACACAGAGGATACCGCTGGTAACAGTGAAACAGCGTCTGGGAGATCGCTCACCAAGCAGTGGTCCACCTCTTCCAAGTCTTCACGATCTTCAAAGAGAGGAGGTAAGATGCTGATGATGACTTGAACTGTGTGGAGGTTGGGCTTTTGGGAGGTATGACCATGTGCCCTCATGGCTGGCACCTTTGGGACAATGCATATTTTTCCTGTGAGTCCTTTTAACTCAGAGGCCTTCTGGGCTGCTGTTGGAGGCTCAGTCTTCTCAGGTGACCTGTTATGGGTTTGGAATGTTTCTAGCCATCCCATAACTGTGACTCAGTGGCACATGGCAGAATTCTTGCCAATCTCAAAAGCAGAGTAACTTTGAAAAAGCAGTAGAAGAGCAGGCAGCAACTGGCTACCAGGGTTGGGTCTCAGAAGATGACAAACAGTGGTGTCGAGAGTTAGTCCCTGTTATCCAAGAGCCACTGGGGGCTTTTATAAGGCCCTCTCTGGATGTCTGCTGCTTTGCTGTGGCACGAAACCAACCCTGTTGTGGGTCGCTCTTAACTGTCTCTTGTTTTCCAGGAGGCAGGGACAGCGGGCACCCTGTGCTCTGTGTCCAGGGCTACGTGTTCCTGCACGCCGTTTCATTTCCATGGGTGCTGCAGTGTAGCTCACACAGCCAAGCATCTCCGTCAGCTACTGAAAAGTGGGTGGGGGCTGCTGCCTTCCACTGGTGGTGATGTGCGGCAGCTGGTCAGAAACCAAACCTCACAGCCTGGGATTAGGTGGGACCATGGATCGTGTTTGTATTCCCTTATAAACACCATTCAGCAAGATTTTGCTGTTAAAGCCCCTGTAAGGACTTGGCTTTGAGTCCTGAATTTTGTCATTCACCTTTCCCTAGGCAGTCACAATTTTTTTTTTTTTATTTTTTTTGCTGTGTTAAACTCTTCCCTTCCCCAGACCGTTCTGTACAAAGGGGTGAATCCTCAGCAAGTTACAGGCAGAAGGCTTGAACCTTTAGCAATTCCCTCTCCTTTTAGTCAAGCGCAGCTGATAGCTGGGTAATAGCTGTCACAGCAAGAAGGCAAAAAAAAATCTTGATTTTTCTGAAAACCCCAAGGGGCAGCATTTCTTCCAGTGACGGTGGAAGGGGACATCTGGGTGAGTGAAGCTTCTACATCTATGCACTAAATATTGTGAGTTGAGTCTCCATTTTTATTTACGACTCCATCACTGATTTCATCACGGGGTGAATGAGAGATGAGCAGTAGTTTTACCTTGCGATGACTCACCAGAGTGAGCCCCGGGGAAGAACCTATCAGATGCTTCATAAATCATTGTATAAAGATAAAAATGCTGGCTACTTTGCTTGCACCAGGATTTTATGTTGATGTGCCCATCTCTCATTATGCTCCTTGTTATGAACCCCCTCTTCCAGAGCTGCCGTGTTCATTGGAAGCTGTAGTTTTCAGACCTCTTAAGATTTCACTCGAAGGTTTTCCCTGGTAGCAAAGCCCGAATTTCTCTTAAACCGCAGAATGTCTCCGCTTTTACAAGAAAAAGTAATGAAAGAAATGAATTGTGATGTGCTGGGAAGTACGTCATGCAGATATTTTAATCCTTCTTCATGCTGGCAGCGTATTAACATATGGAAGCAAGGAGGGCTGTCTCGACTTACCGCTACCTCCAGCTGACAAAAGCAACGCCTTTTCTCCAAAAGATCTCGGTCCTTTCTATACCATCCGAGTGAGACCTCTGGTGATAGCAGGACCCTCGTCGCCATCCCATATGTTATTATATGCTCTATTTTTAGCAACTATTATGCGAGTTCCTTGACGTCACTCTGGCGTGAATTAGCTCTGCTCTGCCAACCTCCTCGCTTGCTGCTCCCTGAGGGGTGGGCGGTGGGGTGGTTGGGGGCTGCTGAGCTGCAATTAGATGACTCCGCGCAGGGTCTCCATCCTCTTTCCATCTGACAACCCGGGCAGCAAAAATTGAAGAATTTGACTTACAGATTTAACACTGTTACAACAATAGCACGAACCGGCTCATGCGGCTGTCACAGTAACCAGAACCTTTCAGCCTCTTTGTATATGCTAAATGAGAATTTGTCAGTCTCCTCAGGTTTTTTGCAGTGTTAGGTTAGGTGGCTGCTGCAAGCGCTTTGTGTGCGCTGTGTGACAGGCGAGAGCCGTCTGAAAGAGGGGAGAAACCCCCTCTCGTCGCTCTCTGTTCTGTAACAAGTTCAGCCAAGAAGAGCTCAGGTTGGATCATTGCTAAATTATATCTAGGGGAGAAAAAAAAAAAAAGTATGTTTATATTTAGCATGAGGAACTCTGGAGGGGGAAATGAAAAGCAGGTAGGTGTGAGAACAGGAGGGCAAACGGGAACGAAAGGACCGTTGGGTTTTCTCCTTGCTGTCAGGACAGCTCTGACAGCTCGCTATGAAGTAGTTGGATAGCATGTTGTTTAAATCATTCAAGTTTCAAGTTTAAATAGATCTCTAATCCAATTTGTGTGGAAGCAATTTCCTTCCAGAAAACAGATTATTTCTATCCAGGCTGCTCTGCTTAGCTACCCACCCGAAAGTTAGCGAAGCAGAGGCATGGTTTGTGTGCTGATTAGAGGCACGAAGAAAGCTTCCAATCAGCCTGCTTCCTTCCTAATTGCAAACTTTAAAACCCAGCTGATTTTGCACGTCCTACTAACAATTATAAATAGCTGCCATTCAAAATAGCATAAGAGTGATACAAACAGCTTGCTTTAATGTAGCATCTTGCTGGCAGGTTCTAACAACAGTAAACAAACAGGATCTGTAAAGCGGTACACTGACATCACACCAGCATCATCGGGGTTTTGTGTTTTTAATATTGCAGCAGTGAATTTTCATAGAGAACACACGACTCTTCCTCCAGCAAAGATCATGTTGGGAACTCTCCGTCTTGTCGATGTAGCGTATCGCATAAGGCTTTTTTGTTTTTTCCAGCAAGTCCCTCACGCCATAGTATCTCCGAGTGGAGGATGCAGAGCATTGCCAGGGATTCAGATGACAGCTCAGATGATGAATTCTTTGATGCACATGGTATGTGGAGCCTAAATCACCATCGTTTGTTTCCTGAAATGGTGGGGTAAGAGAACGGAAGGCATGAGGGTGGGGGGTGAGCGGGGAAGGAAGCGAGAGTTTTTCTGCTTTGTTTGAAGTCTGTTCCTTTCTAACCAAGATACGTGCAGCATCAGTGCAGCTTCTTTGAGCATCACCAACATCATCCAGCAGACTCTTACATTTAATGCAGCAACATTTCAGATTCGGTGTGATCTACTTGAAGGGATCTTGAACGGTCTTAACCTTTGGAGCTGTATTTTATTTGATGCAAATGAATGTGGGTAAAATTCAGCAATATGAACTGGACTGTGGATGTGTCGTAGTGATTCTGATTCCATATGACTGATTATTTTTCTAAATTTTTTTTAATCAGTAGAAGGTATGATTAATTGTCCTGTCTGGGCCTGAAGAGACCCAAGTTTGCCTTTATTAACTCCTTATTCTCCTGTTCAAGAAATATAATAACGAATGCAACAAGGTACTTAAGGTGCCAAAATTGATTGTTGATTTCCAGGATTCTCAAAGTAATTTTGACTGTCCATATTAGGAGAAAGCTGTGTTATTTTTTTTTTCCTCTGTGCATGTGTGTGTGAAGAAGCTTTGGTCCACTGCACTCATTTATATATCGTACTTAATGCGTCTTTAAGCCTGAAAGGCTCCATCTCTTCTGAAAACAGATGGACTCTTCTCTTGGCTGGTAATGCTAATCTAAGTTAGATGCGCAACGTGTGCTGATGAAGTTGGTGACCTTTCTGTGAAATGCAGTTGTTAGAAGATCACGCCCCAGTTTTGTAAAGCAGAATTTCACTGATGTTCAGCTAAAGTTCAGTCTCAAAAAATGAGTAGTATTGTGTTCCAGAAGAGTTCTCGCATCAAGTATTTAGGCATACATCTCCAGTTCTGGGGTAGAAAGTGGCATGCTGCTGTGGAGCAGTGACTTGCACAACAGCAGCTTTGGCGGCCAGGATGCGTGCAAGTCAGGGGATGGATGTGTCTCTTGCCTGGAAGGAGAAGGGCCAACTTAGTTTAAGCGTCTCCATTTATTAACTTACGTAGCATCTACAATAACTATGTAAGGGATTTATTGTAGCAATATACATACAAGTAGAGAGGAGTGAGTCATCAAAACGGCATCATTGCTATCCACGCTCCTTTTTGCCTTTTTAATTACTCGGTAATAAAATTGAGATAGAGATGGCTCTGCCTGGGTTCCAGGCCCCCGGGGAATCCCTGATGTGCTCCTAACAGGCCTGAGAAGGAGGATTAACAAAAATGAGCCTTGTGCCACAGTTACACGGCACCACTTCGAGGAGCTTGCTAACAGAAAAAGCAGCTCCTCTTCTGCTACCGCACAGCGTGTCTCCATCTACGTACAGATTGTCCTCCGCAATCCGCACAGTTGGATTTGAAAAGTCTGCCTAGCCTGGTGAGATTTTGGCTTGTGAGTTGAAGCCGTGATGCATGTGCCGTTCAACGCAGCCCTCTCTTCGGGAGGGACCTCTTGTCACCCCTTGGCCCGCAGATGCCACGTCCCAGCTCCAGGTCTGTGAGCAGGGACGAAGCACCGCTTGCAGCTCATCCTGCCGGGGAGGTTTGCGGGGTCGGTACCATGGGAACTGGTACGGATGAGGATGTGAGTCAACGCCGAGCAGAGTTCCTCGGAAGGGCTTCCCATACATACACACACACATTTCCTCGCAGTGCGGTGGGCGTAACCTGAGCCCGAGAAGATTTCTTGTCGCGGGCTTCCCACTCATCCTCATTCACTGGCGTACTCTGGTAAAGATAGTGACAAATACAGTAATATCTAATATCTATCCTGTAATAAATGCTAATAACAGGAGAAATATCCTATTCAATGATCACTTGAGCAGCAATAAGGGCTGTAATTAAGCCTCTCAAAGAAATAAGTTTAATATTTAGATTAAGTTGCTAGAGGAGCTTTGAGTGCAGTCGTCTTCTTAATTCTCTGCCAGCATGTGTGTTGCACACTTGTGCTTTATGCTTGCTCTGGACAGGTAGCTCTGCACTCCCTTGTGCAGGGAAATGGGGATTTACTCTATTTTTTTCTGTAGCTGAAAAAGGAAATGGCATGCTGATGCAAAGTTTCCAGGTCACTCTCTTTTTATGGTCAAAGTGTAAATAGAAACTCCTAAAAATAATTGGTCTTTGCTTGGCTCTGCACTTAGTCCCCTTCATTATTTTTTTTAAGATATTGCTCAATTTGCTGAAAAGATAAATATATTTCATAATATTTTTGTTACCCATCCTAGGATTCTTCCAATTAATTATTTTCTTAGTAACTGTACAACAAGAAGAAAGGTGGAATCCTAGTCTAGGACTCTGTAGATTACAGCTTTTAGATTTTCAAGACATCTGTAATTACTGCTGTTATTATTATGTTTATAATGCTTTATTAAATTTACAAGCCCAAAATTTTCAGGAAAGAAATACTAAGTGCAGAACAATAAATAAATTAGAAAGCACTTAACCTCTGTAACAGCATCCTCAATGTAAAAAAAGAAAAGAGAAAGGAGAAAAAAAATAAAAAAAGGAACCAGCAACCCCTCCCAAAGGCATCTTCATAAGACTTGAATTGCCGTTGTTTGGCTTCCCGTGGGTTCACGTGGGAGCTCTGGGCTCTGTTTCCTTCCCAGGATCCTGCCAGGATTATGCACGAAGCGTGGAGGCTGCAGGCTGCCCTGTCCAGCTCCGCTGGTCCATGCTCTCATCCGATAAAGGAGCCATCAGGCTGCTGACGTCTCAGAGATCCTCTGGTTTGACATAAACATTTTTGTGAGCCCTTTCTCAGCTCCAGACTGGGCACCCTGTGTTCTCCCATGGGAGAAGTCCAGACGTGTTGGATGACCTAGCCCAGGCCAGCAGTCACGGGGGTGGGTGCGTGGGGTGTCCGATGGGGGCACTGCCATGAATTTTTCCAGTGCTGCGGCTGCTAACGGTCTGTTTAGTGATGCCTCTGCAGGGCTCAGCTGCTTGTTTCTGTGCGGATGTACTGGCAAAGGTCCGTGGACAGTCAAGGCCGGACTCTGCCCGTGTCAGGCTTTCTCTGCGGTGGATTAAGGGCTCTGCAGCCCAGCAGCACGAAGCACCAGCCTGCCAGGCTCACCCGCCCGACAGCCCTCCTTTCTCCCCCAACCTGGCTAACTCCTCTGATGTCTGCTACAGAGCAGGGCTATTAATCTTTCTGATGTTCAGATACTACTGTGGGGTGGTTTACAGGCTCTCTCCTTTATATGTCTCTTCCTTTTAATTACATTTCTAGGAGCATATTATTTTTGGGGCGCTTATTCTTTATCAGCTGTAGTTGAACTGAGCCAGGGGATTCAGAAGATGCTGAAGTAGGAGGGAAGTGGCAGACACATGCACTCGGTGTGGTCAAACAAGTCTCATCTCCTAAGGAAATCAGGCTAAAGATAGCCTGGGGAGTTCACGTTTCCTTTATTACTCATGCCTTTTTATGTATTCAGTCCTATTCACAATAACGATCCTTCCCCTGAAGACATCCCACAGCTTTCAAACAGGTCTGGGAGGATTCCAGTGGCAAACGTTGCTTTGTCCTCTCCCGTACTGGAGTATTCTGGCTGCTTTAGCATCGCCAGCAAGTATGGCAAGAAAACCATCAAACTTGGCACCTGAAATGGTAGCATTAAAAATCCATGTTATTTTTTCCATGCTTTAGGAGTTTTGTTTGTTAAAAACATGCAACTAAAACATTTTTTTTACTTTTCAAAAGGTACTATGGTTTCTGTATAACAAAAGCTGGTGAAGTGTCATGTCTTGTTGTGACTTAAGCCATCCAAATGTTTGTAAGATTACATAGAGTTATGGGACCTTACTTTTATTTAAAATTCTGTTTTATGCTCTTGTCTGTATACATATTTGTGCGTGTATGACCCTCAAAAAATCTGTTTGTTTTTTTTTAAAGAGGACTTGTCTGACAATGAGGAAATGTTCCCGAAAGAAATAACCAAGTGGAGTTCCAATGATCTGATGGATAAAATTGAAACCCCTGAATGCGATGATGTCCAGGGTAATTTTTTTTTTTTTTAAAGTAAAAACTGCATGTGATATTTTACAGTATTTCCAGGTAACTGTTACAGCCACATTCTGAAAAAGGTAAAACTTGTTATCCTCATCTCACAAAAGGAGAAGCTGAGACAGAGCATAAAAATGACTGCCCAGCGCTGCTAAAAAAGACTTGCCCAGTGGGAGTTGGGATAGCTCTTGATTCTCTTTTATTTTCCGTGTTGGTTAGGCTCCTTTGTGCGACAGCCAGGATTCTCTCGTATAATGATGAAATATTCCAGCTTTGTCTTGAATTTCTCCTGACTCTTCTTTCCTCTTGCTCCATCCTTTGTTCTTGTCTGTATCTGCCTCGGTTTTATTTTCTGCTCATCAGTATGAAATTTTGAAAGGAACCTGGTTCCTCAGCCAGATCAATTCACGTAGCAGCACGGTGGAAGATGACACTTAGGCTTTCTGGTACAAAGTCGGTCTGTGTAGGCACCAGATGCGTGAACACATCAGATCTCTGCTCCCCCAGCATTGTTCAAGCAATTCCTTTTATTTTCCCACAAACCAATCATTCCTGACAGTTGTGCAAGGATTTCCCATTGTTGCTACGCTTAATAAAGCAATGGTACTGGGTCGCTGTAATGAGAGAAGAGCTTGCTAACGTCCTCAGCGCTTACTGAAGTTATGAGAAATTGCTGGAAAATAAATGAGCCAGTATTGCCCAGGCTTCTCAGGTGGAAGGAGGCAGGAGGGAGGGAGAGGGCAATTTGATGAAATAATAAAGGAGATATGAGGCAGAAGAGGCTGAGAGGCATCGGCACAAACAGTGTCTTTATGGAAGAGCGTCTTTGCCAAATGGTGTCTTGCAGTGCTGATGTTTTAAACCTCTGTGCTTCCAGGTGATTTGTATCACGAGACATCAGCAGAGTACCACGTTGGCTCCAGCGTGGAGAGGCTCAGCATCATTGAAGTAAGTGCTTTGGTTTCTTGTAACGAGATGCTTTGTCGCTGGAATATGTCTGCGTGGGGTGAATGGGGTAAACGGTTCCCTTTGCTGTGAGCGGTGTATCGTCTTTGCGTGTCGTTCGGAGCCGCGCTGGCATGCTGTGTACTTCATGGCTAGGTTTAAGGGATTATTTCACCCGTCTTTTGAATATCATGTAGAAAACGCTCTGTAGTTTGCAGGCAGTGTCAGGTATCCAGCTGGAAAAAAATACTAATCCTGTGGGGATAACTGCTGCCTGAGGCACTGCTGGGTAGAGCTATCCTGCTAATGCTGAATGAGCTAGCGTGGACGTGGGAGCAGGAGAGCTGTGTTACCGCAGCACCAAAGCGCCGGCTGCGAAGTGACACGGCTTGGCTGTAACCCGCTCTTCGGAGCTGCTCGGGGTCTTGTTTGGCAACCAGTTATAGCCTAGCCCGTATCGGTGCTCTGGGTAGAATAATAAATAACACCGCCTCCCCGGCTTTTTAGACTTGCATATACGGGCTTTTGCCCGTTTTTATATGTATAGTGTGCTACTGAGTGCTGTATTCATCCTGCCCTTAAGACATCTGCGTGCCTGTGCTGCAGAGATGATGTAGCTGCTTGCAGAGTGCCTGTGGAACTGCCTAAGTTAAGTCGTGGTCTATCAAAGACCATGAGCGTGGTTTTTGGTATTACTCTGTGTGCCAGGCTGTAAGTTCTTGGTGATTTGGCTTTTCCATAATGGACTGAGAGCTCAAGGGCCACGGGGAGAGTGGGTGGCTGGGGATGGGAATGGCTGTAGCTACCTCAAGATAAGCAAGTCACAGCCCTAAGATTTCTCTTAGAGCTCAAGATGGTGTGGAAAACTTGTTGTCTTCTTCAGAGGGCTATACAAACTCAACCCCTTCCCGTTTCTGCCTTCATTTTAGAAAAAGAACGGACTTAAAAGTGAGATGAAAAAGACAGTTATGTGTAGTTGTTCACAGTCTACTAAAATAGTATGAAATTGCTAGCCACTGTTGCAGTGATTTTTCAGGCTAAGAGCCCCCATCACCAAAAGGTAATTCAAGAATCAGATGTCTTAAGAAACTCCGGATCTTACAAGAAATTTCTAAATAGCCACCTCCACCCCTAAACTAATCAGCATTTGTTTGCATGTTCCCCACTTCCTTCAAGAGCAGAGGTTAATGAACTGAAAGACAAAGGCACCTCCAAATAACTGCTGATAAACCTCCGGATGACCTGAGCTTGGTGACTCATGTTGTTCTCCAAATAAGCGCTTAAAACATTTGTCTGAAAGCAAAAGTAGTGCTGAGATGCTGAGAGCGCTCCTCCCGTGCCTCCAGCCAGGCTAAAGTTCACCTTACAGGGGCTGTAAACTGGAATCAGAGAAGGTTTAAAGAGCAGTCATTAATGCAGTGTAATGGTACTAAATAATTAAAGGCCATTCTTTATGCAGGAGGTCTGGAAAATCTTTATTACAGACTTGGATGTGAATTTTAATACTTTTGGTGGGCTGTGTATTAAGACATGCTTTAATATCATCTGGTAAAAATGAAAGCTAGTTGTTAGGTTGCTAATGTGTGCTGGGGCGTGCTTTCCTCCCACCAGCAGGTTGTCAGGGGCTCAGTCACTGCTCAAAGGACAATAGGTGACTAAAGATGCTAAAATGAAAAGAGTTTGCCAAATGGAAAATACTGCTGCCCTCCACCCCTTTTATACCCCCTCCCAATGGCTGTTTCTCTGCCTCAACAAGGAGTTGCCCAGGATGTTCTCTCACATATCTCAAAGGTGTTGGGGTGGGAGATTTGAGTCTGTACGGGAGCCGTAAGCACCGAAAGCCCTGGTAGTGAATAGATATTAAAAATAGTTACTGCTCCATTGTGTTGTAAGGTGCGACCACTACAAATGGATGCTCTTGTACCTGCTCTGGAGGCATCAGGATTGGGCTTACGGCTGTTCTGGCAGGGCACTTAATGACAGCCCACTCTGGAGTTCCGACACAATCCCCTCCTTCCCCCAAACTACAGCCTGTGTGCTTAGGCAAGAAATTCATTCAACATAATAAGTCAACAACCTGGACAGCCAAAATGAAAACCTTTACTGTGTTCATGCAGCAGTCTCCTGGCCAGATGTTGGCCAGTCCTTGGTCGTGGGGTCTTGAAGCTTTTTCTCTTCAGTTCCTCTTTTGCAACAGTATAAGCAAATCCGAAGTCTTATTTATAACTTCTGACATAGGGAAGCTGATGTAATGACTGATCTCTTCCGATGACTTCTTTCCCCAGTAACTTGCCACTTGCTGACCTGTTTGATCTCATTTGTTAATTTTGCTGAATGTGTTTTCCTGTCAACTGCTGCAGCTGAGCTCAGCACCCCGACAGAAAGTAACACCACCCATCTCTTATGTCTTTAATTTTCCACCTTAACGCACACAAGTATTGTCTTTACTGCTGTCATGTTTTACCTGGTTACAATTTAATGCCTTTTTTTTTTTTTTTTTTTTTTTTTCCTTCACTTTTAGCATTCCTTCTGCTTAGGACAGTCAGTTATGCTGAGGCTGTGTGTACATCTGTGCATGCACATGTGTAGGATGTGAGACCTGGAAGGAGGAGTGAGGTTCTCAGCTGTTGTATCCAGGTGTATCTAATGACCATTTCCATAAATTAAGCACATTCTGTCTTGAAGTCAGTTTAGTTTCTTACCCAGAAACCTGCAGATATTATTCCAAAACTTTGTATCACCTCTGTTTAGAAACCTGATTTTCAGTCTACACTTACTCAGGATCAGTTTAGATTCTTTTGTGCTTGCTCCTGCACTGCCCTTTGACTTAAGTGCCTCTCTTTCTTCCCGAGCTTTCTTTACTCATCTCCACTGTGTTTGAGAGCAGGCATTTCACTCTTGGGTAGCTTTGCTAAGCAAATCAAGCTGAACTCTTTCAGTTTCTGTTCAGAAAGGCTCCGTACTTCTTGTCCTTCCGTGGTCCTGCTCACACTGCAATTATCTTTGTGTGTCGATGGCCCAAACTGAAATACCTTGCTTCACAGACTGTTGTTTGCCTCATCCCTAACTGGACTTGGTGTGGATAGCGTATATATTGTACGCACTGTGTGTGAGCTTGGAGGAGAAAAAGGGATAAAATTTGCATAAAATGCATTTGGACCACATAAAACCTCTTTGCAAAATAAGCATTTCTACTGTGCTCTCTTTCATTCCCACCTAGGATGAATCAGTGCAGCCGTTAATGCAGCCAAGTAAAATCCATGTCCTCCTCTTGGTACTCCATGGAGGGAACATCCTGGACTCAGGAAGTGGTGACCAGAGCTCTAAGCAAGGGGATGTCAACACCATCACGACAGTGTTCGACACAGTGATGAGGGTACATTACCCAGCTGCTCTCGGACACATTGCCATCAAGCTAGTCCCTTGCCCAGCCATCTGCTCCGAAGCATTTTCCCTGGTGTCCAGGTAAGTTGATGCTACTTTGTCACGGAGAGAAACGTATAAAATTTCACTCTTGTTTTGCGTTTCTTTTCTTGCATCCCTGAAATGTTCTGCATGTTGTATTGAAAGCTCTGACCACGCTTCAAGAACGCACTTTATTAATATACTAGCGAGGCATTCAATCTCGATTTCATACTTAGCTGCAGTGAATACAGTAATCATGAAGCAAGAGTTCTGAGATTGATTTATTCTAATTAATCCAATAAATACTAAGGCTTTAATTCCTTGTCTGCGGGTTGTTCTATCAATGTAAGTATGTTGTCCTTGAAGATTTACGTTTGATGGGAGGGAAAGATTTATTAGGCTCTCACCCATTCACAGTGGAATAAATGGCTTTTCTATCTCGAGGCTTATTTTTAATGAAATGCAATACTGTCGGTACTGTCTGCAAATGGGTTTCCCCACTCTGCGTGTTAGGCTGAATATTTCTAATGTCTCTTGCCCTCTCCAGCCTCAGCCCATACAGTTACGACGAAGGCTGCCTGTCCAACAGCCAGGACCACATTCCACTTGCTGCACTCCCTCTGCTAGCAACATCATCCCCGCAGTACCAAGAAGCGGTAGCCACAGTCATTGTCAGAGCCAACCAGGCCTACAGCGAGTTCATCAGATCCCAGGAGGGCATGTCATTCAACGGCCAGGTGAGCCAGCAGCTGCTTATAGCCACGGAGAAAGGAAGAGAAAGTGAACCAATTTCCTTCTGAAGATTTCTTTTTCATTCATCTCTCTGGAGGGATGGAAACACGACAGTGTTGAGCTGCAATAAGAGAGTGTTGTGCTTCCATTTCTTTCTTTCTGAGAGAGATTATTGCTTATGGTCTGTCCTGAACCTTTGGGATTCAAGGCAAAGTCTGAGCTTGTGTTCAGAAATGAAGCTACAAAGCTGTGAAGTCAATCAATTTTCAGCATGCCATACCTTTCCAAATCAGGAATGCTACCTTTGTTACTAAACGTGATCTCTACTCCCACTGCAAACTAAGGCCGTTTAAGCATTCCCATCTTTAAAGGACCTTCACCAGCTTGCAGAAGTGGGTTTCTTTTTTGAGATGGCACAGCTGCTGTGCCCCGTAAAAGACCATTTGAGAGCCTCACACCTCCACAAGCAAAGTGACTCTCTAGCCCCAGGAGGTTTGAGCTGTTGGACTAGCTGTCTTGTGCTGCTGTAGTGTGATTTACCCACCCTGAGCTTGTTCCCGGCCAGCGCTGTGCACGGGGACCCAGGCAGCCCTCTCCTACCCAGTGTTCTCAGTGCTTTACTGTGCCTGTCTGCTCAATACCCATGGAGGCAGGACAGCATAATCTCCTCAGGGTACACACAGAGAGCAGAAGCACAGGGAAGCTTGCCTGAAGGAGCACGAACAGCTGGCAAGGAGGGAATCGAGCTTGGTTTTCTGAGGCTGGAGTTAGCGCCATGATCAGTGCTCTGTGTTGCTTTCACTTTGCCCTGGTCAGCCGGTGGGGAGAGCCAGAACACATTAGCTATGTTAGCTAACGAGAGTCTGCAGGGTATGAGTGGATGTTCATTGACAGAATGACATTTGCTGATGAAAGCACTGGGCACCCTGTTACTGCAGCTTTCCTCGGTATAATCCACCACTCCGTTTAGCTGTCATCTCTGAACTGAAGTCAAGGGACGTTGCCTTTTTCAGGTCTGCTTGGTAGGGGACTGTGTTGGAGGAATCCTGGGATTTGATGCCTTATGCTACAGCAATCAGACTGTGTCCGAGAGCCAGAACAGCAGTCGGCGAGGAAGCGTTGTGAGTGTCCAGGTAATGCTGGCTCCCAGTGTCTACTGGCCACAGCACCTCTATAGCCCCTGGTTTTAGTGAAGGTTTAAAATAAGTTCATCTTTTCATGAAACAACAACAACTCTATTCCTTATCAATGGCAACATATGTCTTAAGGTGGATACGTGTCTCAATTTGGGTGCACTTGCTCTGAACAGGGATATTTCACCCCCTGGTGTGAAGCGTTACCCACACCCTTAGGAGGTGGTTTGATCTGAGATACTGTATTGCCCTTAACTGGATCTTGAGGTAGATGGAGAAAGGAGGATGGAAGGAGACGGTTATAATGTGCGTGTATTCCTGATTCAGCTGTCAGAGTGCTAAATCCGTATATTTCAAATCCCAGGATACCGACCTCCTGTCTCCTGGAATAACGGTGAACAACAGCTATTGTTCCAGTGGCTCTAATCTGGAAGCCAGCAAACACCTCAGCCGGAGCAACATTGATATTCCCCGTAGCAACGGAGAAGATCCAAAGAAGCAGCTGCCACGAAAAAGGAGTGATTCATCAACCTACGAACTGGACACGATAAAGCAGCATCAAGCCTTTCTTTCAAGGTAAGATTTGGAAGGAACGGAACCAGCAGTACTCTGGAGCTGAGACTGGTGCATCTGTGAAACCTGAGTGTTGCTTTACCATCCTGTGATAAGCAAGGTGGAGGAAAGTTTTTAATTTAGATAGAGGGGTATAGATTTAAAAAAAAACAAAACAAAACAAAAACCAAACAGCACTATTGCTCAGTGGCAGTGAGTGAATCCAGCTGCTCTACTGCATCTTTATTACAATGGCAAGAAACCCTTCATCCTGTTGCTTGACAGCCGAGGCGGGTGGGTAACTGCATTTTTGCTGCGCTGCAGTTGCAGGATGGAGATCATAAAGCAAATGTAGAAATGGTGCGAGGGAAGAGGGTGAAATGGAACTGGGAATCCAGTGTTGTTTTAGTTTCAAAGCATCTCTGAGAGCTGATTTTTGAGTTGGCTGGACTGTTCTCAGGAAAGGTGGGGCTGAGCCAAGTATCCTTTCATTTTGGCCTAGCTCAAGTGTGAGATTGGATTGCAGTGCCCTTTCCTGTTGTAGGAGCAGGTTTGTGCTGTCACGGTGGCAGGATGCTCTGGATGGGACATCCCCAAACCCTAGCTGGAAGGAGCAACCTTCCACTGCATGTGAGGATTGTTCTGTCCGTGTGACTCCTTGGCAAAGCAACCCAGGTTCCCTGGATGGAGCAGGGACAGGGGATTGTATTCTGTCCCCTGCCAGGGCTGCTCTATTTCACCAAGATTATGTTTCAAATTTGTTGCTATTGAAGCCCCTCCATATCACGTTCTTAAGCTTCCTCAAATGAACTTTCAGAAACTTATCCATTAACATAATCAATGAAACTTTCATAGCAGTCTTTCCATTGCGGCTGATTGTTCAGGGATTACTTCTGTGAGCCCGGAGGCTTTTTCTGACTGAATCATCTTCAGCCTGTGGAACTGGACAGCCCAGACCTTTTCTTCCTGCGGGCCTGGAGGAACTGCAACATCCTCTTAATCCCTCTTTCCCCATGTCCCAGGAACTGGGGACTGATGTGTGCGTCCCCCCAGCAAACACCATTATCTGCATTGTGACTGTGTCCAAGGCCGTTCCTTTTGCCCTGTGCTGAGCTGAAGGCTTATCCCGCGCTTCTTCCCCTCCTTCACTACTGGCAATCATTGCTCCAGCACAGGGACTCATGTTGTCTCGTCATGTCAGGGGCCTTTTTGTAAAAGATTCATAGGAGAGAGAAAGTATCAAAGTGAATGTCATCGGTGCACAGAGATACTATATTCAGAAAGACAACTGCATTTACAAAAACCACAATAAGCTTCTCGGCTATTTCCAGCAGGTTAAGAAAAGGCAATCAGTCTCTTGTTCTTACCTTATCAAAACAGCCTCCTGTATTACAGGAGAAAAATATGAGTCGTGCAAAGATGTGCTCTTTCTCCAACTCGTTCTTGACCTCAGGGGCACGAACTCAGCTAAGGAAAGTGGGCTAGCATCTTGCTGCAGTTTTACAGCTAGTTTAGAATAAGCGCTGGGCCTGGCATGGATAAAGGATTGCAGTTTGTAGTTTCAAGTAGCTTTGTCCTCATCCCTCCTGCTCCATTGTGCCTGCTCCCAACATTGAAGCACCTGGGGGGAGCCTGGCAAGGACTGTTGGTGTTCAGTGCGCGGGTGGCTTGGTGCACCTTTACTTCTTTTAGGGGTTTATATCTTTTTAAATCTACTTTTAGACCTTGGGTCAAAAATGGGTCTCTCCCCATGGCTCAAGAGCAAGATTCCCAGAGGGAAAGGGCAGGTTGAAGCTGCTGTATGAGCTCTCTCCGCATCTCTCCGCCTCTGCTCCTTGGCGCAGGGGAGGTTCGGGTGCAGTGATTCACCTCTTCCCCTCCTGCGTGACGGCAGGGCATCACTCCCGGCCCTGGACCTTGTGCTTACAGCCATCATTACTGAGCAGCACAGTCATCAGCAGAACGCCCCTCCGGCCTCTGTCAGTAAGTAATGATTTTCCCTGTAGGAAAACCAAGCCCTGATGCGACGCGGCTTCGTGCAGGAGATTGGCACAACAGAGCCAAGTTTTCCTAATGGGTGCGGCAGACGGGCAACCTGGTGTATGGGGGCCTTTCTGTCCGTGCCGATTGCAAATTTCAGCTTGTGCCAAAGACACTCATTTTTATTCATGTATCAGACCTTCCCACTTCCCTGGGATAATGCCCAGCAAGCCAGAGCAGCATCTGGAGATTACAATCACACGTTTATTTTTAAATTCAGTCCTTCTGCACAACTACATTATTTCTGGCTGTGCTGTACTTGTATTATTGTAAATGAGTTGATTTTCTTCTGAAATCCATAAGCTCTTGTTTAATTAATGCACACAGTACATCTGCTGCTTTTTAAAGGGAGAACAGGGCACTGTAGGTTGCTTGGAGCATGACGGATTCAGAGTTCCCCTTGGCTCTCATTTCTTTTGATTGCTAAAAAGACTATCAAGTTCCCAGTAAAAAGAGAGAAGCTGTCCAAATTGCTTAGCGGTGTGAGTGCTCTCCTCTTCCCTGCGAAGAGATGCCATGGGAAGATGGGTGGAATACACCAAAAACCCCTTGCACCCATCCTGCCACAACACACCTGCCATCAAGGATAGTCTTTCCGTTTGTGCCTTCGTTTGAATCACGTTGCTGTCACCCTGTCTTTGGCAAAACTGAATGTGTTGTAAATAACTTTGTATTCCTTACACACAGCAAATTTAATGCATTGCAGTCTTGTCAGCTAAAATAATTGTAGCTTCACTGAAGGTGGCTTGTTTTTAAATGTATTTCAACGTTGCGCATCTTGGCAGCGTGATCTCAGGGAAGCTCGTTCACATCACAGAAATGGGAACACGCTCGTTTCAGCTGTCACTGCTGTAACCTCCTGTTCCTCTCGCTTTTGACATCACTGTTTTGACTTTCCACGGCACGTATGTCTGGCATAAGTAAGCTTGTTATTTCCTTGCGGCTGGTAACCGGGAGAACAGTACCGTGCGTGTGCATGCGTGCACCTTTAGAGCATACATAAGTGTGGCATGAGGAGAAGGTTTTTTTACCATCTGTTGGGAGTGGTGTTCAGCAGAGGTGCTGTCTCTGGAATAATGTGTTATTTGCTAAAGCAGGAATACAAAGTCCAAGTGAAACCCATTTTTCTACCGAAGTTTGTGACTATTTGCAGCCGTTCATTTGTTGAATGGCTATCCCAGAGGAGTGTGTGCGAGCAACTGCTCCAGTGCTACAGATGGTGGGGAGTGAGCAGCCCTATTTCCATGAGTGCAGCAGTGCTGGGATGTCACTGCCCGGCCGGGCAGCCAGCACGCTGCGTTCAGAAGTGGCTTTGATGAGCAAATGCTATTGCGTACGGAGACGTGGCAAGTGCTGGTGACCACCTGGGATTTTGACTTGAGGCCATGGAGCTGGCAAGAGACTGTTGCATTTGCATCATCCCTGACTTCAGGCCAGTAAACCTCTTATCCACCCCAACTGTTGTGGTATCCACTTATCCTACATATTTTATAGAACCTGTTCAGATGCTTTGAGAAGTGTTTGCAAACACCTTGTGAAGCCACTGCTGGTAATATGTCTTAAATTCTTCCCTTCTAATTATAATGGCGATAACTCAGTAGGGCTGCTGTCTGAATCCGTAGAACCTGCAGAGCAGAAGAAATTTCAGCTTATGACTTTTGGGTGGTAACAGAAGAGTCTCAGAAACCCTTTAGTGAACCAGGTTATCAGTGTTACCCAGCTGGCATCTTGCTGTCTAATCCCAGATCTAGACTGCAAAGCAGCCCTGCTTCCCAACATGGGAGTGGGTTCCTGGGATTTTCACCTAAGAGTTCCTGATTCTCCTTCCTCAATGTCTAAGCGAGACGTGAATTTAAATCTCCGTGTTAAATCTGTGTATTTCCCAGCCTGCACTGCACGCAGGCTCAATTTAACAAAGAGACGTGACGCCTGAAAGAGGAGAGGGGGAGGTTAGACATGTTTTATATCATTAATCTTTTTAAGTAGAGTTTGCTGGAGTTGTTGGGCTGGGGTTGAGAAGTAGTTTGGTAATAACTTGCCAGATGTGGCCTCATGGGCAGAATAGAAGTAGGAGAGTCCTGGGTGCACAGTAAATACAATTTGCCATATGGCCGCTGAGTTAATTACCCCAAATCCCCATCCCCAGTGAATGCCACAACATGCATGGAAGCTGTGCAGCAAACTCGGTGCACAAGGGTATTAGAAACCCTCGTGCAGATTTTGATCTTTCTTTTTCTCTCTCCTCTCCCGTTTGTTTTTTTTTTTTTTTTTCGTTTTCCTTTTCAATCCTATAACATTTGTGCAACTACTTCCATGAGGAAGAAATGGGTAAGCACAGCTTTCCGTAACGTTTGAGAATAAGGTGATGGAAGGAACTCAAACGTTGACAACCAGAAAGCGTAGCAGTAACGTGTGTAATGGGTGAATTACTGTAAACCTGCTTTTTTCCCTGCTACTTTAGTAATTTTGGCTTGCTTGTTATTTTGTCTTGCAAATGACTGTTCTGCTAGCAGCAATGAAGGTTTTGATTCCTCAAAGAAAAAACGTTTTGAGGAGATGGGAGTGTGTAAATGAACCCACTTGAAGCTCAGATTTGTGCAGTGTAAATTATACCAATGAAATGGG
Organism: Aramus guarauna; assembly: GCA_013400195.1. Lineage (NCBI taxonomy): Eukaryota > Metazoa > Chordata > Aves > Gruiformes > Aramidae > Aramus > Aramus guarauna. The sequence continues at coordinate 169,255 of VXBL01008583.1, forward strand.
GTAATTGTTTGGGGGAGACGTTTTGCTGGCTAGTAAAACTACAGTACTGAGGTATGGTGGGTTGATTGGCATAGCTCCTTCACAAAAGAGATAGAAATTATATTCACTGTCAATCACTTATCTGGCCTTCAATTATGAAAAAACAGTGTGAATAAAATTTTTACTTTATTTTCTGTTCTTTTCCTAGTTTACATTCTAGTGTGCTGAGAAATGACCCAGGATCCAGGCGGTCTAGTAGCTCTACGATGCTGGACGGAGGAAATATTGGAAAGTTTGAATTTGAGATCACTGACTTCTTCCTCTTCGGTTCTCCCTTGGGTCTGGTTCTTGCATTGCGAAAAACTGTCATTCCAGCTCTTGACGGTAAGTCCTGATGTAAACTGCTGAGCTCATTTAGTGGATGGTGTAAGCACCTCCTGCTGCAAGTCCAGTAATTTGATGAGACAAACTGGGAAAACCCAAACATTGATATATAACATTTATTGCACTATAAGGAGGCAGATCACTCTGTGCTCTAGCCAGTACTGATTATACAATTTATTTGCAATGTACTTCCAAATATTAAAAATACTGGGCAATTCTTGAGTCTATAAGTATTGTAATAAATTGTTTCAATTGACTAAACTGGAGGATGAGGCAGATGATAAATTGCACTTTTTTTTAACCCAACAGTTTTCCTTTTTACAGACATATTTACAATATTCTAAAAGTCAACCTTTTGATACTTGAGGTTTTGTTTTTTTTTTTTCTTCATCTTTTTAGTCTTTCAGCTCAGACCAGCTTGTCAGCAGGTCTATAACCTGTTCCACCCTGCAGACCCATCTGCTTCACGCCTCGAGCCTCTTCTGGAGAGGAAGTTCTACCTTTTGCCCCCCTTTAATATTCCCCGTTACCAGAGGTTCCCACTGGGTGATGGCAATTCTGCTGTTCTGGGTAAGTCACTTTGGATCCATATTAGCTGTCTAGGGGTTATATCCACACTTACATTAAATTATCAAAGCAATTGGGAATGACAAGAAAGAGAATTGGCCCTGTGATGTTAGCTATATTCCTGATTTACTAGAAAAGTAGTTTTCTTCCAACAAAATTAGTGCCTTGTGACCCCTATGCCCTTCATTTGTCACACAAAGGCCATCAGCAGCTGATAAACATGATGTGGTGACCTCTCTGTGAAGGTCTCTGTCTTAGACTCACGCTGGTTCTTATGAAACACGATTAACTTGGCTGAGTCGAGGACTTTGATGTTTGGAGAGCCAGTGAAGACTGGAAGGAGCAGAGTCAACAGGGAGATAACGAGATGATTTACTTGGTTGCAACCTGTGCTTTTTCATGGGACAGGCTACTGCAGATCAGGGGCTGGTGACAGTGCCTTGCCGGTGAGACACTTTGTCTTCCTAGGATACCTAGGATTCCTCTGCCATCAGTGGCCTCCTCACTTGCTCTACCCCAATTGCAGCAGTAATGAAGTCTAAAATGGCTGTGTGCATGCCCTTTTGTCTTACCGGGTTGCATTTGAAACAACTGTGTCCTGACCATGCCCTGCCTCAGCTCCCATTACATCAGAGCTCTTGCAGTTGATCTAATAAAATAAGTTATATTTCCTACCATCTTCACCTTACTTTTGTGCCTAGACTCTCATGTCCGTTGCCATTTCGGTGCAGGCTCTCATTGCAAGGAGCTCTCAGGGAAGCTCACCACTGTGCAGAACTAAATTTGACCTTTCTGCTTCACCTAAAGCTTTGGTTCCCTGCAGGGTTGGGGCTTTGGGGCAGGAAGAAAAATTGCCCTGTAATTTTTCCCTTGTTAGAGGTTGTCAGTCAATGGCTACTTAACGCCAATATTGCAGCTAAGACTCTCTGCTATAAAACTAGACTTACAGCACACAAGAAATCACGCTGGCAAACCGGAGTAGAATATCAAAGCCACCAGCTAGAAAGATTGGGATTTGGTGGTTGGATTTTTCCCGAAGCTCTGGTAGCTTTCTGTTTGTTTAATATTTGAATTGTGCAGAAGTAAATGAAGAGAAATATGTATCTAGAGCTGAATAATTCTGGTGATACTCTGCATCACTTGTAAATTGAAATGCAATGCAGTGGTCTCCTATGTATCAGTATCTTTAAAGATTGTATTGCAGTTGCTAAATCTGGAGGTCTGATTTGTTAAATGGGCATAAACTAAACCCCATGTTTAATAAAGTGAATAAAATACTTTCTGTAGGCCCCACTCACTTGTCAAATTTAGCAAAGATCTTGCAGCAACACTTTTTAAAAATGGATCCACCCACAATTACATTTGTACCCGGTCCAGTTACAGCAACTCGGGGAATCTATAGCAACCTGAAAAGCAATTTGATTTTAGGGTGTATTCTAGGCATCAGCTGCAAGTGCCTTTGTAAAAAAAAAAAAAAACAACAACCTGAACATCTTACCTTCTTCCTCTTAAATACATTTCAAATTCCCTATTCTCACTGAAGCCAGAGGTAAAAGCCCCGCTGACACTGAGCAACTAGCGTTCTGGTTGTCAGCCTGTACAACAGCAGGGATCTCTCTGGTTTGCTGTGCCTCCCTAGACCTTTGAGTTGGCTGTGTTGAGAGAGACACTTGCTGTGTAGTGGAGAGAAGTTAAACAGCAATTAGCTCAACTATGAGAAGGGTGGAGTGATTTCAAAACCCTCTCCAGGTTTGAGCCTATTTTAAGAGATGCTGCTCTGCCATGATGAATAAAACTGACAAAAAAGCAGCTTTAAATTCTCTTCTCACGTAAGACAAAGCCTCTTCATTTGCTTATCATAAAGTAACAGGCTATTCCTTTCCATTAGAGTCAAAATTTCAGTGTTATGATTTACACGTTACCCAGAAGGACTGTTCTAACCATGATTTGCAAAACTGCTCCTGAAGTTACTGTTCACTGTAGTGCGCTCCAGGAAAGTTAATTGCTGCTATAATTAAGCTATATGATTTGGTGATCACGTAAAATTCAGGTGCTCAATTATAATTAGTTATGTACAAAACCTTCTGTAACACTGCTTGTGCATGTTTCCTCCTGCAGATAGCTAGCTTATTTAAAGTCCATGATTCAGAAAGCCTCTTAGACTTTTTTTTTTTTTCCCCTTTCCCATCTGTACTAAATGTTGGGTCCCTGTTTCATTGCAACCAACTTGCAGAATGAAATCAAATTCACATCCTTGCTTACTCCCGTGCTTTGCACTGTGTAGGCTGTGAGTCTGATTCAGGTAAAGCTCCCCTTAGAACGTACTTTTTTTTCCACGTAGTAAAAAGATTTCTCTGGATCTGCTGGGTATTTATGGATTTGGCTCATTGGAGAAGCTGGTTAAGAGGACTCCCTTTTCTTTTGTTGTTGAAATGCCATCGTTGTGCTCTCCTCTGCTACCAGTTAATCTCTCTGATGTGAGTCTATTTGGAAAGTCACCCATGTTTTTGTTTCTTTTATTCTATTTGAAGGTTGTCCTTCCATTGAAGACTCATAGTTGAAGTGCTCAGTTGTAACTGTTTGTATGTTAACACTTTGTGGCCGCATGTCTGTTGTTCTTTGTCCTTCTGTTTTGGTTTTTTTTGTTTGTTTTTTTCCCCATCTGCTTCTAATTGAGACAATCCAGAACAATCCCATCCTCCTCATGGAAAGCAGCCCTCTGGGTGCTCTCCAGCACCAGGACAGCTTCATGGAAACAAGTATCCCCGTTCCTGTACTGAATTGGCAAGATGTTTCCAATAAAAGTGCTGGTTTTGCTGAGTGTGTGTAATCTACACTTTTGTATTGTCTGTGGTGTTGGGTACTTGGGGTGCTTTTTGGAGATCATACTGTTGCCTCCTGGAGTTGAAATCTTCATGCTGTGTCTCAGGCTGTGCCACATGAAATAACCACTTGAGAAATAACGCTTGGGTATACCCAGCTGGGGAGACCCAGCGTGCAAAGTATGAGTTTGGGATTACAAACTGTCCCATTCCGGTGTTGATGCTGGAAGGGAAGGCTGCTGCCACGTCCTTGCTTTTTCTATCTGTGGTGGCTGTGCTGCTGGAAAGAGGCTTTGGCAGAGCAAGACGTAGTCCCTGGGTGGCCCTGCTCGTGCGGCACACACCAAGCGCAGGACGCCCTGGGAATGGGTTGGTTGTCTGTGGCGTGTGTCTCCCCAGCAGTCAGCCACACTGCACCGTGGCCAGAAGTCTAATTAATGTCTCTGTCAGAACGGATTCTGTCCCTTTGAGTATTTCGCGTTTGGACACTCCTTGTGGCTCTGCTGAATACAGTGAATGAGGCTTTCAGACCCCAAGGTGGCTATACGTGTTGGCTTTTTAAAATTAATTTCTTGACTTCTGCCTTAAAAACAAAGTTTGATGCGTTTGTTTTGCCTTCTTTTCCATCATAAATGCTGCATGGCCTCATTTACTCTGGTTGTGGCTGGTGCTACATCTGTAATTTTAATGAGATTTTACTTTTGTTTTAGTTTTTTCTTCCCCATGTGTCTTATTTGCCCATTCGCACCCCTTGTTCAGTGTTTTGCATTGAGAGCTTGGTTCTGCTGCCTTGTTTTTTAACAAGCTGACCCTTGCTGTTTATGAGCAATCCCAGTACGTTATGTGGTCATACAGGATGGCAACGTTGCTGACTATTCCAGATAGTCTCCCCCTTTGTCTTTTGGAGATGTAGATGATTTTTCTGCATGCAGTTGCCATGTTGCCTGTGCTGCGATGTTCTGTAACAAAGCAGAGGGAAAGGATCTGGTACTATTAATTAATCACTTTGAAGGTCACTGATGAAATGGTATTTAGCTGTCATCTGATATTTCCTGCTGTCAGGACAGAGCTTTTAGAAGCTTCTCTGCTCTTTACCTTGCGTGTCAAGAGCACAGTGTGGCCAAGCAGTGCTTGGTTTGACTGTAGTGAGTGTTGAATCCCAGTTCAGCCACTGGGCTGCGGGAAATTTCCAGAATCATAAAAATTTATGGACAACAGAAATCTACGTTGCTCTTGATCTCAGGGTAGTGACTGCAGAGTGCCCAGCGCTGACCAGTGACTCCAGTGCAAGCAGGGTCTGGCCTGTGCTAAGCAGCTGGCTGGCTTTTCTATTTTTTTTATTTTTATTGAACTTTACATATCTTTGATTGCTTTCAGTATTTCCCGCTTCAGTGCCACAGCTCAGCCTGCAAATAGCACATATTGAAATCTGCCATTCGGATGCCCCAAGGACTTAACTCAGTGCCAGCAGTACATTAGGAGGATGGCCCAGTGCCGCTCACTTAGTGGGAAACAATTAGTAAGAACATTGACAAACGAGTCCATAAATGAAAAGGCACAGCGCTGAAATGAGTATTAAAGAACCATAGCTAGGCAAAAAAAAAAAGAAAAAGGGTGATTTTGCTTCTTGTGTCACCTCTTCTGGAAGCGCAGTTAAATCTCAGTTCATTGCACTGGCCCGACGCGTGTGTGTACAGTTTGAGCAGGTCCTTTGCTGGGAGAGGATGCTCGGAGCACCGCTCGAGCCAGCTCTCCTTTTCCTGAAGCTTCCTCGTTCCGATAAAGTCTACCTTCAGACAGAGTACAGGGTAACTTCAGCCAGTGCAGGAAACCGGGGGCACCTCTGTTCTTACCTAGCGACCTAAACGAACAGCTAATCTTGATGAAAGCCTGGCTACCGCTAGTCCTGGTCCAGCCATCCAGTTTCCCCCTGGGCTCGAAGTGCTTGTCTGAAAAACCTCTGCAATGCAGAAGACGCGGCCCTTCAGGAGCAGGAGTGGTTGCCGGTGCTGGGGGTCAGTCTTTGCCGGCACGGCAGCATCTGTGACGTCCCACCCTGGTCACCACACTCCCCAAGAAAGCCCTCTTGACATTTCAAAATAGCAAAAGCGGTGCTGCACAAGGGATTTGGTGCAAAGAATACATGGAGTTTAGGAAATATGTTATTAGGGTTTTTTTTCTGTGTGTCAAGTCCCAGGGTTTCATCTGGAAGTTGCTGTCACTGCAGCTTTGGAGTTGAAGCTTGGCTGAAGGGGCAGGAGTGGGTAACATAGGTTTTCCATCCATGCTTCCTGCCCTGCCTTTTCCTGGCCCTCGTTTTTCTTAGAAACTGCCCTTTTTTAGGGTGTGTAGCTTGGGAAAGGGAGAAGAATGAGAGCAACTGAGTGGGCTGGAGCATGGGGGCGAGTGCTGCTGTCGGCCGGCACTTCGGCCCCTGCAGAGCAGACTGCTGCCACCAACGCGGGCAATACCGAACAGTTCACTAAGGCTAAAATGGTTTAGGCTTTTATAGGAGTGAAAATTACTCCTGTGGTGACACTAGCTAGGATGGTGTTGGAAGGGCCATTGAGGTCGGGTTTTTTTGCTTCAGACTCATTGTATTCCAAAATCCCCAGTCAGGCCCAGAAAAGTGAGATGGACTACAAAGAGCAAACCCAAAATACCGCTGTTTCTTCCTTTATTCTCTTTTCATTTTCTGGATTCTTGAAGAAGGAGATAAAATTGAGGCAGAGCTAAGTGTAGACGCACTAAGGGAGCTGGAGCCATGATCAACCTAGGCAGCACCACATTTGGCCCAGCCTTTTCTCCTGAGTGGCATTGCTGTAATGCTCTTCAGCGTGTCTTCCAGCTGCTTCCTAATTCAAGCCACAGATGTTTTTGTTTATATTTAAGGGAGAGGAAGAAGTTCAGGCTTCACTGGTAGGTGCTCGTTAAATCTGGACCTGGCATTTTTCCTAGTGTAGACAAAGTCAAACCTCTTGTTGCATCTGACCAAGTCCAGGGAAGCTGCTGGTCCTCATCATGTTGGGGCACCCGTTTGATGTGACACAAGGGTGTAATTGCAGAAGGATTGCGCAGTCTTTATAAGCAAGGGAAAGGAGAGGAAGGGGCAACCAGGGAAGAGAGGAGAGGGTTGTCCCAGGGCATGCAGCGATGGGAACAAGACCCTTTTTACCCTTGAGAACTTTGTGGGGTTGAATGCAGCCAGCTCCTGGCTTGGTTCACGTTCTCAGAGTGCAGCCTCCGCTTGAATTTTCTCCTCTTGTTTGTGCTGGTGGTTTCTGCAGTACGAAAGCCATGCTGGCCCGGTGGGGCTGGCTGGGTTGTGGATACTGGTAGCAGCCTTGACAGCCAGCAGCTCAAGGCAAGGTGAAAAGAAGAGGAAAGTGCTGAGAAAGTGATGCTGGTAATGGCCTTTCAGGCACGACGTGGGCAGTGTGTGCAGCTCATCATCAGGTCAGGCTCCTGCTAGGGATCAGATCTTGCAGTCCGTGAAGCTTTTACACAAAGCAGCTTGTGGCCTGATTTTCCCTGCAGAGAACAGAACTCTTTTACCAACACTTAGCTACACATTTTCTGCTTCATACGCTCCCTTTCCCTCCGCTGCAGCAGGATTTGTGTGGGCGCAGACACTGCTGCTGCGAACTGAGAGATGGGAGGAAGTAAATCAGTAGCCCCAAGCAAAAAAGATCGCTATTAAAATAAACCAGTTGCCAAAACAATGCCCCGTGTCAACCACGTACTGGGATCCAATCCAAGGATACCTAATTGGCTGAAATAAGCGGAGGATGTTAGTGTGTGGGAGCAACGTGCTCGCGTTCCCCGTGGCATCTGCTGCCCGGCTGGGTGCAAACCTGTGCCCTGTCTGATACCTGGGGATCGAGTTCAGACGCTGCTCCTCAGCTACGGCAGAGATGGGCAATGTTAAAATGATAGTAAGTAGCTTTGCTTTTGCACCTTAGTGTCGTGCCGGTGCTGCCTGCTGTGAAGTCCTTGGTATTGGCATTACAAACCCTGCGCAGTGCAGGTCTTGGGATATCCCACAGACACTTAATTCAGCCTCGTAGCCTCCACAGAGGGGTTGGGCCCTCTCACTGCTGTTAGAGGGAGAAAACTGAAATGCAGAGATTTTTTTATCATGACTTTCGGCATCTCTTGGTTTGCCAGTCCTGCACATAGTAGGTCCATTTCCCCCCAATACATATATAAGGTCCATGTGAGCATGACTTTAAATTCTCCTTTTCTGTATTTATGTACTAAAGGGTTAAGCCACACTTGGTAAACCTCAGGTTGGGATCTAAAAATCCAGACCTGCAGTTGTACAAAAGAAGCTCTGTTTTCACAGAGACTGAGCGCTCCCCGATCTGCCAACACCAATTGGAGATGTAAGTGCTCGGCACCAAACTCCTTTCAATAGCCCTTCCTTTAGTTTAACGAGTGTTGGCTGTATCCATTAGCAATAAAATACAAGTTCAAATTTAGTCCCTGCCAGGCATGAAAAGGTTTTCTTGATTTATTTTTTTTTAAATTTTTATTTTTTTGCCCTAATGCTTCTATCTTGGAGATGTTCATTTAAGTCTAAATGGTTCAAGAAAACAAATAGCCCCTTTCTGAGGTTGTTTTTTGTTGTTCTCCTTACCTTGGTTATTTTGTCTTGATGTGAATATATAAAGTTGTGTATATTCACATCTGTATGTATGACACATGCTTCTGTTATCGCTGCTTGAATAAGTCTGCCTGGATTTTTCTTTGGGGTTTTGGATTTGTTTTTCGAGCTGCTTATTTTGCTTCTCTCAATCAAAGACTGCTCCTCCAGCCACGTGTGTCTCTGCCTGCTGTGGTGTTTGCTTTCTTTTCAAACCAGAGCTCTGATGAAATGCTGTCGGTTTTTGGTTTGGTGGTTTGTTTGGTTGTTTTTTTTTTTTCATTCCAATCAGTTCTGAAAGATTTTTGCGCCTACCAGCCTTGTTTGCCTCCTTCCTCCCCTCGAGTTCATCTTGCCCAGCCTCTGTCTGTTGGTCTAATATTTTGATTTCCCTGTTTCAACTTTGTAGCAGATGTTGTTCAGTCTCATGGTGCCGTCTTCATGGAAAGCGCGTCCCTGTCCACCCCCATTTCAGCCCCTCAGTTCAGGGGCTTCCGGAGAGCCAGTGAGATCAGCATTGCCAGCCAGGTCTCAGGAATGGCAGACAGTTACACTGCTTCCAACATAGCCAACAGTAAGTGTTTCACCCCCTCCGAGACTACCGCTCGCTGCCGCACCGCGCTCTCAGCGCCACGCAGAGCCACGCAGCTTCTGTCCGTCTGTCTGGGGTTATGCTTTCCGTTTATAACAAAAAGTTGGAATGATTCCACCTTCGCCCGGTTTTGTTGTAGTCAGTGCCGCGTGTTATCGTATCCCCTGGAGGAACGGATGATATACACGATTATAACGCAGGGGCCATCGCTGTGTTATGCATGTTGGAATGTGCTGGTGATAAATTGTTCAAAAAAAAAAATAATATTGATAACTTTGAGCGCCATTTGGCCACTGTGCGTGGTGAGGGTTAATCCAAAGGGATGTTTCTGTGCTGCCGTTGATAAGTCTTGCAGAACTGGTAGGGATCAGCACTGCCAAATCGATAATGCAGGATGTGGCGTGTGGCTTGATGCCGGTCACTTAAATGTAGCCCACAAAAATGGGGATGAGTCAGCCCCTCTGTAATGCTGAAAGGGAAGAACAGGTTTGGGTTATTTATTACCTTGCATTAGAAATTCAGCTCTTCTGTAGCCTGCAGGGCAGCTCAGAGAGTTAGCCAGTTATGACCTGTATCCCAGAGCCGAATGAGGAATAAACCAGATTTTTTTATTTGTTATTTTTCCCAAGACCTGTGTAACTTCCCAGCTAATACAGTGGAGAACAACAGCCTTTGTTAAGGGTTCAGCCCCTTCTTAACAGTCTCAGGAACCTCTGATAACTCAGACCAAGAAAGACTGAAAACCAACCAAAAAAACCAAACGCACACCCTCCCCCCCCAAACCAAACACACACCCCAAAAACCCCTCCAGCCCAAACTCTTGTCCCAGAAGGCGGCAGAAATTTAGAGATACTCCATTCCTGGCGTGTTAGACTACAGGGCTATGAACACTCACTTCATAATTAATTAACCGAGGTTAATAGCGCTCCCCGAGTCAAGCGTTAGTTGTTGAAGGTCTGCGGGCACCGGTCAGGGCCTGCCGTAACTTGTTGCCCTGTTTGAGGCAATACTCGGCAGCAGGAATAAACCACTTGCGCTCCGACAAACGAGGTTTTCTTTCCCAAAGCACACCCAAGAGCTGATGCCGCGCTCCCCGCGTATCCGTGTCCCCGTAAGACATCTTGCCAAGCGCTTGCTAAATGTGAATCTGCTTGGGAAGAAGGCTCCTGGGGGAGAAGGTGTTTGTTTTGTGCTGTTTTCACGCCCATGGAGAGCTGACGAGTTCGGCTGGCCGGGAGGGGAAGCGGGGGGCGGTGGGTGTTCGTTACGACGTGTTTACGCCGGGGTGATGCCTGAAGGCCGCGTGATGCAACGGAGGGATCCAGCCTCTGCGAACTGACAGCAGACCGCCTCTCTTTGCCTTTCCCCACACTCTCCCCAGTTTTTTAATATTATTTTTTTTTTGTAGCTTCTGGTATGTGTGATTTATTCCTCCACGCACTTCACAGCCATCAAAACCTGTTTCTGAGATCGGAGAGGAAGTGTCTGGCCCGGCGCGCGCTGACGCGATGTGCAGCCTGCCCCAAGGGCTGTCGCAGCCCCTTCGTTCACCTCCCCGGGTGCCGACATGTTCTCTGGGCCCTGGCTCGGGCCTTGCAGCTCTTGCACTCGACCTCGTTAGCGCAGTGGTGATGTGAAGCTGCGGCACTGAGGGTTGGACGTGGTCCGTGCTTATCCCACAGGGAGAGCCAGAGGAAGTCCAGAGGGGCCCTGCAAAAACCATGGCTCCCTCCCGGGAGTCCTCCCTAGGGCACAGTTTCCCTTGCACTGAATTTCTGGAGAATGAAACTGGTGTTGCCTGCGGCATGCGTGTGCCATAATAATAAGTGTGATTTCAGCTTTTTTATTATTATTATTTATTTTATTTTTCCTTTTAGAAACCAAACACCACCTTAATCATTGCAGAGGGTTTAGCCTTCTGTCCCAACTTGCCCTCCCTCACAAATCCCCTACCCAAACCTCGTCCAAGAGACGTAGGCAGCATAAACACGAAATCCCTTCGAAGGGAAGAAGGCTCAAAGGGCCGTGGAGTCAGGCTGCAAACTATGCTCTTCGGATACCCAACCTGGACATTAAGACAGGTATTCTGGAGAGATCCACTCTGGTCGACCTCCTCTCATTCAATACTCGCAGAACTTCACAACGAGTCTATGCGCTTTCACCGAGGCACTTGCAATTTCTGGTTGCATTTTAACAAGTATTTCTCTCACCTTGCTACAAAGATCGATCAATCACGACTAACAACTTGGCAAGAACAGGAGTTCTTCTGGGCAGAGCTGTGGCGACAACATTTCTGCCTTCACTGCTGTCTTTTGAGCATGGAAGAGTAAATCCTGTCTGCTCCCTACAAAGAATCTGAAATTACCCAAGCTGGGGACTTGCATGCGAAATAAAAGGTTGGGATGTGACCAGGAGCTGCCAATTTGGAAAACAGGGAGTCAGAAATGGCTGCAAGGAGGTGCTTGTGTGTTCTGGAAAAGCCTTGTTGGTCCATCAACGCCTTCCTCCTCCTCCCCATGGCTCTTCAGAAAAGCAAGGGCCGTTAGGATGAGGATGGCCTGGGCACTCAGCACAGCCAGGGCTGGGCCGTGGGGATGTGCTAATGCCATGACCCTCTGCATGTTGCTGTGGTGGGAGCTTTGTGCAGGTCTCTGGAAGGAGCCGGTGGGTCCGTTTTTTCAGTTCGGCATCAGTGCTCATCACCAGCTAGATTTCCCTTAACAAGGGGTTTGTTGGGTCAGATCTTGTACCTGGCAGCTTTCCTGGAAGTCCGTAAAAAGGGAACATTGTCACAGAGAAAAACCAAGGTTGAGAAAGCCCGTGTCAGAGCCCCAGCTTGTAACCTGCATGCAAACACAGCTTCTTCTGTTGCTCTCTTGATCTGATCCGTCTTCTCTTTCCGTGGCTGCTTTTCCAGGCTGGAGCGCGCAGGGGTTGAGGACGACTCCTCACTGCTGGAAAGCAGCCCACGCCTTTGGGGTCTGAGGCTTTGGGCTGAAATATGCTCATTGCTAGGGAATCGGGAAGGGGGGGGTGTGGGCAGGGTTCAGGGCAGTGTTGCAGTGTGGTGGTGTCTCATGGGTGAAGAGTGGCTGTTGGCTACTTGTGTGCGAGTTGTTGACTCCCTGAGGGAGAAGGTCTTCTGCATTGTCTGTAGCCTTGCCCACCCAAAATCTCAGTGTATTTTTCAGTCCCTCATGCAGTGATGTCCCTGCGCTGCCAGATAGTTTTCTGGTTGGCCACTGCAGAGGCTGTGCTCCCGGGGAAGCTCAACTGGGCATCTCTGTTGCCTGCAATGTGGTAGCCCAGGACGGCAACCAGGACTGCCAATCTTAGCAGCATGTGCCATACCTTCTGCCTTGTGCCTTTTAGCATCTCACGCGGGCTCCCAGTATTCAGATCCTCTTCTAGTGTGGCCAATATCTGGGTGCTAAAGAGTCTTTTGTTCCTTGGTGGAAGCTAAATGAGTTGGAAGCAGGGCCAGAGATGGCCTGAGCATGTGCTGTGGTGGGCAGAGCATACACATCCTTCCTCCCACAGCTCCGGGGAGATGCATTTCTGTCTTACGTTTTGGCACGTGGATTCCCAGGCTCATTGTGCGTGAGCCTTGGACCCCTTCCCCAGGGTCTGGACTAATGGCCAATTAATACCTGCCCTCTAGTGCCTTCCTATTTGCTTAAATAAAGAAGAGCTCAAGCGGTGATGCTGCTGTGTGTTCCTCCCTTGGGTTGAGCAGACACTGAGACCTGGGTTGGTTGTTCCCTCTTAGCAGTGCAACCAGCCAGGGAGCAACCTCCCGGCATACCTGGAGCAAGGAGCCAGAGCCTCAAAATACTGTTTGTGACTGAGACCGCACGTGCATGTGAACCCCCTTTGAACCAGTCTCTTGCTTCTAGTTGCTGCCAAGTGGTGGGGAACCAAAAGGATCGACTACGCTCTCTACTGTCCTGACGCTCTGACGGCTTTCCCAACGGTCGCCTTGCCACACCTCTTCCACGCAAGCTACTGGGAGTCCACAGACGTCGTCTCCTTCCTGCTGAGACAGGTACAATCATCTTCCCTCCCCCAATCTCCCTTGGGTCCTTTTTCTGCTGAAAAATATTTTTGGCTCTTTGGTTTTTCCACTGCACCTTCCATAACTCTTCTTGACATGTAGAGAGGAAAAAAATACCCTCTGCCACTGCAGATCCGTCTTCTTCCCTTTCTTTCTGTTCCTCACCTGTGTTGTTAGTGGAGCTGCACCCACGCAAATTCCACGGATGTGTGCTGTCACACCCGGTTAGTTTGGGTCTGGGTTTTATCATCAGAGCGGGTTTCAGATGGGCTTGCCAAGGAGCCATGGAGTGAGCCCAGGCTCACTGTCAGGTCCCAGTGGCAAGCGTTGGTGGCACTTGTTTCTTGAATTGAGGTGTTCTCTGTATGTGTTAGTTTGGATCTCTAGTCTGAAACTTAAAGGAGACTTCTCGACGTACCAATAAAATAGCACCAAATACAATAAAACCAAAGGAGAAGTTTTGTATGAATTTGATGTGTGTTGACAGACAGGGTTGGGTTCTCCACTTTGGCTTTCTGAGTTACTGTGGTCTCCTCTAGGAAATCAGACCCTCGTCACTGCATTGGGATTTAGCCTTCGTTTCTCCAGTACAAAGCAGTTCTCCTGGGGCTAGGTAAATGGGGACTGCTGGTGGCTGGAGTCTGACACCTCCGACTCAGCCTACATTTGGTCTGAGATTTAAATTTACTGTTTAAAATGTGTTTTTCCTGAAATAAATATTTTTCCTCCAGTTCCTTGGGGATGAGGGAGAGTTACTTGTCTTACGAAGTATGAACTCCCCATGGAACAGTACTTAGAGCATGGAATGGGAAAAAACAAAGCTAAAAGCAACTTTGTGGATTGTGTTGCCCACTATGGCGCTTGGGTTTGCTTTGTGTTAGCTCAGCTGTTAAGCTGTCCCCGCTCTCTTCCAGCCTCCTCGACTGCAGCTCTCAATTATTTATGATTCTGTTGGCAAACTTTCTTTCAACACTATCTTCCAAATAGCATGGGAACCGTAAACAACAGAGATATCAGTGCTGGTGGCAACTGAGTGGTAGTGATAATCCAGTGAGACCCTTTCTTCCTGGGCTGTATCTAGCCCAGCGAGACATCTCAGTGCTTGCACACACCTTGCTGGATCCGCTGCTTTGAAACCCCAATCCTGCATCGATCTCAGCCTAACGGGGCTGAAGAGAGAGAGAGAGACAGACCCGTAATTGTGCGTGAGTGGGAACAGTCACGACAGTCTTGTACACAAAATGCTTCACTCAAGAAATAGCCAATTACTCAGAATTCAGCCCGAACCTGGGTCTTTAGCACAGCGTGGTCCTTCATATCTTACGGCTTGAGGTACTGCTCCATCCATTCAAAGCCTGGCAGTGGCTGCCTCGGTCGTCTGGCACTCCCCTTCCCCAGTGCTTGTCTCTACTTACTCGTCTCTGCCTTGAGACCAGGGGTTTTCTCATTCCCTGTCTTCTCGCTGTCCTTCCAGAGCACTGCGCTGCTTCTTCCCCTAATAAGGACTTGTTTCAAGTTGCCTTTGAAAGTCATCTCTGGACAAAATGTTAAAAGTAAGCTGTTGAATAGTTTTAGCCTCCAAAGATTAAATCTTGTTAAAACAAGCCCAAATAGGACTGGAAATAGATTCCTGATTTAAATAATTTTCAGTAAAACTTGTTATTTTGTTTACCCTGGATTTCCCTGAACTCCCTCCCCCGCAAGTTCATCCTCCCTGGGGTGCTTTTTCCATCTCCCTGGAAGAAAAACAGCTTCAGCTCTGCAAAGCGAGCTGGCCTGTTTCAGACTGCTACAGCCTGGGTCAGCTGGAGAGCTGCTGACCCCATGAAGTATGTTCAAGACCTTGTAAAAGAGCCTACTTTAGGAGCCTCCTTAATTTTTCGGAGGGATGGGGTCACTGAGGACAACTGCTGATTTCAGAGTTCTCCGTGCAGAGTCACCTCCCAGTCTTAGAGCAGTCTTTGAGATGTCCCTTGGCCTTTGGGGTCTGTGGTGTTAGTCTCCACTCTCCCTTCTAGAACTTAAGAGCAATCTAGGTAGGACCTAATCCTACTTCTCCATCCCTGCCTGCACCCTGGTGACAGGCAGGAATTGCTCCCAAAGCCTGGTGGGCATCACCTTGCCCCTCTGATCCTGCTCTGGTGTGGTGACATCCCACCAGCACAATGTCCTTGAGCTCTGTCAACCTTGGAGACGAGGTCAGCATGGATGAACACCCTGGGCTCTGCCTCGTGCATGGTCGAGCCGGACCCTTGCGTTCCTCCGCTGGGGTCAAATCAATAGTTTTGTCTCCTTTCAAAATGAGAGAAGCAAAAGCCGTGGGACAGGAGCAGTCCAAACTGTGTTTAAATGGAAATAAGAAACAAGCTGAAGGAATGGCAGCTGTCAGCATGAGGCTGCTCACAGCAGCCGGTGCTAGATCTGTTATGGGAACGGCAGAAAATGTGCGCTTGAAGGAGACGAGTCCCTCGCAGACCATGGGAAGAGATTAATGAACGCCCTGAGGAAGGGCAGATATCTGTGCAGAGCTTGTCCTGCTGTGTTTGAGTCAGTTTTGTACCTCCTGACAATGTAAATAACCTGCGTCCAAGCCAGGATTAAGTCAGCGCTGGCCGCAGGCTTTACTAGTTCAGAAGAGACCACTTGTCCTTGCAATTAAGGGAGCAGCCTGTAAAACCTGCAAGCCGACAAGCCAAACGCCCAGCAGGCAAACCCAGGCCGTCTCTGTCCAGGCGTTGTCCTTACTCAGCGCTGGCTCGGGAGATGCGGTACGGCGTGGGCAGGAGGAGGGGGGTCACTGTGCCACTGGCTGACATCTTGATGGGATCTGTCCTCCCGCAGGTGATGAGGCACGAGAACTCGAGTGTTTTGGAGCTGGATGGGAAGGAGGTGTCTGTCTTCACCCCCTCCAAGCCCCGTGAGAAGTGGCTCCGCAAGAGGACACACGTGAAGCTCCGGGTAAGGGTGGGTTGGAGGCCACCTCCGTGGCAGGAGGGAGTGCTGTCGTGTGGAGGGGGTTCGATTTGGGCTGCAAGAATGGCACTGAAGGCGGCCAGCGTGGGCACGGCCGTGTCTGTCCACAGCAGAGCAGAGGATCACGTTGCACTACTGGTATATATTGGTGATTGTATCTTACCCTTGTAGGTGTGAAAGATATGTATCAGCAAGGTTTCCTCTTGGCCTTGAGTCTGTAGAAAATACAGAAAGCGTTGGCTGTGGGTCAGGGAGAGGGACCAAATGTATTTCAAAGTCCAGCAATGCAAGTTCTCTGCTCGGTAAAGGCCCTTCGCTCCCAGGAAATGTCTCTGATTCCCGAAAGAGGATAATTCTCTGCTAGAGCTGAAACAATATCAGGAAGTTTCTCTGGCAGCTGTTTGTATTGCCTCTTAAATCCAAAGTGTAAGAGTTAATAGACGGTATCAGAATTGCACGTTCAAACTGCCATTTAAATTGGCTCTTCAGCCATGTACACCCCAATCCACCATCGATGGCACAGAGTCTCACCTCTGCCGCAGGTCAAATGCTTCTCCAAAGCTGAGAGGTGTGGGTGGAGTGGAGGGGGGGAATGGCGCAGAGAAACCCACGCTCCATTTTGTCTGGTTGTATTTGGTTTTTCCCTGTGAGGCTGTCCATCACTGCAAACTTTTTTTCTTTCTTTTTTTGATTTTTTTTTTTTCCCTTTCACTCTTGACTTGTGCAGAACGTCACAGCCAACCACAGGATAAACGACACCATTGCTAATGAAGATGGGCCCCAGACCTTAACTGGAAGGTTTATGTATGGTCCATTAGATATGGTGACACTCACAGGAGAAAAGGTAGTGTCTGCTGTGGGGGTTGCGCAGTCATGGGGTGAAAAGTGTGGGGGACAGGGACAGAGAGGCTCGGTGTTCCCTTGGTCCCTGATGGGGTTTGCTACCTTTGCATCTTCGCCAGGTTCCCCTGCTCAGACTTGTGTGGTGCCTCCTACCAGGAACATCATTCATTGCGGACGTCTTCACCTCCGATGGGTTTCATTCCAGCGTCCCGATGTTTGGGTGCTTCTCAGCTCAGATCTGTGAAGTGCAGAGGGTGGAAGCAGGACCCAGCCCTGCTGCCGTCCAAAGGGGCTTGGGTGGAAGGTCCTCACACTTGGCCTGTTCTACTCACCTCTGTCTTTAATGCTGTTGTTGACCCAGCCTCGCTGTCTTCCCAGGTGGACATTCACATCATGACCCAGCCACCGTCAGGAGAGTGGGTTTATTTTGACACAGAGATCAGCAACAGCAGTGGCAGGATTTCTTATGTCATCCCTGAGAACCGGCGCCTGGGCATTGGCGTGTACCCCGTGAAGATGGTGGTCAGGTGAGGTACCTTGGGCCACTGGGGCTTAGTTTGCAAGAGGAGCAGAAGTGGAATTTGATGACCATAGAATATGGTCCCTCCTTGCAGGGCAGCCCTGTTGGGTGGGTTCAGGGCCTGGTTTGCCAGCAAGAGGAGGACAAAACCATTTGTGCTCTGCAGCTGTAAGAGGAAGATCCAGGTTTTATTCTGACTCTTGCATCATCAACAGGGTGGTCACTGAGCTCCCTTTGCAGGAGCAGATCTGCAGCACAGGCACATGGCCTCGCGGTCATCTGCAAAACCGCACAGCTGAGCATATTTTGAATACCATAAACTTGTCCTTGAGGGACAGAGCTTTGTACTCATGCTAATTCAGAGCCCAGAGGCTCTAGCTCAGCTCCAATTGCTGGTGCTGAGCCCTGGAAAGGGGAGGAGAGGAGCATCGTCTCAGTGGTGAATCCAGCAAAATGGTTTTCTGGGAGTATTTTTTTTTTTTGAGTCACTGATGCCAGAGCTCCAGAATACTAATACCAGCCCCGCTTTAACGCAGCTGCTTTCATGCAGTGGCTGTCACTGCTGTAGCTGAGGGTGGCATCGCTGTTAGAGACTTTGGGCTGGATTTGGGCGCTGCTTTGGGCTTGTGATGTGCTGCAGGACTTGGTGATACCTTCTGAAAGAACCTCTGTATCTTGATGCTTATAAATACCTGCGTCCCTTTCAGGGGTGACCACACGTACGCAGACAGCTACATCACGGTCCTGCCGAAGGGGACGGAGTTTGTGGTGTTCAGCATCGACGGCTCCTTTGCAGCCAGCGTATCCATCATGGGCAGTGACCCCAAAGTCCGTGCCGGAGCGGTCGATGTTGTAAGGTCAGTGGCTGCGGCAGTCGGTCTGTTCTACCCTGGCATCGCTGCAGGTCTGCAATCCATTGACTTCTGGCTTTCCTTCTAGGCACTGGCAAGACCTCGGCTACCTCATTATCTATGTCACGGGCCGCCCTGACATGCAGAAGCAGAGGGTGGTAGCGTGGTTAGCACAGCACAACTTCCCCCATGGGATCGTCTCCTTCTGTGATGGGCTCGTTCACGACCCGCTGCGGCACAAGGCCAACTTCCTAAAATCCCTCATCACGGACGTAAGCCTGGGTCTGCTGAAATATGATCGTAGCACGGGTTTAGATTGCTCCTCCTCCAATTGCCCCTGTCAGCACCAGTCTCTTGGCAGCAATGTGCCCCGCAGTGGAAGATTAATCTGTTCATTTTATTTTCATCCTTTTATTGCTCTACAAAAGTGTCTACACTGTTAAATTGTGTCATCCCTGCTCTGCACTGCTCCATTTCATCACTGGGCCTTTCAACACCAAATGCCTAATGAAACAGAGGCAGCAGTGCCTCCTCTTCCCCACACGTGCACTTTTTTCACCTTTTTGGTGGTTTTCTGGCTGCCTGTGGTGTAAGCAGCAGGTCTGAGAGGGCACAGAGCACCTGCAGAAATGGCCTCGCACCACCCAGCCTTGACGGGAGACTCCACAGAGCATCTTCCCAAGCGTTCAACCCCAGGGAGGTCTTAATGTTGCTCAGCCCAGAGCCTCAGAAAAGCTCCAGATAAAACAAGATTTTTCTCAGTCTGGCAAGTGAAGGAACTGCCAGTGTCCCAGCACTTGTGCCCTGCCTCGAACAGCGGGGACACTCCTTGTTAACTCTCTCGGACTCCTGTTTCAGCCCCGAGTCGCAGTGGAGGGAGCAGCTGGCCCTTACGTGCAGCCTGCTCTCCCTTGTCCTCCAGAAGAACAAGTTTGTGACCAGGGCCAGAGATTTCCTTTCCATCTCCCTGCCCGGCCCGCGGCTCCAGGGGCAAAGCCGGCCGGTCTATGGCGGCACCGGTGTCCACACCGCCCCTGCTTCAGCCCACTGAGGAAGGGGTTGGCCAGGAGCTGCTCTCTGCTCGGAGTGGAGGCAGACGAATCCCTGAAAAGCAGCATATTTTGCTGCCTGTCCCTTCTCCCTCTGCCCAGCAGAGTTAAACAGCAGTACTGCATACAGCAGCATGGCTGGCGGAGGGGAACGCTCCCCGCTAATGATTACTGAACGGGGGGTTGCAAACCGCTCCTCTCCCCCAGTGACAATTAGGCAGTGAAACGTGCGGCCTCCCTGCAGACCTCAAGGAAAGGCTGTGGATCAGCAAGCAGAGATCGGCTTTCGTATTGCTGTTACTCCTCTTGTTCTGGCCTGTAAACATCCCCAGCTCCGTTAATTAGCACTTTGCACAGCGGCGCATTATCCAGCTGGGAACTTACATAAGTTATTGACCTGAGATTCCCACAAATGCTATTGAAAAAAAGTAAAAAAAAAAAAATAAAAAGCCCTGCCTGTTGAGCAGCATGGGGTGCCCGTATGTTCTGACCGCGTGTTGCGTTCTCTCCCCGCAGCTCCATATGAGGATCCACGCAGCGTACGGATCTACTAAGGACATCTCTGTGTACAGCTCCATCAGCCTCCCGCCCACACACATCTACATCGTTGGCCGACCCACCAAGAAGCTGCAGAGCCAGTGTCAGGTAGGAACCAGCTTCTCTAAGCCCTGGAGGTGCCAAGGGCCTCCTGTAGGGAATTCCTGATGGGAATTTGGTCATCTTAAGACTGGGGATGCCAAGAGGACAGGAACTGTCCCACGTAGCAGGACGTGCCTGAGAGGTTCCACATCTCGTACCTTGTCACCCCAGAGAACCTGGCAGAGCAAACGCGTTTGGCTGGCAGTGGCTGTCAGGGAGACGCGTCCCATCCCTCGTAACGCCTGCCCTCATCCCTCTTGTCTCGCAGTTCATCACGGAGGGGTACGCGGCACACCTGGCCCAGCTGGAGTACAACCACCGCTCGCGCCCTGCCAAGAACACCACACGCATGGCGCTGCGGAAAGGCAGCTTCGGGCTGCCCAGCCAGACCGAGTTCCTGCGCAAGAGGAATCACCTGCTGCGGACCATCTCCTCCCAGCCTTCGGCCACCGGCAGCAGCGCTGGCCACCGTCCCGAGCGCACCCAGAGCCAGTCCGATAGCGACAAGGAGAGGGACAGGGAACGCAGCCAAAGAAGCATGAGCATCGCCACAGGGTGCTGGGGCCGGAGCGCGGCATCCCGGCTGGAATCTGGCCTCTTGGGGCAGAAGTAGCCCGACCAGAGCCAGTGACTGTTGGCTGCAGCCACGGGAGGAGAAAACAAAAGGAAAGAGGGATGAGGCCAGCATTACGGGCTGGGAGGGTAAATATGGTGCTACTCTAATAACATCACGGTATTCTGGGAAGAGACAGGATGTTTCCCACGCAGAACGTGCAGGCCTTGCAGCGGGAGCGTCAGGTTTGTGCAGCATGAGCCCAAGAACAGCTGGAAGTTGAAGGGGGAAAGTCTCCAGGTCAAGATCGCGCTCTCTCCTGCCTCCTTCTCTTATCCAGGTTTAGTGACTGTAAATACGTGCCTCCTCGCCTTGTGTTAGCCATCGCTCCGATACGCGTGACCGAGTGCTGTCCTCAGAGCCGCAGGAACGGGGGATGAGGCTGGGGGAACTTGGTCGTGGTTGTCCCAGGAGTCAGACTGAGGTGCTGTGCCGGTGCCGCACGGGGCGGGGTTGGGGTTCGAGATGCTTGTTGTTTCCCTGGCATGGAGAGCCCCGAGCGAGGGATTTATCGTGGGCTGTGCCAGGCAGGGCAGCCGAGAGCTTTACCTGTACAAAGAGCTTCAAGTTGAGCCACTTTCTCAAGGAGTACGTGCAGTGGCAAAATGTAAAGGCGTATCGATGCTGTTGGTAGAGGCAGGATGGCAGCAGGTTCACGCCCAAGAAAGTGGGGTCGTTATTGTTATTGCTGTTATTTTTTAAAGAGACCTTTTAGAAGCCGATGGAATTCAATGCATTGACCTATTAGAAGAGGAATACAAGCTGTTTTGTTTGAGCTGTTACAAACCTCAGACACTTAATTTGCTGTTAAATTCTCCAAATATTCTCGCTATATATTATTTCCAAAAGTAACCACCATATATTTGGAAGCAGCTGAAGGCACTCAGCAGCTAGATTGCATTGCAGTTGTTCTCATCCAAATGCAGGGTCTGACTCTCTCAACACCCACCTCTGAGACGTTTTCTTCTTCCCAGGTTCTCTCCAAGTTCAGTAGCAGCTTTCATGGGAACTAGACTCGCTTCTTTTACCTGTAGTTACTGAACTGTAAAACCTCATTGTTTTTTGCACTGATGATTTTTAGAATGGAAACCTGTTACCATCTCATGTAGCTACACCTAACTCTTTGTAGTGCATGACAATGAAATATTACTAAGCCAGGGTGTGTGTGTATATATATACATATATGCATATGCACACACACATATATATATGTATATATTAAAAAAAAAAAAAAAATCTGTGCAGAAGTTTTTCCAGCAGTAAGGAGACTGTAAGGAAGTGTCATTGCCAACAATGTCAGGCAAGCTTAAGAAAAGGCCATATCTTAATTTTCCTGGTGTGTTTCTCAGTGGATGTGCCTGAGCTGGTGGTTTGTGCGCTGCTGGAGCGAGCCGGGGCTGGGTGCGTGGCAGAGGGGAGCTGCCGGCCCACAGGGCGAAGCGCTCGCTGCTGGCCGGTGTCCCCGGTGACGCCGAGACGCGTGCGGCGCGCGGTACAGGAACGGGAGCGCGTCACTCTGCGGCAGCGGAGGAGAACAGTGCCTAGAGCAAGGGCTTGCCGAAAAGCCCCTTCGTCCTGTCCCTCCTGGGTCAGCCTGGCATCCTTGCACACACCTTCCGGGGCTGGAGGGGCGTCCACCCCGGGGGCTCCGCGGTGCCCATTTACAGACTCTAGTTGGCCTCTTCACGTGGAGATTTTATAGTCCTACCGAGCTCCCCGACCGTGTGTAACCCTGCTTTCCCCCCCCCACACTTTCCTGTCTTTATATCACTTTCTACTTATGAGGATCTTATTTATAACAAAGAATTTTTTAGACTGGCTGCTTCATTTTATTAACTGTTTCAATATGAAGTGCAGGATGGCCGCACTGAGACACACAGCACTGTGAACACTGCTCTGCTAATGGGCTCTGGGCCACGGTAGGCAAATCCAACTCATCAGACGTCCAAGGTAGATCTCGTGGGTTCGTGGCGCTGGAGGGTCGAAGCGGAGGCAGAGGAGGGACAGTGCTGAGCTGCCGACGGCGTCCGAGCCAGTGGAGAGCTCAAACCCAACTGCCTGCCCGCCGCCCAGCGCATCTCCCACGTCTTGCAGCCTGACTGCAAAATGTTCAGCCACTTCTCTTTGATAATTATTCAATTACAGAATGTATCTGATGACTTTTGTTACCGAAAACTGACTTCCCTTTCTGCCGACTCAGCTCAGCTCTCTCTGAATGTACATCCAGAGCTTACTGGGTTTAAAACCAATGTGAATTGTCCCAGCTTTTTGCTAGTCGAATGTTCTATCAAACAGATGCCATCTGAGTAGGAAGCCAAGCCACAATCCATCCTGTGAAGTCACCAAACCACATCACAAAATAATTTCTGCAAATTTGGATATGGCCTTTGCAAAATTCAACTTTCCTCCAAGTCCACAACCAAGGCATGATCTGTACATTTTCCAATGCTGACGAGATGTTCACATTTTCTTATGTGTAGATAGTGTAAAACAGAGGCGAATGTAAATGTTCAACATAAAAAGTGGATATATAAAATTGAAAGTTATTTATTTATGTAGAGGGGAAAAAAAAAATGTCTGGAGGGACTGGAACCTTCAGGGTTTATTAATATTTAAAAATGTAGCTTTTTGTTTCAGGCATTATGTACAAAGCAATTATTTTATGGACCAAGTTTAATGTAACTGTCAATGAATGCAGAAGTGCAATATTATACTCACCTCTCCATCACTTCATGTTTTAAACAGCTACTAACCCGTTAGACTGACAATCACAGCACCTCCGTCCTCATCCTTTGTCGAGCTTCTTGAAACTTGCCCGGGTCCTCTCCCCGGCCCCGCCATCTGTTGCCACTGTACGGATCCCACGCGGAGAAGCAATTGTAGAGCAGGACCTTTACTGCTGCAATAATACCAGATGAGGTGGGTGTAGTTACCAGGAAATACGCCAGTAAGTTTTTTCTCCACCGATTCAGTCCATCGTAGTCTACATCAATCTATCCTCAGCCGCCCCCATCTGGCACTCATCTATCTGAAGCAAAGATCAACGTGCTACTCACTCAAAGAACAATAGCAATAGTTTAACTCTGTGTTTATAACCTGTTTGTTCCAAGCTGTTTTGGAGAGCAATGCATGTGACCCGATGCCTTTCCACACGTATGGAAGAGGATCCGTTCGGATGCAGTGAGGGAAAGATGAATGTATATTCCGTCCTTACTAAAGGGGCACTGTCAGGTTAAAGACCTAATTTATCTTTGTTACAAATAACTTGTTTGCTTCGAAAATGAAAGAATAGGAAGTCTCTTGTACTCCTCCCGATCGCCGTTGTCTGGGCAGCCATCGGTGCGACCGGCGACAGTCGCGCTGCTTCTGCCGCAGCCCACGTCCTGTTCTCGCACACTAGCACAATACAGCCCGCGCTGCACAGGCTGCCTCAGTCTTTTTTTTTTTTCTTTTCCTTTTTTTAATTGTTTCCATGGGAATCAAACTCTGCTGTGGAGCTCAGATTTTTTATAAAAAAAGCGGCTTTTTATATTACTGTACTATCGGGCCCGACTTTCTACCTGACACTGTCCCTTTAAAATCTTTTAAAAATCAAAAGAGGAGCCCATGCATTCCCTCTGAGTTGTTTTCCTGGGTTTGCTCGATCACTCAGTCAGATGAGGCGAAATTCTAATACCAAAAACGTTTACAGTGTCCGATACGCGAGCCGAGAGCAGTAACTAGCCAAAGGGTTACTAACGAACTCCCGCTCCGCCCAGCAGCCGCCGTGCTTGCTGTAGCAGCCCCTTCTTCAGGTATCGCCACCGTTTGCTGCATTTCCTATTAGTTCTAGAAGCCTTACGGTCCCCTCCCTGTCCTCAGCACCCTCTGCCTGTTGATACCCTCGACTGTCAATTTTATATTCCAACGATGTTAGTTATATTTTATTTATAAAAAATTGCTTTAGGGGTAACAGACGTGTGTGTGGGGAACCACCGGAGGGCATGCCCGAGGGCGCCGGCAGCCGCGCTGGGTACGCCCCTGTGTGTACAGTACCGTGCCGATGACTCGCTTGTGTGTGACAAACCTTCTGTACAACTTCCTTCTCCTCCTTGCTGTTAGTGCATCGTTCCAATGCCTGGGTGTGCTTTGTGTACAGTATCTTTGTGAGTTACACAGATTAAAGAAATGGGAAGGCTCTTCTCTGTCTGCTTTTTTTTTTTTAAGGAGACTGTAGAACAGACGAGTCACAAAAGCCAAGTGAGCAGGCAACAGTTTAATGGGGTTACAGCGATGAACAGAACGTGGAAACCCTCCGCGCAGATCACTCCTGCAGGACCCCTTAGTCCTTTAACCCATTTGTCTCTTTTGTTTTTTTTACAGTTTGTAGATTTATGGACTTTGCAGTGGGGGAAAGACCTGCTCTTTGCTTCACAGTGGCCATGGGCAGGGGTCCTGAGAAGCCCAGAGCCCCAACGCTGCCCAGGGGCTGTGCTGCAGGGAAGGGACACAAGTCACATGCAGGAACAAAGGCAAAGCCACCCCTCTGCAAAGCACGCCTGCCTGCACCCCAAGGCGGTGACCTGGGCTCCCCCAGTGCCACCCGATGAGCTGCAGCTGCAGAAAGGCTGAGAAAAGCCCCTGGAGCACAGGGACGGCGGCACTTGCAGGCGCGGAGGAGCCGCAGCCTGAGCAGAGCCACGCAGCAGCACAGCTGCTCTGCTCGAGTGGGGTGGGCGAGTGCAAAGGGCCCACGAGCCTGTGGCACAGGGTAAGCACAGGGCACGCAGATCCAGCAAGGAAGGGGCCGAGTGCGGCCCCTGAAGGGAAGGCGTCGCAGCCGGCTGTGTATTTTGCAGCCCCAGCACATATCCTGTCCTGGCCGCAGTGTTGGTTCCTGCCCACCCAAGCCCAGTGCTGAGGGGCAGCAGCACCTCGAGGTGCTCAGTGCCAGCGAGCCTGGGCCCTGGGTGCTGCTGAGCTCTGCCGGCCTCGAAAGGGGCATCGGGGCAAGTAGGTCCACATGCGTTACAGCCATGCTGGGCCCAGTCAGGAGAGGGAGGGGAGAAGCTGTTTACTGGGAGATGAACCATTAAAGTCACTCTCCTTCCCAGTCCGTAACTTACAGAGTGGCTGGAAACTGCCCCTGGGGAAGCATCCTGACGTGGTGCTGTCTGCGTGGTCCAGAGGCTCCCGGCTGGGTGGGTGCCCGCCCACTCACTGCAGCATCCCCGTCCTCACCTGGAAGGCCAGCCCGTCCCCCCGGGTGGCTTGCTGCAAATGGAGAGACACGGGTGCTCACAGGCCCGCCTGCCCGAGGACGAAGGGCCACCAGCACCCACCCGCGGGGGCCCTGTGGAGCTGCCAGGGCTCGGGTCACCCTGGTAGTCGGTGGGGTCCCCAGGGAGGTAAGAAAACACCTCTGGGTGCAGCAGCACCCACCAGCATCTCACGCTGGTGGCAAGTCCCCGCTACCTTGTTAATCTCCTTGTGTCTCTCCTTGCTGACGATCTCTTCTAGCACTTCTCCGTCGCCCTTGATAAGCCTGGAAGACAAGCACAGGGCCACGAGCCGTGAGGGCTACGGGCAAGTTCCTGCCAGCCGCGCTGTTTCCCAGCCACAGAAGGTGCTGACCCCCCCAACACACACCCCGGGGGCTACTGTTGTGCCCCAGCTCGGGCACGCAGCCACCAGCTCCCTCCCACCAGTACCTGCCTGGGACTAGGGGCTGGGCAGTGACAACTGCCATTGCATTAGGTGAATTTTTTTTTGGCTGTATCAAGCTTAAAGAGCATGGCAGCCTTTTTTCCATTGTTCTTGTGGGATTAACGTCAGCCTCAAGGACAGGTGGAACCCTGGGACATCAGCATTTCCCTGTCCCAGGCTGCGGGCACTGTCTGCTGTGTGCAGAACCAGTCACGCTTGCACACAGCAGGAGCGACCATTCACAATAAAAGCATCTCCTGCCATCCCACCATCTGCAGAGGGTTCGCTGTCAACAGCAGTGCCCCCAACCCCTGCAAAACCCCCTCCTTTTTTTCACACAGAGTTCAGGTTTGGTTCTGGCTGCCCCAGAAAACTCCAGAGCTGTTCAGAAACAGGAGCCGGTTTGGGCCTGAAAGGCAGCCAGACCAGGGAGCATCTTGCTGAGCAAATTCCAAGCAGTGTCGGAGGTGGCTCACACCTCCAAACATGAACAGAAATTTAATTGTCTTTATTAGGTTGCCTTACGGGGAACCGACCTTTGTTCCACACCTCCCTGAGCCCCGCAGGCTGCCTTCTATTTTAAGACGGGACTTGTCATACCCAATTCTCTTCAGCACGATGTTTTCTGCTTGCTGAGAAGATGCAGTTTGTTAAAAACTGGGTCATTTCTAGTTGGCAGCTAAACGAACTTCGGTTTGCTTGTAGTCTGTAACCCCAAGGGGCACACATACTCCCTCCTCACTTGCACCCAGGCGCTAAGCGAGTGCGTGTGGGCTTCGAGGCTGCAAGGCGAGCGCGTGAAGCAGTGAGGTAAGGAGGTGTCATCAACCCTCTTGTGCTCGCTCTGCCCCTGCTTGCAGCGTCCCATTTCATGGGAGGAAGCTGAACCCTTCACAGCGCAAGGAACAAACTCCAGCCCACACAGCGTGGCTGGGGATGGACAACCCGCCTCCTCTTCCCCAGGGATCATACCTGGTTCTCCCCGTTTCAGGATCCACGACTCTCCTTATGACACTCTGCCTCGCGTCCCATTCTTCCTTTGTCATTGGCTTCATAGCCTGGATTCGGGATTTTTGTTCATCTGTCAAAACTGGAATGATCAGTTGGTCAGAGCCGTGCTCGTGGGGCCGGCTCCTGGCTGAGGGGCACAGCACCGTACCGGCGCTGAGCAGACACGCACGCCGTACCAGCTTCCCGGCAGTAGTCAGGGTTCAGTGCTGACCCATGCAAAGGAAGAGCCGCTTCCCGTCTCAAAGCCAGCACCAGCTTTGCCAGTGTGTTACTGCTGACTGTGTCCTCCCACTTGGCATCTTTGTCCCTGCTCACATCTATAAACTACACCGAAACCCTTCAGAAACGAACCGCTGAATGTGGCTCCTTACGTTTACTTGGTGTGGCTCGAAGGCGGCCACGGTACGTAGGAGGAGAGCCTGGAGCCCCTCCCTGTGCACAGCCCTGCTTCCCTCAGACACCTCGCGTGGCTCCCAGGAAGGGCAACACACAAATGTCTTTCCCAGCAGGACACTGGTGTGCACTGGCTTCAGCAGGAGGAACCACCATCGTTACCTGGTCCGGAGTCCACCAGTGACTCCTTCTGCCACTGCTCCAGCGAGGGGCCGGGCACCGCTTCTCCCTTGGTTTTCTCCTCCTTAGCTTTTTCCTTTGACTTCTTTTTTGATTTCTTCTTTATTCTCTTCTTCTTCTTCTTCTTCTTTTTGTCTTTCTGTTTCCCTCGCTTTTTTTTGCTGTGTCGACTCTTCTTCGTTTTGGAGTCACTGTCACTGGAGTCATCAGATGAGGAACTGGAGGAAGAAGACGAGGAGCCGGTGGATGAAGATGCTGTCTCAGAGGAAGAGGTACTTGCCTTCCTCTTCTTTTTGTCCTTGCCTTCCTTCTTCTTTTCTGCAACACATAAGAAGAGGTTGAGTGAAGCAGCTCCGGCCCCGACAGCAGGGATGCTGGTTATTCCCCCCAGCCTCGTTTCCTTCTTGCCTGAACAGCAAATCCCCCAAAGACCGGGGCAAAGACCCCTCTGTGCCGACACCTCTAACGCATGCCAGCGTGCGGTGCCACGCTGCCAGCCCTGCACGCGGAGGGGCCGGAGGGCTCCGCACTTGTCAGAACGAGACTAAAATGGGCACAAAGTGCCCGGCAAGGTGACAGACACTGATTTAGCTAAAAGCAGGGACCCTCTTCGCCCACCTGCCCCTGGAAAATGCAGTGAAAGCACGGGGTCGCAGGCCTTTCCCCTACCTTCCCGAGGTGCCGCTGAGCTCGACTTGTGTCTGTGCGACTCAGCGGTCCGCTTCCGTGGAGGAGAGCTGCTGCCCTGGTGCGAGTCCTTGCTGCTTTTCCTCCTTTTCTTCTCCTTCCTCTTCTGTCTGCTCCGAGAATTGCTTTTGCTCCTGCTTCGCGATCGCTTCCGAGACTGGCTGTGGGCCATGGCGCGTCAGCCTCTGGAGGGAACGGGTCACATCAGTGCCACGGGGAAGACCCCCCTGGCTCAGCGGCAACGCGCCTGGCAGCCCCAAAGCCCTTAAATCCAACGCTGAGCCAACCAGCCCTGGAAGCCAACCTGCTCCTGTAACGCTCCCTCTCTGCTCACGCCTGCTCTCGCTGAGCTCCCAACGCGCGGGGATAGGTCGGGGTTGCCCATCACGCAGCTGTGGCCACAATTAATTTCACCAACCCACAAAACGGAGCCCGCAGTGGGGAGCCGGGGCCGTGCAGGGACAGCACAGCCGTCCCCGGGCAGCCCTCACCCGCCGCCAGACCACCGTCTCCAAGCAGGTTGGGCGTGAAACCCCCACCAGGCTTTCCCCGCGGTTCTCGTGGTTGTCCCTAGATGTGAGGACTAAGAGAAAATCGGGGTGATCAGCTACGGGCTGTGACCCCCCCCTCGGGGCTGGGGGCCGCAGATGCCGGCAAGGTGCGATCGATGCTGCGGCAACAGTCAGCAGAACAAAACATCCTCCCCCGGCTGAACGCGGAGTCAATCACCCCATTATTTAAAAATGCCGAGAGCAGGCGTGAGCCAAAGGGAGGAATGAATTTTTAATATTCCAATTTGCTTTTAGAAAACAGATTATGCATTGAGCTGGCATCCCCGTCCATCAGCCCGACCGGCTGCCAGCAGCCACAGGCCAGAGCCGGCAGGATATATGCTCTCATTAATTTAAAAAACCAAACTGGCACCGTCGGCGGAGCCGTATCTGAGAAATGCTTTCTCACAGCCACCTTCCAACTACCGCATTTAATTAATTGCATGTTTACCACCTCAACGTTCCCAAGCAGCGATTTGCTCCCAAGTGAATCAGACCTCTGACTGATTTCCAAACGGAAATTTCAATCAGGAAAAAAAAAAAAAAACAAACCACAACCAAAACCCCAAACCATTAAGGACACCCAGGGAAGTTTCTGCGGACGAGAGTCCTTCATCAACACGCAGCCAGGAGCCGTCCCTCGCGCCAGGGCCCCGCTGGCGGGACGGCCTTTGGGTTTTCGGGTCTGCTCCGGCCGTGGTTATACCCGCTGTTATACAACGGCAGCAAGAGGGCCCAACGGATGCGGCGTTGGGTGCAGACGGGAACATCCCGGCAAACCCAGGGCGACGCCGCGGGAAGGGGACAAGCCCCGAATCCATCCTGGCAGCACCCCAGGCCGGCGGCCCCCCAACGCTGGGCCCTCGTCCCCATCGTTCCTGGCCACGCGGGGCGGCTCCTCCTGCCCACCCCGGCTTCACCCTTGGTGGGAACCCTCCGCAGCCGGAGGGGCAGCCCCTGCCCTGTCACCCCAACGCAGGGAGCCTGCGGCGTGCTGGCCCTTTAAGAGCTCAGCGAGAAGTGTTCTGGCCCTTTAAGAGCTCAGCACCAGGTGTGCCGGCCCTTTAATTGCTTAGCACAAGCCGCACTGGCCCTTTAAGAGCTCAGCGAGAAGTGGTCTGGCCCTTTAAGAGCTCAGCACAAAGCGCGCTGACCCTTGAAGAAGCCGCGCGAGGTGCACGGGCACCTCACGAGCCCAGAAGGAGGGGCGCTGGCCCTTTAAGAGCCCGCCGCAGGGCGCGTCCCCTTTAAGAGCTCGGCCCCGCGTGTCCGGCTCTTTAACAGCCCCCCCCC
>VXBL01008583.1:217841-239115 GCA_013400195.1 Aramus guarauna
CTGGGGACCTTCGGCATCTTCTCCAGCTTTGTAGCTGGGGACACCTTTGCGGGTGGCAGGGAGCTGCCTCCTCCTTTTCCTCCTCCTCCTCCTCCTCCTTCTCCTCCTTCTCCTCCTTCTCCACCGGGCCGGATCCGCGCCGCTTTGCAGCGGATGGCAGCAGCGAGCACCCTGGGAAGCGTGTCCAGCTCCTCCCTGCCACCGCTGCTCGGGTTTGCCTCCAGCCCTCCTTCCCCACCCAGCCCACAAACCCCCCTTCTTCCCCACATTGCAGCCTCGGCCACGTTTTCCTCCACTTTTTTTAGCTTTTTTTTATCTCTCTTGCCTGACCAACCGAGCCGCTCTCAGCCAAGGGTGCTGCTTGACGGGTGCCGAGAGCACCCCTTTTTTTCCTTGGGGTTTGCTTTTGGGTGGCTGCAGAACTGGCTGCGGTCGTGCAGGCCGGAGCATGGCCAACGCAGAGCATCCTTTGTGCCGTGCCTTCCGCGCCGCACGCCGTCACGACCTGCTTGGCCAGCACAAATCTGAGGATCGGGTCCCACCTTCGTGCCGACGCGCGGCACCTCTGGGCACAGCGCAGGAGCAGGTGAGCGGCGGCTTTTGGCCCTTTTCTGTGTCGATTCAGGTCCAGCCCCACCATCACCGCTGCCAGTCAGACCCGCGGACAGCAACGGAGGCAGCGTCCCACCCCGGAGCCTCCCTCTCCCGCAGGATGCAGCTGTGGATTTCCATCCCCCTTTTAATTTCCTTTGGGATTTTTGTTGCCTTGCTGAATGGCACGCTGGCAGCGCAGCAGGTTTCGTGGGTTACCCAAAATTAATATTCAAGAGGGCTGGGGACAGCAGGGTGTGACAGGTTGCCGTACCTATGAAGTAATCTTTTTTTGATGAGGAGGATCTGTGTCAAAGCTGAGCTGCTCTCCCTTCTGCTTTCATATGGTTTTCATCGAGTGCTCGGTTTCAGCCTTATCCTGGGAAGGGTGGGAGGGACTCTCAGACCACGAAGGTCCGAGTTTAACTCCTACGTAGCTCCGTAGCGCAGGACACGTGGGCTGCACAGAAGTCCCAGCGTCACCCAGCTGTCGGGGACCTCGTGGCATCGCCACAGCAAGCGGGGACGATGTTTCCCCCCGAGATGTGCACATTTCTGCTCTGGGGTTCAGGATGGGTGCGGGCTTCTGGAAGGGAAGTTTGTCTTCATTTGCGCTTCTCATTTTATTAAATATCTTGGAGCGTTTGCAGCAGGGGAGGGGAGGAAGGAGCAGAGAGCGGTGTCTAGGGTCAGGACGGGCTGCTGGGGAGCTGGCACAGTTGTGTCCCCCCCATCCTGCTTCCCTTTCCCTCCTGCCTCCCCGGGGCAAATAACAATCCTGTCCCCCTCTTCTCGCCCCGCAGCTGACGCCGACATGACCATGTCCTCCCGGTGCTAGGGCTGCTCCCCACCGCCTCGGTGACTCCCCCAGCCCAGCGACGAGGATGCGTGCCTGGAAAGCGGTGGCCAGCACGCTGGTGCTCAGCGGGGCCGATGTGGTGGTCACCACGCTGCTCTACACCCACGGCCGGGGCGGCCGGGATGTCCTGCAGGACCTGCGGCACTTCAACATCTTCAACTCGCTGCTGGACATCTGGGGGGGCTGCCTCTACCGCAGCTGTGTGCTGCTGGGGGCTGCCATCGGGGTGGCCACCAACACGGCCTACGGCCCCCGGCGCCTCAGGGCATCGCGGACCTTCATCGCCGTCGTCTGCCTCCTGATGGGCATCTACATGATGGTGAAGCTGCTGCTCTACTCGGAGGTGCGGAGGACCATCAGGGACCCCTGGTTCTGGGGGCTCTTTGCCTGGACCTACGTGGCGCTGGCGGCCACCTTCGGGCTGTGGCAGCTGCTGGCCTGCGTCACCTCCTCCCGCGAGGCGCTGGGGCCCGGCTCCGAGTCCCGCGCCGAGGCGGAGGAGAGCTGCGACGGAGGTGTCCCGCGGGACAAGCGGGAGGAGGCGGCGGGTCCCACCATCCATAAACTGCTGTCCTACACCAAGCCGGATGCCTTCTTCCTGGGCATCGCCTCCTTCTTCCTCCTCGTGGCTGCGCTGGGTGAGCGAAGGGAGCGGGGGGCTGTGGTGTGCTCCCATCCTCACCGGGAGGGAAGGAGCTGAGGGGGGCGGAGGGTATTTGGCAGCACCCCAGGATTGCTTTTTTGGGGGTGCTGGGTGGCACATCCTGCATGAGCTGGGTAAAAAATGCAATGGGACAAAACAAAAAGCAATAGGGGATAAAATACCCTGGGAAATGAAACACGTGCCACTAGGAGCTGCACCTCCTGAGACATCGCGTGTGATGGCTGAGTATCTCCGTGATGGGGATGGGGTGTCCATGGGCCATTGCAGTTAGAAATACAGGTCCTGTGCCGATCCTACGTGGTGGGGCTGAAACACCATGTCCTGTGCTTGTCCGGCAGGAGAGACCTTCCTGCCCTACTACACGGGGCTGGCCATCGATGGCATCGTGGTGCAGAAGAGCATGGACCGCTTCTCCACGGCAGTGCTGGTCATGTCACTGCTCGCCATAGGAAGGTAATCGCAAGGGCTGGTTTTGGCCCTGCGGAGGAGGAGTTTGGGGTTTTCCCGCAGGAGCTCACGGTGGCAGTGGTGGGCACGGGCTGTCTCAACAGCAGCCGCTCCGCCAAGTCCTTGCCGGACCCCAGGGACGCGCTTTGATTTCTCTGCGCCGTCATGACGCAGAGAGGCCGTGGTGGGAGTCACGAGGCCGTTGCGTAGCCCTTCGCGTCCGTCTGCTGGTGGTGGGGGAGCAGGAGCAGACACAGGGGATGGGGTCCCCAGGGAACGCTGGCCCGGCAGCGCTGCGTCCCCTCCCGAAACTTGTCACTACGGGGGGTTAGGACCAGCTGTCCCTGTGCTGGCAGCACCCAGAGGAGGTGTGGGCTGGATGAGCCATCGCTTCCCGGGGTGGAAAGTGGTACCAGCCCAGCATTGCCCAAGCCCTTGGCCCGGGCGTCGGGGTGTTTGTGTTGCTGAGGAGCGAGTTTCGTGTCCATTGGTCTATAACGTTTCTTATCTGCAATTAGCTCATTTGCCGCAGGTATCCGGGGCGGCGTTTTTACGCTCATATTTGCAAGACTGAATATTCGCCTTCGCAACTGCCTCTTCAGGTCGCTGGTGTCTCAGGAGATGAGTTTCTTTGATGAGAATCGCACAGGTTGGTCCCCCCTTCCCCTGGATTTGCTCCGACGCCTCTATCCCATCCCGGTACTTTTTTCCCCTCGGTTTACCCTACCAGCACGTAGCGACTGGGGGCAGCTAGCGACGGCACCCGAGTGCTTGTGTTTAGAAACAGCGGCAGAAATCTCTTCCCTTTCGGCTGCCTCCCGCCGTGGGGTTGGGACAGGATTGCTCAGCACCCTGGGGATGTCCCGTTGCCACCGATCAGCCTGACATCCAGCAGTCCCAGGGCTGACGTGCTCACCTCCGGTCATCCCCAAAATACCCACTTTCCTCCTTGCACACCTCCCGTCAGTGCCTGCTGATCGGCCACTCTCCAGCTCTGCTCTGGGCACGGGAAACCTCAGATGCGTGAAGCTTGCTGGGAGTGCTTGTGGCTTTCCCTGCTTGCCGTTCAGTCCTGTCCTGGTCCATGCTGCTCTGATGTGGTCCCAGCCTGCTGTAATTTTTCCCACATTTAATTTCTTCCCGACGATATTTTTAGTTTTGAGGCTGTTGCCATACTTAGCAATCGCCGCACGGTGCCCTGGTAGCTGAGGACACCAGAGATGTTATTGTAAGTGGGATACGGGTAATCCTGGACTTAGACAAAAGCATGGGAATTCAGCTGGACTCAAACACGGGCCAAATATTTAGGAATTCAGGGCGATGTTTGCTGGCTGTAACGTTCAGCTCCACCAACGGGCACTGTAGGAGCTTCACCCCTTAGTTGCTGGACCCATGTCCTCAGGGTCACTTGGGTCAGCTCCGGGCTCTGGGGCACATGGCTAAACCCAAACAGCTCTCTCCGAAGCCGCCTCGTGCTCCGCAGGGCAGAGCCGGGACGGCGGGGAAAGGTGCCGGCAGTCCCTGGTGAGCTCCTGGAGGGCTCCTGGCGTCGTTTAGAAATGAGCTCAGGGTTGGGTGGGCAGCTCTGGAGACGCATTCAGCAGCCCAGCAAACACTCCACCCAGGCACCCGCTGCCCGTCTGCGTGCCCTCAGGGTGCCCTCCGGTGTAGGGTGCTGCCGCAGTCCCCTTTGCTTTCCTGCAGCCATCCCTGGTGACCCAGGGATGTAGCTCGTGCCTTCGGATGCATTTTGTGTCCTTCGTGCATGCAGCAATTCAAGCTCCTCTGTTTTGCTGTGTGTCTACAGCGATGGAGAGCTGCCCTCCTTCCGTGCCGCCCTTCAGACCCCCAGTGAGAGGGTTGGGTTCAACGGGGAGCTCCGTCTGGCCCCTGGCACGGGACATGGGATGAGGCTAGGCAGTGACCTGCTGTGGTGACACGTCCCTGCTCTCCCCTTCCCCAACCCCTCATTGCTGCAGGGGACGTCATCTCCCGCCTGACATCGGACACGACCATCGTGAGCGACCTGGTCTCTCAGAACATCAACATCTTCCTGCGCAATGTGGTGAAGGCCACGGGGGTGATCTTCTTCATGTTCAGCCTCTCCTGGAAGCTCTCGCTCGTCACCTTCATGGGCTTCCCCATCATCATGCTGGTGTCTGATGTCTATGGGAAGTACTACAAGGTAGGCAGGAGAAGCTGGCGTGGCCATGGTGTGCCTCAACGCCGGGCTGTTCCCCTCGTGAAGCCATCGTGGAGATTGTGGGTGGCCTTGGAACTGGTGGGACTGATGCTCGGGTGCTTTGCTGCCAGCAGTGGAGCAGGAAAGTGGCATTAAACCTGTATGGGCAGACAAGCGTAGCCTCGGCTCTTGCCTTGCTTCATGCTCAGGACTCAAAGCATCTCGGGTCTGACAGGAGAGGTAGCTTGGCCGTGGCGTGTCCCATATGTGCCTGCCTGTCCTTGTGCAATCTGTCCTCTCCTCTCCCTTTGGAGTGACTTGGGTGGGGATTAAACCCAGTGCTGAGCTCTGCCTGGGGCTAACATGGGCCCAGCGCCGCCCCCCGTGGCTGATGCTGCGTCCTGTGGACCATGCGAGTCCTGCACTGCCGCACCACGTTGGTTATCGGTGCTTTCCACTGCGTGCTGGGGACATGGCGTGCACAGGCGCTGCCAAAGCGGGGTCCTCGGGTGCTGCCTCCCCCGGCCATGGCTTCTCCTGCGGGTCAGGCGCTTGTGGCAGGGTTGGAGCTGCCCTCACTCTCCAGACCTGTCCCTGGCTTGGAAGCTCCTGGTCGGGCTCCTGGGCTGGTCTGTCCCATCAGGGCACCAGGAGCAGCAGCTCTGCCACAGGCTTCCCAGGTGAGCTCAGGCATGGCACTTCACCTCCTGCAGCCCAAGTCCCTCCTTGGGGACAGCACAACGAATCCGTTCTCCTCCTGGCACAGCATCCCACGCTGTCCGGAGGTGTGGGATATATCCCAGTGCTCAGCCTTCTTGCCCATGGCTTTGGAAAATGTCACCGTGCCTTTTTTTCCCGAGCCCAGCAGAGCCTGGGGCGTGCAGGGAGAGGTGCCGCAGGCAGCCCAGCGCCCACTGAACCCCCTCTGCCTCCCCCCGCTCCCCGCAGAAGCTCTCCAAGGACGTGCAGAACGCCCTGGCCAAGGCCAACAACACCGCCGAGGAGACCATCTCCGCCATGAAGACCGTCCGTAGTTTTGCCAACGAGGAGGCGGAGGCGAACGTGTACTGGCAGAAGCTGCAGCAGGTCTACAAGCTCAACAAGCGGGAGGCCATGGCTTACACCTACTACGTCTGGTCCAGCGGGGTAGGTGGTGGACGCCGGGGCTTCCCTACACGGGGCTGGGGACAAGCAGGGGACGTTGCTTCGGATCCCAAAACGCATGTGGTGCGACGTATGTGCATCTCCTCTGCTTCCAGGGAGCTTGGCGGGGCAAGCCCAGCCTTGGTGTCCGCTTGCCAGTAATCCTCTGTCTCTTGATTATTTATTTTTTTTTTCCCTCATCCAAAAAACATATCCCGTTCCCCCCCCGAGGGCAGCACTGCATCGTGCCATCGAACAGTCTGTTTTCTCTTGCAAATAAGAATATAATTGATAACTGCTCAAGGTCATGGAAAACCCCGTGTTTCTGTGTTGCTGCATTGCGTGCCTGTGCCAGCTCATCTCCGGGGCTCCGGCTGGGAAACAGCCGCGGCGTTGGTTGAGCTTCTGCTAAGAAACGGAGATTTTCTGTGTGTGGGTGGTGGCAGGGGGAGGCTGCTGGAGTTTGGGGTTTTTTTGGTTGTTTGGTGTTGGGTTTTATTTTCAAAATGCTTTTTCATCACTTAAGACCAGATGGTTTGGGACTTCTCCTGCATCGGCCGGTTACTAAGGCTGTGCAGAGCCCTCACGTGAGGCTGCCGTGATCTCTGCACGTTCAAGGATCTAAGTAGCCTCTGGCGACAGGTTTGCAAGTTACAGTGCCCTCATGCAGCCCTGGGAGGCTTTATGGCTTCCCAAGTTTGGAAGGAAAATCGGAGCATTTTTCGCATTGTTTCTGGGCTCCCAGGTGAAGCGGGATTGTGAACTGGGTCAACACAGATCCTGCCGAGTCAAAGAAGGCAAAAACCCTCAAAAACCGCTCCTGCGGGGCTCGCGTAGACAGAAGCCGATGGATTTAGCACAGCCCTGGTAGAGTCTTTCTGAGGGAATGCAGGATCTTAAGGTCAGATCGTGGCAGAGCAACAGAGGAGGCTTTTTTTTTTCCCCCAGTATTTTTGTCTGCGTGAATTTACAGCCTGTCCCGCAAACGTCGCACAGAGCACCAGGGCATCACCGCTTTTCTGAGCACCCAGGCAGCATGGAACAGAACTGGTGGAATAAAGGCAGGGGTAAACTTTTGTCATATCAGAACTGATCTGTCTCCTTTCTAGAGGAGGTGGTACCCCCCCCCTCCCCGCACTGATTTCAGGCAAGAGTTGAGGTTATGCTTCAGGGACTTGTACATTCAAGGAGGATTTTTTGCATTAACTCTTGGCTTGATTTTGTGCTCTAAATTAAAATGTGTCACACTCCTATAACAGAAAGTTTATTTTAGTGGTGAGGTGACTGCATGCGTTGGATAATTTGAGCATAGATTATTGCACTTGAGGACGTTAGTCCAAGAGAGAAGTTCGTGAAATGATCCATTATTTCAGATAAATTCTCCCTCCTTGGCTGTTGCCCCTCTGGACTTGTGTTTTGTTGAAAGATGCCAGCCCAGCTGCTTAAATCAGCCCATCCACTTGAGTTTTTCTCTTCTCACATCCGTGCTCGCTGCTCGGGCTGTCAGCTGTGCGCTGTCAGGGATGCTCGGTTCAGGGCTCAAAGAATAAACGTCTGCCCACGCATTGTGGGCTGTTGTGTGAGTAATTACGAATGCACCAAAATGCAGTTGTCCTTGCTGATTTTGGAGTGTTCTCTCGCTTTCAGCTGACCCTCCTGGTGGTCCAGGTCAGCATCCTTTACTATGGTGGGCACCTCGTGATCTCGGGGCAAATGACAAGTGGCAACCTGATATCCTTCATCATTTACGAGTTCGTCTTAGGAGACTGCATGGAGGTGAGTCTGGTTTATCCCTCTGGGTTATCCCGTATCAAGACAATATTTGTCTTCTGGAAGGTCCCAGGGCCGTCGCAGGGCTAGATCCAGTGTTGACTTCCCGGCGATGCATTTCCTCGGTGCTGTGGTTTTGCCCACTGGTGGGCTGATTCTCCCCTCTGCTCCCTGCTCCCCTCCTGCGGTGACCTCGCAACATGAACGTGCCCGAAGCAGGTCGTCCCCCGAAAAGGCGACCAGGACCAAAGGGTTCAGGCTGGCCCTGCTGAAGGGCAGCATCCTGGCTGCCTCCCAAGCACGTTTCCTGGCATGAAGGATGCAGGGATTACAAAGCTGCCTGTTAAATTTCAGGCTTCATTAAAAACTTAATTACTTTTTTTTTTTTTTTAAACTTTCCCTGGAATAGGCTGCAAGCTGCTGCGTTGGCAGCGCGTTAGCAAGATGGGGTTGTGAGTGGGATGGTAGAGCCCACCCAGGGCTGCCTTTCCCTTGCAAAGGCATAAGCTTGGCTAATCAAGGCAGAAGTGATCAAGTCGAGGTTTCCTCTCAGCGCTTCAGCGGCACTTCAGCCTTTGTGCAGCAGCAAAGCGGAGCTGGAGGCAGCTCACCCCGCTCTCACCATCTGTTTGAATGACTGCAGGCTCAGGTGGTGTTTCCAGGCTCTGGTTTTGGTGTGGGTTTACTTTGGTTTGGTTTTTTTTTTTTTTCCCTCCTGATGAGAAAGGCAGTTGCAGTACAAGCTGTTCTGCAACTCTGGGCTTAATATTGAAAAGCGCCGACGTGATGGGGGTTTATTCCAGGGAAGCCAGTGTCAGCGTGCAGGAGTTGTAGTTGGGAAAGCGCAACGGTAAATCCACTATCTTGGCAGGCAACAGCCGTATCGGCTGCCAAATGGTTGTCTAGAAAGGTCCAGCCTGGAGCAGCTCTGCATTTGAGACACGTGTGCTAGGGACAGAGCCAGCTGCCCTCGGGAGCTGGTGCGACGTGCTGCCATACCTGCGCTCCGTTCAACCGTTGCATCGGTGAGCAAAGAGAGATAGGTGGAGGATTCTGGCGGAAGTTTGGGTCGTGTATCTCCTGGCACACGTCTTCTCTTCCCAATCCATCTGTTTCCTTCTTCTGTTCTCCTCTGGGTCTACCCATGCGCAAACCCTTTAGATGCCCTTTCCCTGGGTATGTCCGTATATCCCCTCCGTACCCTGCATAGGGAGAAAAGCTTTCTTTTTCTGTGTCTGATGACTGTAGTTAATGTCAGATGATAGACTTGGGAATGCTTCAACCATTCTCTTTACGAGTGGCACCAACTGCCTTTTCCATCGCATGGGAGGGGCTCACCATTGCCTCTTGCCTTCCAGTCCGTCGGCTCTGTCTACAGTGGCCTGATGCAGGGAGTGGGAGCTGCCGAGAAGGTGTTTGAGTTCATCGACCGCAAGCCAACGATGGTGAACGACGGGTCCCTGGCCCCAGACCACGTGGATGGGAAGGTGGAGTTCAGAAACGTGACGTTTTCCTACCGCACTCGCTCTGCAACGCAGGTCCTCCAGGTGAGCCCCGCGGGCACAGCGTGCTCCCCGCCACGAGGCATCACGCGCTGCTTCTCCATCCCGGCACTAACTGATCCCCAGCCCGCGGGAAATGTCAGCTGCCCTTTTGGAGATGCGTAAAGGCGGGCTCAACGGCATGCTGGAAAACAGATTATAAGGAACAGCGGGTGTTTAGGGCTGGCCTTCCTTACAAGGAATGAGATTTATTAATAAAACCCTTGTTCCCCGCTCAGGCATTAAACACGTCAGCGTGGTACAGGGCTTTGTGCCAAGCTGCCTCGGACGGTTTCCATGGGAGAGGGGCTGGGGTCATGAGGCAGGGGGAGGCAGCAGAGAGGTTAGTTTGCTTTTTAGAGGTCCTGCTACATCAGCAGGCAAATCTGAAGCAATTTTGGAGGCTGCTTGCTTCCTCAGAGCCAGGAGAGATGGCCGATGTGGCACGTCACCAAGGTGGAGGGTCACCGTGGCCGGATTTTGGCTCCCTTTCTTGTGTAGCTGCTGCCCTGGGAAAAGCCAGGACCTGAGCATGCTCTCCCGTCCATGTTGCAGAATGTGTCCTTCACCCTGCACCCCGGCAAAGTGACGGCGCTGGTGGGTCCTTCGGGGAGTGGGAAGAGCTCCTGTGTCAACATCCTGGAGAACTTCTACCCTCTGCAAGACGGGCAGGTGCTGCTGGACGGGCGTCCCATTAACATGTACGATCACAAGTACCTGCACTCAGTGGTACGAGCGACTGATACGTGTATTTTAGCTATCGCCTGCCGTGATCAGAGGGGATGGATGGTAGCGTTGCATGTTGCTTTGGATTTGATCTCGCAACTTCTGAAATGTCCAGAAAGCTGGAAGCTGGAGGTGGTCCAGGAAATGAATTCAGATAATTTGTGGGGGCGGAAGGGAAAGGGATGGAGAGCGGTTTCATGGGGAGGGGGAAGCCTTCCAAAAACAGAACAAAAAGCATGTTTTGTTTTGTATTTTTTGGCCAACGCAGTAGAAATATGGGTTTGGTCGTTGGATTAATTATCCCAGTTTAGGGTTTGGAAAAAGAGTTTTGCATTCCTCCAGCACTTTCTACCTTAAGATCTTAAAGTAATTCTCAGCTAATGGGGAGTTAAACCTCTCAGGATCCTGGCAGCAGCTGGAAGACCGGAGGGGCTGGGTGGTTTTCCCAGGAGAGGGGTCCGGGCCCCTCAGCTCTCGTCTGTGTGTCAGCACAGATCAGCCTTCATCTCCTCTGCAAGTAACTGCCTTCTTTGTTTGCCCCCAGAGCAAATGGCCTCACCAGTCAGCAGGAAAACCTGAACACAATTGATCAAAAACAGGCTGGAAAGCCAAAGTCAGTGTGACTAATTTACATTCCCTGCCCGTACTGAGTGAAAATTAAAAGACAAGCTAGTCTTTCAGTTTACAAAGCCTGGTGTGGCGTTAGGAGCATGGGGAGAAGTCAATTAAAATATGACCATGGCTCTCTTCATGCCCAGTTCTGAGCAATAATTTGAAGGGTTCGATTTATTTCAATCTTGAGAGTTTGAGAAAGGAGGCAGAATGCGAGAGTGAGCAGCAACGGCTGTAAGGTAGGACAGGGAGGCTGTTGCTAAGCAATTAAGGAATTGCAGCGGCTATGTCCTTAACTTGCTAATTTTGGATTAAAAGATACAGGAGGGCTCATTCACGTGGCCCAAGCCTGATTACTGGTCTTGAATGGAAAATCAGCAAGACCCTGGGAGAGGATCTCTCCAGCCTGCCTTGTCCCAGCAACTGGTTTCCCATACTGGGAGGAAGAAACAGTGATGGGAATGACAGGTCTGGAGCAAAACCACAGCAGGGCTTTGGAGAGGGAAGCCCATCCCAGATGCCGACCTACAAGCTTTGCATGGGTTTTCTTTCCCGCGAAATGGCTTCCCAGCAGACAATGCAAACTGGGCTGGGGCTGCTGCTGGGCACCCCGTCATTAGCGTCCTCACTGGAAGCTCACATCGAGGCACTTCTCTATCGGTTTAACGGTGGGGCTCTGCCCGCTCGAGTCCTCACCCCTCAGGGCAAACACCGATGATCCAATGCCGGCCGGCATGTCTTCTGCTCCCGACCACCTGCTTTTCCCTTCCTTTCTGCAGATCTCCCTGGTGAGCCAAGAGCCGGTGCTGTTCGCTCGCTCTATTGCGGATAATATTTCTTACGGCTTAACTTCAGCCTCCTTCGAGTCGGTTGTTCAGGCTGCCCAGAAGGCCAACGCGCACGCCTTCATCACGGAGTTACAAGACGGCTACCACACAGGTACCAAAATCCCTCCGTTTGCTCCTGAAAGCGTTTTGTGCCTAAGGAAGACAGAACCTCTCTGCTCGGGTGGAAAGTCAGGCAGGTAGTGATGGGCACGAGTCCGTGGCAGCTCAGAGACGCTGTAGAGGTGGTTACATGGAGAGGTGCAGCGCTCTGGCTGCCTTTTGGGGTGACTGAGCTGTCGCAGGATTTCTGAGCCCATGCCCAGAGAGCATTCTGCCACCGCTCCGTGGCAGCGGGGCGAGCGTCCCCCATCCCATCCAGACCGGTCCGGCTCCCGGTGCTGGCAGTGTTATGGAGCTGTGGCACTGGCAGACTCACCATTTTTCAGTGCAGTGATCAGGAGAAAAGCTCAGAACTCGAACATCAAGCCATGGACCGCCCCACCTGCACAGGAAGAAAATAAACCTGCGATAAATCCATGGTAATAAAAGCTGATGTGTTTGTGGCAGTGGG
The DNA here is from genome assembly GCA_013400195.1 of Aramus guarauna. Classification (NCBI taxonomy): domain Eukaryota; kingdom Metazoa; phylum Chordata; class Aves; order Gruiformes; family Aramidae; genus Aramus; species Aramus guarauna. Next base: position 229,775 of record VXBL01008583.1, read on the forward strand.
ACTCTCTGAGGAGACGGGTCAGACTGATGGTGGCTCGTGTTTATGGGAGCCAGCAGAGAGGTCCTGGTTTTCCCTGCCTTGCACACCCTCCAGAGCCCGACTTAAGGAAGAGATGGCAGCGATGGAGCTGCATGGGCAGGGCAGGAGGGGGGCTCGGGGTTTGGATGATCTCCCAGGCTCAGGGACTTCTCTGGGTTGTTTCCACGAGCATCAGTCCCTCAAACCCTGGGACAACAGTGGAGAACTTCCTGCTGGAAGGACTGCAGCCTCGGGAATGCTTAACTCATTTAAACTGCTCCGCCAAGTGAGCAGAAGCTTTTACCTCGTCTTTGCTTCAAAGCATGACACCATCCTGATGCTGCTGGCTGGGAGCTGAACTTGATGGCAACTCTGGATTTTTATTTTAACCCTTTCCTCTCTCCCTTGACCCAACAGAGGCGGGTGAAAAAGGAGCCCAACTGTCAGGTGGCCAGAAGCAGAGAGTGGCAATTGCCAGGGCCTTGATCCGAACCCCCCCCATCCTTATCCTGGATGAAGCCACAAGCGCGCTGGATGCGGAGAGTGAACATGCGGTGAGTAGGTGACTCGGGTGTTTGGGCCAAAGAGGCAATCTGGGTTTGGAGGAAAGACTGTAGCTCCAGTTTCCAGCCTGTGTGCAAGCTTAGTCTTGACATGGTGCAATGAGAGGTTTGGGTAGGATGCTAATTCTGAAGCAGGAATTTGCTTCCAACACTGCTGTAGCCACCAAGAAGGGAATAATCCTGTGCTCACAGCAGGCAATGCCTGACAAACCTGACGAGATAGGGATCTCTGCCAACTTTTGAAATGTGGAAAGTGTTAATTGGTATACAGCAGCACTGTGCAGCCTTTTTAGGGCGGGATACGGAGGAAGACCCTACAAAATGGTACTGCAGCAGGCAGAGTAGGACTGCCCGAGCTAAAATCCCAGCTGAGGCACCAGAGAAACCATGCTGGCAGGAGAGGCCCTGAGCTTTCCGTGAATTGAGCTGGGTTTATCTGGTTGGGATGTAATGACCAAACAGCTCTACTGGTAGCAGTTTGGCCTCACTGGTATAATGACATGAGGGAAAGCTAGCCCAGGGTTGAGGTGTAAGGACATTGAGTGCTGCTGGCCCACGGTGTGGAGCAGCGTCAGCATCTGACCTCGGTGCTGCTCGTGCAGGTCCTCAGCCACATGTGTGGTACCTGATGCCAGCCAGGGGTTGGTTTTGGCTAGCCAGGGGTGTTGATGTGACACGTGGCCCGGTGGCCATGTGCCTGCCTTCAGACCTTAGTGTCACCGTCTGTCTCTTGGCTGGAGAACAACTCTGTCTTGCTTTGCCTTGATACACCCAGGAAATAGCCCCGCTCTTCTGAGCAGCTGCATTTACCAGGTATTGGCTTCCTGTGGTCCGTGCCTCCAAATTTGGGGCCCAGCTCTAACAAGAACCCAGCTTTGCAGGATCGGACCTGGCAGTGCACGTCTGCGTACCGCCCCTGCGGGCTGGCTGGACTCAGACGGTCTTTTGGGCTGCACAGCGAGAGCCAAGAGCTGGGATGGACGTGCTGGTGCTGGTAGAGCTGCAGGGAATCTTGTGTCCTTTGTGTAGCAAACCTCCCATCCAGAGGTTTCTTAACACAGACCACAAAGCTGCTGTTCTTCCTTCCAAAGCGGAGCCGGTGCCGCTTGGGTACTAACGTCTTTTCCTCCTGTGCAGATTCAGCAGGCGATTTACGGCGACTTGCAGAACCACACGGTGCTTGTCATAGCTCACAGGCTGAGCACTGTCGAGAAGGCACACAACATCATTGTGCTGGACAAGGGCCGCGTGGTGCAGCAGGGCTCGCACAAGGAGCTGATGGAAGAAGGAGGCCTTTATTCCAAGCTGGTGCAGAGACAGATCCTGGGGCTGGAGGGGGCCGACGCGGACAGTCGCCAAGCCACAGCCCGGGGGGATTCGGCGAAGGCGCCCAGCGGGCTGGAGGAAGAGTTCAGGATAGACCATTCCCTGCCGGCCGTGGCACAGGACGATTACAACAACACGGCTCACAAGTGAGAGCGGCGAGGGCCGGCGCTCGAGACGGCTTGCTGGGACGTCGAGACGGGAGGCGGCTTGCCGACAGGCTCGCGTGCTGCAGAACGACGCCCGTTTGCTCACCCCGCGCGCGTCACACACCCGTGCACACACACACACAGACACACTATAGAGCTTCCTGCATTACGGTCAGGCGGGCAGATGCCGGCTGGTTAAACAGGGAAACGGATTTATTTGAGGGAGCCGGGTCTTTAGCAACTCCCAGCATTTCTGCTGGGTTTCTTTTCTTACTACCAGTAATTCCTCTCGACTGGGACTTTTCTCCCATTGATATGCATGTGTAACTGCTACTAACTGTAATGGATGTTAAATGCATGCATGGAGGGGAAGATCGAAAACCCCTTCAGGGATTTCAGGGGGTGGCTTTTGTGGCTGGATAGAAAAGCAGTGACTGTAAAACAAGGTCCTGCTCCCGCTATCAATCTATGGGGCCAATCCAAAGTCTGCTGAAGTCCGTAGGGAGCTCCCTTGGGCTTCGGTGAAAACTGGATGGCTCCCACGGGGCTGAACGCTGGGAGAGTTCTGCACTGAGTGCCTGCAGGCTCAGGCTCACAACCATTGCTGCTGAGCTGTAGCGTGTAGTATCCATCCTTGCTGGGACGAGCCAGGGGACCGGGAGGCAGATGTTGCTTTCAGATTTGCTCTTGGTGCTTGGTGGGTGTTTGTTTTTAAGGATGAAAAGTTTTATCATAATTGGGTTAGATTTTGGGTTTGGGGTTTTTTTGTTTGTTTGTTTTTTTTAATATATCTGTGTGCACTGTGCAATGTCTGTCTGGCTCCAGCATCCACTGAAAATTGGTCTGTTATTTCAGAATTTTTTTAACTCACAACCCCGGTGCTGGTTTGAAAAAAAAAAACAAAACAAACAAACACTACTAAAGACAGACATAAAATACTAAAAGACAGCACTTTATAAATCCCACCAAAGCTTTGTTCAGCTTCAGGCCATGCTAGCGACTTCACTGCATGGGAAATCCATAGTCACTTCCCTTGAAGTCTGACTCCAGCTGCCTGAACTTTAAAATGTTTTTCTTTGAATATTATTTATTAACTTACTTTTAGGATGAGGGATAGAAAGAAATATGTTGCTCCTAGCCCTTTTGGGTAATGGCTCTGGCTTAGTAGTGTTATCCTGCCATAGATTGGTGAAGAAACCTATACAGCCAGGCAGGTGCTATTGAAAAATAGCATTTATATGGGGAAAACTGACTTCAGACTGTGCGTAGTTAAGAAATTATCTCAAGCACTTTAGCTCTCATGTTTTCCGATATTTGAATGCTGCTGTGGTTTACTTTTCGGCAGTTTTGCGTTTTTGTTGTTGGCGATGATTTGGTTTCATTTAGTGATGTTTTACAAACTCTTTAGTGTCCTTGAGGAGGGATGCTCAAAAAATAAAATACTACCTCTGCCACTCGACATCGAGCCAATCTAGTGGGGGTGTTTTTTGCATTCATGGTTTTCAAGGTAACGATCATCTGAGATGATGGCTGAATACAGCTGCAGACTGCACTGCACACATTCTGTCTCCCTTGTAGGGAATGACAAGAAGAACCTACAGAGAATTAGGTATGTAAAAGACTTCAGCATCTAATAATGCTGTGAGCCACAGCAGTAGGTATAACCTGTTTAAGAACTTGTTTTCATCCCGGATCCCATCCGGTAGTCAGTCTCGCACAAAAGGACAGGCAGTCTAACCCGTTCTCAAAGCACGGTGCTTCGTGACTGGAATCTTTTCAGCTGCTTGCTTTTGTGATATGATAAAAATATGTGCCTCAGAAGAACGGAGAGCTCTCTTTGTCTTATCCGCCTCCACTTAGGAAACCTCCGTCGAGCTCTGAACCCCTCAGTTCACTTCAGTAAATGGCCAGCACATTCCTGCCGGATGAAAATTTGCGATGTGGGTATGAAGGGGTTGGGGGTTCCACCCAGCGCCGGAGGGCAAGTGATTAATTCTGCATTTTTATCAGTACCTGTGAGCAGAATGGGGCCAGCAGTTCATAGAAGTGGAATTAATTTCTGCTGCATTGAAAAACTGGGGGGAAAAAAAATTGGGTTACCTGGGAACTAGGGAAGCCGACTCACCCTGGGAAGTGCTGGCAGGACAATGCTGGTTAGTACAAGAGATGCCAGAAAAGAGAATTTGATCGTATCGTGTGCGTATTCCTCCCAGGCAGTGCTGCAAAAAGGGGAACTGGAGGATACAATGGGATTAGTTTTATTGCAAAGACTACAGTGAATTTCAGGAAGGGAGCCCTGCTTCCCAAGCCTGCTGTGATGATAATCCCAGCATTGTACTCCCAGGTCAGGTCCAAACAGCTTCAACTGAAATGGCGCATTGGAAAGGGCAGATTGTCTCTGATGGTGGCACCCATCCAAGCTGATAACAGGGCCCGACTTTGTTCATTGCCACAGGTGCTGAATTCTCTCTTTTGCATCCAGATAACTCAAGGCTACTTTTCCACAGAGCCTGACATCTCTGGCTTGAACAAGTCCTTTCATTGTGCTGTTGGTGTGTGACAAGCGGGTCTGCCAGCATGCTGAAGCCAGGAGGGTTTTCTCATGGCCAGGAAGCCTGGTGGGAGCTCCACACACCACTGGGGATCCAGCAGCGTTCGTCTAATGCAGATGTTTCTGCTGGCCCAGTAGAAACCCTGCGACTGACCAGAAAAATCCCGCTTTTCAAACCCATTCCAACTACAACTTCTTTCTGAAGTGAAACCCGGGCTCAGAGATGCCCGTTAGCCAACCTAAGCCCGGCAGTGAAGATGAGCTTAACCCAGTGGAAACTGCTCCAGTGCCGACTCCTGGAACTGCCTCGTCCTTTGGGCCTCGCTGCCTGCGGGCAGTCTCTGGTTTTCAGGCTAATGTCCTGGAAACAAGGCCGCTGTTCCCTCTGAAACCCTGGACGGTAGTATTTTGTGTCTGTGGGTTTGCCCAGAGTTGACATTTACATGGGAATGCGAACAAGATCTATTCAGGAGCTTCTCAGTTACAGCCATGCAGATAAAAAGTTTCTTCTCTTCAAAAGGAAGAGTCTTTTCCGCAGGGAACTTGGATGGGTTTATCTGAAACCTTCACTCAGGGAGCATGGCTTGGAGACTGTCATGGCAGAGTTGGAAGCAATTACGTGTTTGAAAGCGGAATTGATTACAAAGGTTGACTGTATATTCGATAGCAGGTTGTTTTCCTCACTATTTATAAGCTCTAACCATTCCCTGCAACAGGTATAACCACATCTTTATTTGATTTAAACATTGGTGAACCCTATCCAAGGTGAAGTTCAAGAGCAGATGCTGTAGTCCTAGCGATTCCCCAAGGACATGTGTGTACCCCTGTACCTTTGTGCAGACAAGGTATGTGGCTGACTGACCCAGGAGATGAGAAGAGTGTAATGGAAAAAACACAGCTGTGTTTATTCCAACAACTTGTCTCCTGTGCACCAACCTCTGCCTCAATAAGCAACTGTGTGTGTTTCAGTGGTTGCGCTTTCTAGGCCTTCAGCAGGTCTGGAAATACCACAAGCAAACAGAGAGAGTGCTTCCAGCTCAGGTTCAGGGATGCATCTTAGTCTGGGGAGGAAAAACAGCATCTGCCTTTTCTCCTCTAGCTTCACTGTGAGCTTAAGGCAAAGAAAGTATTTGCAGGTTTATAAACCTGCTCCTCTTCTCACGCCTGTGGCTCCCTGAAAGACAAGAGAGAAACGCTAATAATGAATTCTTGCTCTCTCAAACAGGACCACTGTTTCTCTCCCAGGATTCTGAATATGCAGGTCATTTGCATGCGTGAAGGAATCTAGATTATGAAATCTAAACAGAAGCTGGGACTGTGATTAATGTATAGAAGGAAATTAAATTGCAAATAAGCCTGAAAACCGATCTGTCCGTTGAGCAACCAGATTAATAAGGGTTAATAAACGCCAAAGATTAGACTTGCAAATTCAGTCTCTACATAACCAACCAGTTTTTCCAGGGAAAGAAAATAAGTTGTTGTGAAGGTGACTTGCAAAATATGTCTAAATCTAATAAATATGCATGGCTACAGCACTACTGACCGTAAAAGGATATGAGGTGACAGAAGGAAATCCAGGATCAAGTTTAAAAAGAAAAAAAATCTAACATCTAATTTAAACTGGCTGGATGCCAGCTCTCCCCAAGACTGAAGCCTGACTCCTTATTCCCCATGACATGGTTTCCACTGTAATATTCCCAATTTTTTTGTTCCATTTCTCCTGTAGTAGAAATCCTGACTTCTGTACTTTGCCTGCTTAGTTTTAATGTTCATGAATACTGTCACCTTTCAAAAGGATTTTAGCAAAGGCAAATAGGAACCAGGGCTCGGTAGCTGCTAAATCTCAGCCTGCAGCACCGCAATATTTGATAATCCCTGTAGCCTAAAACCTTAGTTTATCTGCAATCCTTCATGTTCTGTCCAATTGATGTGCTGTCACAAAACTTTTATCTTTCATGAAAACTGGTGAATGGAAAGGCACCTTCCTACCTGTCCAAGTAGAATATATCCTTAAAGAAAAGCGGCTGACCCCTATCTTGTCTCTCAATCCCAGCTGCTTTTCTGGCTGAACTTGAGAACTGAAGCACAAGCAGGTGCTGATCAAAGTACTCCAGAGCAGACCAGATGTTTAACACAGGCACTCCTCTCCAACATCCCCAGAACCCAAACATAGCTACACAGGGAGAAGTGGAATTTTCAATACACGTTGTACTTGAGAACAAATGAGTTACATTCTCCCTGTGCGTTTTGGGAGGACTTCCTTGTTCTGCATTACGTGGCTTCTAACTTTGATACAGATTACCATTGACTAATTTAAATAATCCGTTCCTTGATGCCTAGAGCAGTGAAGTTCCATCAACCCCATGCCACATGAACAAAAATTAGTTACAAAAAAGCTCCTGAAAAGGTCACTGTAAACCATGTCTCCCGACAGCATATTGACAATACAATTATTATCATTCTGTAGTGCCCTTCACCAAAGATACTCACCCAGAGCACCTTTACAAGCATTATTCAGTGTGAACTTTTCCTCTTCACCCTCACCTGGGACTGAGCAGTTATTATTGTTCCTCTTTTTAAGCAAAAAGACACTATGGTTGAGGGAAGCTGAGGACTCCACTCAGGATCACACAGAAAGGCAGTGGTAAAACTAGATTTACAACATGAAGCTGAGTCAGACTCTTCTAAACCACACTCCCCCCATATCAATCATTCAGCTATGCTGTGAAGTTAAAATCACTAACATTTTTGGGAAGAAAGGGCTTCTTTTAATCCCTTGACTAATTCCTCTATTTGTGTGTGTGTGTGTCTGTGTGTACATTTGCATGTGCAGATTTACAATCTGGTTTAACACAAGGGCGTAACTGTCTTTTTTGATGGGCACGTGCAAATACAGTATAGGGTATCGTGTTGGCATGGCAACTATCTACTGGTTTTAAATAACAAGGTCGGGCTGTAGTGGCCGTGCAAACCCATGTCACTGGCAAGGGGTACAGCGACTTACTCCTGTATGCTCCGAGTGGAGCTGCCTACACAAGGAGGAGCTCAGCTCCTTCTGCACCAGGCAGGTGCGTTGCCATGGAGGAGCGGACGCATGCCGGTATCGCTAATCACCTTCTCCCCACCCTAAGCAAGTTCAGCTCAGCTTCCTGCTGAACAAACATCTGGCTCTTACCTGCCTCTGAATACACTCCGTTTGCATCATGGTTGTGCAGTAGCTTTGCACTAAGCAGCCAGGAAGCCTTCCTTCCTCTAGCAGTGACACGTCGTTGGTCTTTATTACCTGCGGATAATCATGACAGAGGGGACTTTTGGTGGGGTGAGAGGCATGGACAGCTGAGTGTAGTTATAGGACAAAAGAACAAACATATAGCTGTCATTTCTTCATTCAGTTCTGCCAGGAAGTACCGGGTCACTTCCTGAATGTAACATCATTACATTTTAGTGGCATTACATCAGAGATTGATTCAGTTTGTTATATTGATTCCCCACCCCACCACCCCCCCCCAGTTAGATCAAAAATGTCAAATACAAAGGACAGTGACCACATGGCCATTCCCTACCCTGTTCCTTCGGCTCATGTGCTCCTTCTGGATCTCTCGCTGGCATTACACACACGGAAACAAGCACACCCACACCTTAGGTACATCCCTTAGGTACAAAAGCATCCCAGGAACGTGGTGCACGCCTAGAAATGCGTACAACTTAGGCTATTTAACACAATTAATTATTTCCAGGCATAATTGTCTTTATCAGCTATGCTCACATCAGTAGTAATTGGGGAGCTAGTGCTCCAAAGCGTTACCACAGAGTGCGTTCAGAAGTGTCAGTGACGCCGTAGAAATAAATCAGAACACCACAATGTAGCTATGACATTTTAAGGGATGCAGAGCTTTTGCCACGTTACATTTCAAGAGTACTTAAATTCTCCATAAAATACATCTTTGATAGATCATTTCTTGACCTTCAGTCTTGAAGAAGAAAGTGCTTAAGATGGACAAAAAGACCTTCCACCAAAGCTTGGCAAGGTATGACTTTTAGCTATTTTTAACCTATTCTTAATAGGTATTCAGCCTAGGCTTGAGAACAATAATGCAGTCGCTCTTTTGAGATTTACTGTAGCCAAGTCCCAAGCTGGTAAGGAAGTGCGAGTTAAATAATTCTACTGATTTTCCTTCCTAATTTACAGCTGTGAGGTTATAAACAAAAGGAGAACCGAGTGCCTTCAGTACTTCCAGGCAGAAGCATTATAACTGGTTGTATCTGGTGCCGATGTGCAGGCTGAGCTCAGCTCTCCACGTCTCGCAGGGCCAAGGACAGCGTCTGCTCGCCGTGTCGGTCGGAGGCCCGCCGCACAACTGTGAAAAGCAAGCGCGGAGCCCCAGCCATCCCAGCCAGGCGTCTGGCCCCTCGGCCCTTCCAGCGGCCGCCATCCCTCGGGACACCCAGGGCCTCGAGCACGCGGTGGCGTCACATGAGCGAGGCAGACAAAGCACGCTCTGTCAGGGGCTCTGACGACGAGGCCCGGTGTCTTTAGCAAAGGCCACTCGCCCTCTCTCAGCCGGCGGCCAGCCGCCGCCACCCCGGGAGCCTCCTCCTGCCCCCTGCTCCAGCCAGGCCCCGCGGGCTGGAGGCCTGGTGCGCTGCGATCTCCCGGTGGGCTTCGCCCCACGCAGACACCCTCACATGGGCTCTCCGATAGCCCCCCCCAGGCTCCCCCTCTCCCCAGGGCCCGGC
>VXBL01008587.1:267-105028 GCA_013400195.1 Aramus guarauna
AGACCTAATGCCTGGGGCTGTTTCCCCTTATGCAACCCCTCATATAGGCCTTCACCCACCTCTGCATTCGCCTGGTCCTCAATTTCCAGAGCCCCATATCTGTTGTATAGGGGCAGTGGGAAGGTGAGGGAGGCTGGGCGGGGATATGCCTGCCACCCCGTGCTGGGACCTGTTTCTATTCCCCTCCATCTCTTAGGTCCCCTCCTTCTGCTTAGTGGCAACATGGCAGGGAATCCTTTGCTTCATGTGGAGCCTCCACCGGCTTTGTTGGCCTCAGGGGTGGTAGGGTGTGACTCCACCAATCTATCTCTCTCTCACACTCCCTTATGCTTCTTAATCTTTCCACTTCTTCCTTCAGTTCTGCCACAAGGCTGAGCAGATCATCCACTAGTCACACCAAAACCAGCCGTTATCATTGCTGCCCTCTGATCTGAGGGTTAGGCTCAGTCATTGCCTGCAGCCAGAGACCTGGACAGCTGCATGTTTGCATGGGACCTCGGTCTGGGTTGCTGCATTCCTTCTGATGTTGGCTTTCAGTTGGGTCGAAACCATGGCTGGGTCATCCCCTGGGATGGTGATGACCACAAGTTCAGTTGCCCTACAGACCTAGGATGGGAACTGTGGCCTACCCGCATGCCCTGCCTGCATGAACTGTCATAACTCAACCTACTTCAGCAAGCTGTGCAGAGAATAGAAACAGCCTTCCCCTTTTCTTTAAACCTGAAAATGACCTGTACTAAATTCTTCTTTTCAATGGAAGGTCACATACCCTGCAAATACATGCATTGGTAATTCTGCCATATCAGTGACAGTCATGATCATGCCATTGCTACAGAAGGATGTTTGCTCTGAGTGTATCAACACTTAAAAGGTCTTTGGTTCTGGAGTACAATCCACAAGCCACCTGCTATTAATATTTGCAGCACAGTATATTCATTGTAGATAAGAGCACATCAATTACTGAGAAGCTAGCTATTTAAATGGATGCTTTGTTGTTCTGTTCATTTTGAGTAATTACAAACAGTCCATTTTAGAACTGCAAAAGGACTGAAGGAGAGTTTCAAACAACTTGAATATGGTCATTCACCATCTGTCACCACCAGCAGTTATAGCAGGTAAAGAAGTTATGAGGTATACTTAGCCTGGTTGGCCTTTTGATGGTTACATTTTCCTTAAGCAAAAGATAAATACACATCAACTTTTCATGTTCTGGAGTCCCAGCTTACAACCCACTAGTTTAAATAACTCAGATCCCATACGTGGACGGCCATTCCATTGAGGTCTGCACTGACAGATGCAGCTGTTGGGGAGGTATTTGGGACAGTGTTTGTGCTGGTCTCGCTGATGTAAATTTTGGAGGTGGGGATTCCCAGTGACCTGCTAGCAACCTGCAGAGCAAAGATAAACAATTGGTAAACAGCTGGTCTTATACGTAAGCATGATCCTTCATCGCTTACGCTGCTAGGATCCACAATGCAATTTCTACCCTCTCCTGTCCTAAATTTAATTTTTCTTGCAGACTCAGTTGATTTGGTGACTAAGAACTAGCCAGAACATGGTTAAGTTTGCCCTTCACAGACTGAATGTGTGAGCACATAAATGTACACTTTTGCCACGATGACAGGAATTTATTTCACTACTGTGGGACTGAATTCTTCTCTTGGTTAAGATTCAGAGGATAAAGAGTCCTATTAGACTTCCTTTGCATTTCCCTGTCAAAGCAATGCTGTTCCCTTAGGCCTTTTTAACTATAAAGACATTAGCATATGCAAATAAATACATTTACAATATGACTAATTTTTGTATAAAATATATGTAAACTGTAGTTTTATGGGATAAAAAGAAATTGCCAGAGAATCTAGCTTGTAAGTGTAACCTGTGTTACTATACAATAAGGGTTAGGATGATGAAGATTCTAATTCTAATACTCAATTGTAATAATACTCTGGAAATCTAGTACTACTGCTGAAACAATTAACAGGAATTAGTCATTTGTTACCCTACACATGCACATCGAGGAAGCATCAAGCTGTGTGAGGGAATACTATACGAGTGTAATTTTCCTGAAAAAATGTCTCATTCTGTTAAGTCCAAACTCATTATTACCTGTATCATTTTGGTGTGAAGTCCTTGACCCATCTCAGTCCCACCATGTGTAAGTAACACAGAGCCATCTGTATACACATGGACCAGAGCTCCAGCCTATAAAAGGGAACATTAATCCAAGAGTCATCACAAATGAATTAGTGAAGTACCTGGCAGATTGTAGTTACAAACTACAGAAAACACAGCTGCATTGTGGTGTCTTTTGGACAGTATAAACTGGTAATTGTTGTGTTGCTCATTTTGGTTTGAAAAATGTGTGCTCTTAACTCATTTACTATTTCTCTGAAAAGCCCTAGTTTGGTACAAAGGAAGGAAGGACTGGGGAAGGCAGCATAAACCTATCCTCTTTACTGAAGAAATAAATGACACTTACGGACCTGGTTCAGAAATGGGACAGTGAAACTGATGCCAAATTTGGTAGGAATAACGCACATTCCTCTCTTCTTCCAGCGATTCTGCCTGCAAGGTAACAACATTAGTATACTCATGAGGCTTTCATTGCAACTCAATGCCATGCTTCCCTCCAGCTTACGTATCAAAGCAGAAATGAAATACCTGAATGCCATATAGATGGAGTTAATCAGTAATTTTTCTGGAAAGATTAGCTTTGTTTATGGGTCCCAACAAGAACAAAGCCAAACTAAAAATGCTCCCCCAGGGCATTACAGAAGCAATTGTCTTGACTACTAACTATTCAGCTGTATATATAAGCCAACTGAAAAAAAAAGACTAAGGCAGTGGAAAGTCTACACAAATAGCCTCGATATCCATCAGAAAAATCTAACTCAACTCAGACACATCTTCCCTTACAAAATCATGCCATGCTAGGTCCGATTCCTGCCTTATCTAAGCTACCAGGTCACTGATAGAGGTTTCTTTCCGCAGTAAGCCTGAAGCAATTTCAAAAGGAGAAATTTTTAGAAGTCACTCTGCAAATACATGGTCTGACTTCACATGGCTCGAGCTGGAGAACATCAGAAGTTAGTATACCCAGTAAAAAAAGACAGCTCCAGAACACCTACTTGTTGAAGTCTTCAATTCGTTTCTTCCTGGCATGATAGTCAGAGCTTGACATACATTCATCCCAGCATCGTCGTAGTGTAAATCCCTCCAGCTTTTGGTTAAAATGAGTCAGGTCTCCTTCATTATAAAGATTGAGCTTCCGCACCTTCCCAGAGACACATAAAAGGACATGCCAACTTAATGCTTCAGACTAGGTCTTTTTAACAGATGACATTAAAAGCACATTGGTTCCTAGTTTTACTACTCTGCTCAATCTACAGAACAACAGAATTAACAGACATATATCTATTTATGGGAAAATGGGGACTAAGACATTAAGGCTGGGAATTTTCAAGAGAGACTGGGACTTAAGCACATTGTTAGTAAGATTAGGGTACCTAGTGCCTTTGGATTTTTTTTTCTAATATCTATCCTTAAAGCAGGTGTTACACAAGTGAGACTACTGAGGGAATTTAATGAAGCAGAAAATAATCCATGCTATAATGTGGCTGTCATACAGAAAGTTTGAGATACTGCTAAGGGCTTAGCAAAAAATAAGCAAGAGTTCTTATGCTTCATAATTTTCTGTGGTTGTGTCCAGTTCTCAGAGCTTGTTCAAAGGCAGCACAACCCTGAAATGTATCAGTGGATCTGTACCTCCTCAGGTGGCAGGCCACACTTCTGAGCAAGGTCGCTCATCCAGCACTCAGCAATCATCATTCCTTGGGGCCCTCCAAAGCCACGGAAGGCTGTGTTGGAAGGCAAGTTGGTCTTGCAAACAATGCCCATGCTTCTGACGTTGGGGATGTTGTAGGAGTTATCCAAATGTAACAGGGCTCTGTCCATAATCTGGTGAAGAAAAGGAATGAAGGTGGACACATTTTACACGAACCACGTGTCAGACTTCTCACCAGCTGCCAAAGCCAGACTGGAAAGCTCTGAAACTAATTTACAACCACCAACACTGTCTCTTGCACCCTGCAGTCAACACAGCTGGATGAGCACTGAGGTGCAGCCAGTAATCCCTCCCATTTGCAATGGGGTATCAAGCAGTAACCTCCTGAAGGACAGGATAGGACCTCCTGAAGGACAAGCATGCTTTCTGTTCACACTTACAACCCTGAGACAGATTGAACTTCAAAGTCCTTTGCTGGCCCTGGGCTCATGCTGAGCCAAACTGCTACTAAATGCCATTACCCACCTGGAAGAATCAGAATCTTCTTTTAATTATACTGAGTAATCCACTACTGGAAAAGAAGTCTTGCTGTTACCAAGTGACTCAGTCACTGGGCTATGGTAGTAAGGGTAACTATATAAAATACTTGCAATAGCTACATCTAAACTGCAAGATTTGAGATCTTTGTCTGCTAATTGTCCAAACTGGGTAAGGGACAGAGTTTCTGACTTGTGTTCCCAGATTTCCCTTCCAGCAGCAGCACAGAGAGATTATGCACATCCCAACCTTATTTCAACATGGAGCGCTTTCTAGTTCTCCAATTCAGACACAGTGAAAAGGACAATTCACATAGATGTACTCTCAACCAGGCCCTTAGTTTATGCAAAGGCTGCCACTCTGCTCTGCACAGCACCAATCATGCTGCTAACATTGAGTGTGGTTCTGGTAGAGAACTCTTGCATTTGTCTCCTACTCAAATGGATTCATTTTTGCAGAAAATTATCAGACTCAGTGAACTAGAGAAAGGGAGCTAGAATAAACATGACTGCCTAGGCTATTGGGTTGGTCACTCACACTACAGAAAAAAGAGAGGTTTTTTTCTCATCAGCACAAACGTTCTCGGAGACAAACTCAGAACTCAGGTCCATTCTTGTCCTTAGCACTTATGAACTCAAAGTTAGCTTTAGCCAGTCCTTAACAAGCTTGTTGATTTAGGCACTTGGCCTTATCAGCTTATTGGCTTGGATGTTTCTTATTTCAAGGAACTAGCTTTCCCCGAAGCTGGGAAACAATCAGTTATCTTGCATTGCACAACAAGTTTCCCATCACAGCCCTCTAATACAAAGCAAACTTTATTGACCTTTTTGCCTAATGCAGCTTATTACAGCAGAATTATGTGGCACATGCCAAGGCAGGTCAGCTGGCCCAGAGAGCAGGTCAGTTGGCTTCAGCTGAAGCTCCAAAAAACCCATTAAGGTCTGTTTTCAGTCATGTTAGAGAACAGGATGTGCAAGCAATGCTGTAGACAACAACTCTCTGAAGTCAGAGCAAAAGGTTGCACAGGGAAACATCTTCTGCCTAGTTAGCCATCAGAAAATTTTACTTACACCATAAGAGAGGTCTACAGAGTTGCCTCCATTGCTGTAGTATGACACCTCCAGACTCTTGACTTTCCCATTCTTCATGAAACCAACCTGTCAAGAAAGTCTCCTCGTAATCAATTTTCTATAAAATGTTCTGTTTCATGCCTTCCTCAAACTGAGTGGACCTCATACAGGCAAAAGGCTGACTGTCCTCTGCTGCAGCATAGGACAAGCACAGGCAGCAACTGAGGAAGCTTTCCAGTAAAGGGTCAATGTATGCATCTTTAATCTTGCTCCAGAGAACTCTTCTAAAATAAGTGCTGACCACTTGTCACAGCCACTCCTTCCTTAACAGTTTTTTGCTTTGAAAAGCAGAAGTAATTGGATGGGAATTGAAGAGGAAAGGAAGTTCACAGTAATACAATACTGTAAACAAATGGGGAAGCATCTAAAAACCAATGTGATTGTCAACAGGGTCAAAGTCCTGGTTGCAAGGAGACGGGAAGCATTTATGCTGAGGTCACAAGAAGGGAACCATCCATCAAAAAGAACTTTTGCAGGACTTGAACAGGAAAAATGCTATAACCCAACTGACCTGATTTGCAGCAGGGAAGACCAGCAGTGAAATAATCAAAGCAGCAATTTTCTTCACAGTATCTTTCTACTCTGATGTTTCAGGTGACAACACACATTCATTCCATGTGTATGCATACCTTGTACCTCCCCAGGAAGGGATGTCTCCCACCACTTATCAGCATGTCCTCATCTCGATCCAGCATGCACCTTACTGGGCGGCCAGTTCTGTTAAAGGATACATTTATCAGGCACAGCCTGAAACCCACAATACAGTTCCTACAGAGGAAGAGTCTCCTCTTTGGTGACCATTGTCTTTCCAAAGTGGCAATGGTGAGTTAGGGGCAGACTGCTCAGTTTATATATGTTCCTTTTAAGAAAACGGCAAGTCTGAGTTAAAAAAAAAAGATATCTTAGAGGTTGGGATCTGTTTGTGAAAAAGTCTTGTAGACTCATATTAAAAAGGATAGTTTCTTACAGAGACAAATGCTAATGATTGAGCAATCACTGTTTTCCAGACTATTTCTCAAGGCAGTATCTTGACTTTACAAGAGAGAATACCATTTGAATTATATAATAATACTAACTAGCCTTCAGTTTGATCTTGGTTTTTTTATTTGCGTATTTATTATCCAAGGAGGAAAACAAGGAGGAGAGGAGGAGTTGCTCTTCATTTTCTAACAATTCTGCCTTCCCAGTGCCTTTGTTCAGGTTGTAAAAAGATCTAGGGAATGCCATAGATGTTTTTTCATAGCCTCTGGGATATAAAACAGTGGTTTGGCTGGCAGAGATAAAAGACAGGAAAAGATGCATGTGTATCACTGATCAATTAGAGAAAGCAGGTGGCTTGCTCAGAAGAGGAAAAATAAAGCTAGTTTAAGTACAGAAGCTTTATTTTCGCTGTCTTCTTCCAAAGACATTTTATCAAATTGCTGCTCTGTTGAAAGACCCATCTAGTATTGCCAGCAGGGTGCATCCTCACCTACAAGGACAGTATTGAGAAGGGCAGTGTTACACACAGCGCACAAATGTCATCTCGGAGGCC
The DNA here is from genome assembly GCA_013400195.1 of Aramus guarauna. NCBI lineage: Eukaryota > Metazoa > Chordata > Aves > Gruiformes > Aramidae > Aramus > Aramus guarauna. The sequence continues at coordinate 7,253 of VXBL01008587.1, forward strand.
ATGTTCGCACACAACCACAGAAACTTGCACAGTAAAGATGACCTCCTATCGAAACACCGGAAATCAGAACCATGCTTCCAATCTACACAAGTGATTACAGGCTAGCTTAATTCCCTGAGCTTTTAGGGGCTTGAAAAGCATGGGTTTCTGTTCAGTGGCTTAGGGAAAAATCCAAAAGAGAGTTTGCAGAAGAGCAGAGTGATACAAGGCTAGTGTAGTAGAGTTTTGAGCAAAACAACAAGCATGGCTAGTGCTGGCTTTTGAAAGGGTTTGGGGTGAAGTGAAGGGGAGAGGCAGAGAATGAAATACAAGAATTTTCAGAGAGCACCAAAGGAACAGCAGAGTAAAGGGCTTTTTCCCCTTTTCCTATTAAAAGCAGGTATTTCCACATAAGCTTAGCCCCTCTGAACAGGTTCAATTCCTCCTACCAAGAGCCCATTAGACACCTCCTCTGGGAACTCCCAGGCTTGCTATAAGCTGTACAGTTACGAGACATGAAGAGTCTTAAGAGTGCTCCAGTGCAAACAGTGCTCCAGAAACAGGCAGACTGGGACAGTCTGAAATGAAAAAGCCCTGTTCCCCACACTCAAACTTACTTGAAGGCTGCAACAGCCACTACAGTTGACAAAATAGTACTCCTAGTCTCTTTTCCTCCGAATCCTCCTCCCATTCTTTTCACTCGAACCACAACCCGATTTGAAGGGAGTCCCAATGCATTAGCAGCAAACTCCTAAAGAAAAACAGAACAGCAGAACATGCACAGACCTGAGTTGGTGTTAAGAACGAAATACCACCACACTGCCTTTCTGCAGCCATCGCAACAGTGCAAATACTCTGTCCTAGTGGTCCTGCACAATTGGATTTGTTGCAATTGGAACCAATAAGCCAAATATTTCATCTCTGAGGTGGGAAGGCATATAGTGCATCAGCAGACAGCACCAGATTCAAGAAGACACTTACATAAGATGAGGTTACCAAAACATAGGTCTCATTTAGAACAGGGTTTGACGTCCATACTACTCTGTCCATTCTCCTCACTCAATTATAAGACCTTTGGACAGTCTTGGTGAGTCAGTAAACAGGCCAAAGACACCCCATAGTGCCAGTAACCTATCTTACAAGATGGCAGAGTTAGTATATATAGTGTCTGCATCACTTCTCTTTCTGATATGTCATTCAATAGCCATGCCGACTGACCAGCTGGCACTCTCTCCAGAAAGGGTTAAGCATGTAATCCCTGGTGACACAGATGTGCTGCCAGTACAAACATCTCTGTCACCTGGGAGTAGATTCAGGCCACCAGTAGGACAGATATGGACTTTAGATCCCACACTCAACTCTAAGCCTATGTGTTGCTTTTTTTCTTTTTTTTTTTTATTCAAGACAAGATGTGACCAACTGTAAAACAACTATTTCTCTACTCAAACTGAGAAACAAACGCCTTTTAGATAGCAGGTCAATGAGGTAGTACCTGTGTCTTCATCGGGTTTTGGGTTGACACAAACAGTTCCATCTCACCATCTTCCCCCTTTGGCACAGCCACAGTACAGTGAGTTTCCAGGTAGAAATGCTCCTGCCCACCAATGTACATCTCTCCTAGAGAATTGAAAGAAATGCCTCAAAGATAGGGTGTCCCTGGAGTTAAAAGATGTCTCCCGTCATGTAATGCCTGCAAGCCTCTGCCCTTTTGACATGCGTTAAATAACAAGCCTTTGCAATGCCCAGCACTAGAGATCCCTAGCTCTAAAATTGACACTTCTGGCTCAGTATTTAAAAAAAAAAAAAATAAAACCCCAAACATGCTCCCCCTCCACTATCTAGAAGTCTTCAGTCCAAAACACAAGTGGTTGACATTTAAAAAAAATAAGTCTGCACACCATGCCTTTGACCCAGCATCCCTTAAGATGCAGTGTTTGGTGCCTTTCAGACCACCCTGATAACTCCCCTCTAAGATGAAGGAAAAAATAAATCAAGTATAGTCTATCTGAGCAGATCAAATACAAGGTTACAGACTTTAAAACAGGGGAACAAAAACAGAAACCCAAAATGCCTTAAGATAATCAAACTGGGAATCAACTCTGTCATTGCATGTGGCTCCTTCCCAGGACATCTTACCTGATAGTGCCGAGGGTACAACTTCCAGCCATGCTACACTATCAAATGTCAGAATCAACCTCGTTTCTCAGTCATGGCCCTGCTCTGTTCAGCTGCCACAAAAATTAATCTTCAGACCAGTTCCCAAAATCCTGTTCCTCTCTTCCTTTTAACTCAATTCAGCAACAACAAGATAGGTGCCTTCATTAGGTACACCAGTGAGAAATGCACATTTTTGTGAGACAATGCCTACTCTGGTGCATAGCAGGGGGCCTTTCTCTTGTCTCCTCATCAAGGGGGCTGGCCTGGCATTCACACAGTATTGCAGCCTTTTAAATAACCTATTCTTCTAGCTCAGAAGAATTTCTGCCTTGCCTGGCACGGTGTTTTCATTCCATGTAGTATAGCACACCATAAGAAACAGTTAACATCTTGTGACAGCTTTGAAGCGCCAGCATCAATTGCTGACTGCAGTTGAAAGTCTCTGCAATGCATACCAAAACACAAGTGACAGACCTGGAAATGGGTGTTTCAGTTAAAGAGCTCCCCCCTTCCCCTAGGAGGAGCATGCTTCTCTGATCTTTGAGAACAATCCCCTCACACCAGGCTTTGTGCCTGTAACTGATTTGACTTCCCTCTCAAATACGTAAGAGGGATAGAACACCCTCTTATCAATAAATACATAGTTCTCCAAAGGTCTGATGTCTGAGACTCTTCCTCTTGGGAACTATTCATTAGTGACAGATACACCAAGGAATGACAGATGTGACAGAGTATTCCAGTTCACAGCTCTAGCACTCTCCCCTCCTAACTCAGAGGTTTTAAACAGTTGTTGATCATTGCTACGTTTACCCATGTCTCTACAACCTGCTTGGCAGACTCCAACTGAATGAAATAAAAGCACACCAAAAACCCCATCCTCAAAGACAGACCCACAATCAATGTTGATAAAGTATTACAGGGTAGCGCCATGTTCTTTGTGATACCTGCAGCCACCAATGTTGATGGATCAGATTTTCAGAAGCATGTATGTCCCATTTTCATAAGATACAGTCATATACCAGGTTAAAGGAAACTAGGTTTTTTGTGTCCCTGCCCATGGCAGGGGGGTTGGAACTAGATGATCTCTGAGGTCCCTTCCAACCCAAACCATTCTATGATTCTATGACTGTCTATAAGATTCAGACCATACTATGCGTGAACAGGGAAAGCTCCTATATGGATATGTTTCAGAGGGGAAAAAAAAAAATTCACTTTGTAGAATACTTGCTCAAAAAAAGTGTCCTTACATTAGAAGAGAGTGTTTACAGGGGCATCCAAGCTGGGAGCATCCAAGTCTTTTTGAAACTGAAAGTAAGTCTTTCACAAGCTATTTGTATATATAAAGTTAGTTGAACCTTAATATGAAATTAATTTAGCCCCACAAGCCTTACTTTCATGAGTTCAGTATCATATGAAAAAAAGGAGGCTGATAGCTTGACTTCTTTTGTTACAAACTATCCTGTTCTTTTAAAAGAAGTTATTAATACTTATTCTCACCTTCCAAAATGTGATCAGATTCTTCAAATCCTTTCTTCACATCTCCTTTATTAATCCTCTTTATAGACTTAAGAAAGGATTGTTTCTCAATAGCTTCCTATGAAACATAACATCACCATGAAATTTTCAGGAAGTTGAGTGAAAACAAAGCTTCTGCTGACTGAAGAAACATCCAAGATAAAAACCACAAGAACTTATCAGATGCTGACTATGGTAATAGCCAAGTGACTTGACTTAAAGCAGTATAAAGTTTTTGTCAACATAGCAATTTCACAATAAATACCATAATTCAACAATCTTGGATCACTCCTTGTGACTCATTTTACATTAAGGGCCCAGAACCTCAAGGTCTGTAGCCACCAGAGCTATGACTTACAACTTATGTTAACTATGGTCTGTGGCCCCGAAGAGCAGGGGGAAACAAAAAGGAAAAAAAGATAAAGAAGAGACAGGAGAAAACTAAATCTCTCAGACGGGATGAGAACTTCTGCAGAAATAGTTCACTTCTGAGGTAATACACAATAATCTTTCTTGGGAAGTTTCACAAATTGCATTTCACTTTTGCCAAAACAAAGCTTTCTGTAATGAAAACCATCCACAGAATGATCAAACAACAAAAATCAGTACATATTTTCCTCCACTCTCATCTTCCCTGGTTGAATCACCAACTAGAAGCCTCAGAAAAAGAGAAGTTCTAACACGTTGTTTGTGAACTCACAAATCATGCAAATAAAAACAAAACCTCTGTCCACAGACAACAGTATCAATGCCTGTACTAGACAATGCACAGACTTTGTATTTGCATGAATACAATTCACATTACAAAACATGGTATGAAATATTGACCACTGAATAAAATTAGAATCCCATTGTTCCAAGTCTCTTCCCAATAAAAGTTACTTCATACATTTTTTCCTCACTTCCAGATATGAATACTGTATTAGATATTATCATTTGCTTTTACTGTCACAAAGAAATCTTAACATGCCTTCTAGTTAAAAAGAGGCATGAAACGATCACAAATTGTTGACATTAATTTCTTTAGCTTTGAGAAACGCCACTTAAGGGCTGTGTGTCCATACAGTCAGTGGAAATGTTCATAGTGGAGAATGAACTCCTGAAAGTTAATTTCATCAGCTTTAGAAACTAGACAAGTGGTCTGTAGAAAACTCAGAGAAGCAGTGCAGTGACAGAGCTAGAAGACACATTTTCACACCTTATTATCAAATATGATAAATCAGAGATGAAGAACAAATGAATACTAATGAAGCCAGCAGGGTCATACTAGAGAATATAGAAAGCAAGCACCTGTGGGTAAGAATGTAATTGACAATAACCTTGTTAATTTAAACACATTTGTGCTGAACATAATATATCTACCAGAGTTGATTTCATTCGTTTTAGCTTTAAATTACACAGAACAAGTTAATGTACTCCAAATCAGTACCACAAAGGTGTGTCCTCTTTATAGTTAAATATACAAATTGTTTCTTCCAGCCATATCCTGCTGCACTCAAAGACTAACAAAACACATGGCTAAATAACCACACATGTGATCACAGTGTCCTAAGCTAACTGCAGAAGCAGATCTGAGCCATCTTACCTGAATTGTGACAATAGGTTTGAGCTCTTCATACTTAAACTTCACAGCTTTAGCTGCTCTTCTGGAATGTTCTTGTGTGTCTGCAACAACTGCACCAATGATATGACCAACACAAGTGACCTACAGGCAAGATTAGGACCCATCATATGCTGCGTATGTATGCAGTAACTGAAAGGTTCACAATAATTCTATATTTTTTGTGCAGTTTTGCATCTGTTTGTTCAAACGGATCTATGTAAAATCGGTCAAGGGATAATGATGACTAACAACTTTGGACAGTAATCAAGTGAGTAAGTCTGTGCCAGTGGCCTGAAGCTTAGAGGAGAATAGTGCAGTAATACAGAGGAGAGGCACATGGGGCAAGGGGACTCAGGCCTTATTGAATTTGGCACCAAGATTTCAATTGACTCCAGCGCAGGCAGGATTTATCTCTGTATAAGGTGGAGGACATCACTGGACAATATGAGAAATCCTATCTCCTGAGGAGCACGATTGAAAAAGGCTATTTTTAACCACATACCACATTCTCAGCAAAGACAGTCTCATCATTAGCGATGCCAGTGATGTTACTGCCAGGAACATCCTCAGCAGAGACAAAACACACAAACCCAGGAACGGTCTGAGCTTCAGATACATCTACAGAACTAAAGAAAGGAAGAGAGGCAGCGTTATTATTTCTCATTTTTCTTCTTGTAAGTGCTCATGAGATACCAATACATTTTCAGGTCTGATTCCCTGCAGTCTGGCTATGCAAAAGAGGAGGCGTTTGTCACATGAACATCATGTGAGACGGAGGCAGAAAGGGCAACACATTAGATTAAAATAATTTGGAATGTATATGATAATTTGAATCCTGATTGAGTCTGATCACTAGTCTGTTTCTTTGGACTATACCATATCATACATCTCTTCCCTAAGACATATCTGAACTCGATACAATCGCCACATGTACTAAAGACTCCTTAACACCCTTTACCAAAGACAGATTGGTGTTAGTGATGGTACGCCTCCACTGTCATCTTAGCTGCCATGATCCTATGAAGGCAAGATTCCTCCCTGTCTATTGATAAACATGACATTTTACTGCAGAGATGTATCACCGACTGTGGGTTCACTTCTAGAGAAAAATATGGCTGTGAGTTGGAGAAGTTGTTGAGTATCTATCACAAGGAAGCTGCAGGGTATTGCAAAAGAAATGACACTCCAAAAAAGACAAAAAGGGTCATGAAAGGCTTTCTTTTGTAATCAGCAAAAGAGGTATTTAACCAAACTGCTTGTCTGTTTGAATCACATACAGATTTAAAACAAAGTGACAAGCAGGACAGAAAGTAACTAGAACAGTGTGATATAATTTAATTTGTATATGGAGCACTTCATCAAAAATGTATTACAAAAGACTTTCAAGCTCCTTTTGCAATATTTTGTACATTGGCTATGTAATTGGCTTGCTTTACAAGGGAATCATTGCAAACAGAAAAGTTGCGGTTTCATTTCTGCTAACTGGATGATTTATTGTCTTCTGTAAACTGCGGCAATTTTTTCAGCATGCTTGTTTAGATTCCTGAAACTCTGATACAAACTGTGCGTGAAAGTAGCTGTTTATGCATTCCAGTGAGCTCCAGACTTTTTAAAAATACATTAATGTAGGAATGAACTTTGCCACATGAACCCTTAGACAGCAGGAACTGAAGACAACACCCTTTCTTTGGAAAGCTCACTTCCCCATGCTTCTGCAGTATAGCCTCAGAAACAGTCCCCTGACAGTTTCCCTTAGCTAGAAACACAGGGGCAGATGATTTCTAATTTACACTTGGTGGTCAAAATCTGATCCAGGTGAAGTGGAAGTTTTCAGAGTTAGTATCTTGACCAAGAAACTCATAGGCTGAGATACTTCTGTCACCTGATGAAATACCCTGTTACTTTCTATACACAGCAATACAGGCTCACAGCTTGCAATGTGAGTGCGCAACACAAATGCAGGAGAATGTGTACCGCAGCCTCTAGAAAATAGTGCATATTGTGGTCACAGGCATAGATCCGATGCTTTCTCTATTGCCCCATCTGCACTGGTAGTAGTAACAATGCTGATGCGTTTACAGCACTCATCAATGACCATGCTGGAACACTTAAGATTTAACTGTGATGACAGAGCAATTTCCTTCATAACCTGCGAGTTGACCAACTACATCTGTGCATCCATGACCATCATGCTGCGGGTCCCGGGTTAGAGCACTGTGAGGAAGAAACCTCTTGACAGGAAGCCTAAATAGGCAGGAAGTGCTGCCTAAGGAACAAACAGCACATTGCAAGGCTATTGAGGATGACACACAGCAATGTAACAGTGTCCCACACCAAAGCAGTTGAAGGCAGATGACAGCCTGCAGAACCACCACAATATAAGCACAATTAGGGCTCGTGGGGGGAAGTCAGTCCTGCAATATAACACATTCTCATATGAGTTTTAATACTAAGTGGCATTACCTGCCAGGACAGGTGTTTTAGGGTTGGTTAGTCACTATTGTTATAAATTATGCATCAGTCATGCTCTACATGGACAAGATGTGATCAGAGACAGCTGCACTTCCAAATATTGACCTATCCACCTTGCTACAGCCAAGCACAAACAGGTCCACATCTAATAGCTGAAGCTAACTCACATCATACTTATGCAGAGGGCTTGATCATATCCAGCACAAGCAAGCACCGTGCAAGGCAAAACCCAGACCACCATACACACACAGCTGACTCACCAGCAGGAGTGCTGTGGCAGAACTGCATGTTACAACCTAAATTTGTAGGCAGATAAGAAAGAGCACGTTCAAGCTGCATGCTCTGATTAGCGATTAAAATTACATCTCCTCAGACATTGTGGTGCTCCTTTCTACCCTTCTCCTTTTTAATCCTGCATGCTTGAGTATAAGAGATGGGACATGCAAGAAGGTTGCCTAGGGCTGAGGGCTTTGTGCTTCAGCAAAGCTCTGAATTTGGTGTTAATTCCCTCATATTCCCACTGATGCAGACTTACAAGGCAGCTGTAACACATACAGCTCACCTTCATGTAACAGTGTGCAATGGAGTTCCCACTAATGCAAAACCCTTTCCCTCACCCACAACTTGACAGGTCAATGTTTTCTAAGCCACCAGGCAGCGGGCACTTCCAACATCTGAAACTCAGAAGCAACACTTACAGGATCTTAGCATGGGCTTTGGTGCTGGTCACCAGTGTTAGATACAGCTCATTCTCATAGTGAGGGATGTCATCACAGTAAACAGCTTCTCCACATGCTTGTTTGGCTGCTGAAACATGCATCAAAGGCCGGCCCACCATATCTTCAACTGCCTGCCCCCTGGGCACTTCCTGGAGTAAAACACAGGACTCACTACTACTGCTTAGATTGCAGGGGACAGCAGCATTGACCGGAGAGCGAAAGGCACTGTGAGACACACCAGCAAAATGGGGAATGGGATGGGGACTCAATCCTGTGGGAAGGGAAGGTAAACAAGATGGAGTGGCTACACAGAGGGGGCTGTAGAGAAGTCAAAGGGATTTTGTTTTTGAAACTGCTATGGAATAAAATGGTTTGATGTGACAGCTTGCATAAAGGTTCAAGTTCTGAAGCTAGCTTCTACTCTCAAAGCTGAAGAGGTCATTAACAGAGAAATAAGGAAGAAGACATGCTGATTCTGAAGCTCAAGAGATGCAAAGAAAGGCAGGCTGTAACTGGGGAAAGCAGAAGGGCAATTTCAGATTGGATATAGAGCTGGCTGCAGAAGGAAGGTGCTACCCACAGCGACTTTTATAAAGCTGCACACATCAGGAAGAGACTTGGGCAATGACAGGAAAGAACATTGTATCCTAAAGCAAGGAGGGGTTTGAGACCCAAATACAAGCCTTAGGAATGGCATTACATAAGTTCATGTGCTGCCCATTCTCACAGAGACAAGGTAAGAAGCACAATTTCAGCTACAGAAGAGCCTAAGTCTACATCATGCAGGTACTGCTACTTACTTGGAAGAGCTGGGCATTCGCAATGGGATCTTTGTGAAACAGCTCTGTAGCACTGATGTAGTTCGAGGGGACAGGCTCACACAGATTGTTCTGCCAGAGACATATTAAACAACAGTCACCTTCCATTTTTCATGTTCCCCAGTAGCCCAGGATATTCTCCATTCTCCAGTGAATTCATCTTTTACTGGGTGAAAGGCTCAGGCTCTGTGCAAAGAATAGCCACAGACCCATAAGAGCAGTTGTAATGCAAGGAGGTGGGGAAGTCCAGGAATCCTGTGAACCCACAGATCAGCATCATAGAATCATAGAATTGTTTTGGTTGGAAAAGATTTTTAAGATCAAGTCCAACTGTTAACCTAGCACTGCCAAGTCCACCACTAAACCACGCCCCTAAGCACCACATCCACGCATCAAATACCTCCAGGGATGGTGACTCAACCACTTCCCTGGGCAGCCTGTTCCAGTGCTTGATAACCCTTTCAGTGAAGAATTTTTTCCCTAACATCTAATCTAAACCTCCTCTGGCACAACTTGAGTCCATTTTCTCTTGTCCACAGCAAGGTGGGGATGCCACGAGGAAGCAAGTGGGAAGACACACTTATCACTATCATGCAGTTAAGGACTGAAGTAGCTCTGGCAGCTATTACAACATGGAGTTTGTTATCAGGTATGACTCTGCTTGAATCAAACCCTCCTCATGCCTTCCCCACCAAGACAGCACATACAGATCCTCCCTTCTCCAAATCTGCCTTCTCTAGGAGCACTCACAGCACCACTGTGGTTCTTGCTCAGTTTCTGAAGGACCGTCAAGTAGAACTTGAAGAAGAAGCTGAGTGTGAGTGTGCGTCGGAAATCCACCATCCCACCAGGCGCAGAAGGAGACAGGTCTATCTCACCTGCCAGTAAGCGGCAGGCATCCTGCAGCAGCTTCTCATTCCAGTCTCTGCAAGGGAACAAAAGGTGACACAGAGCCCCTGCTCAGCCCTAAATATCACTGGGGCAAACTAATTCATCTGACATGGCAGCCCCACAAGCTTTCAAGCAACAGCCACCTGCTCTATCTCTGTTTATAGTACATACTTCAGCTCCACTCTCATCTTGGGTTCATGTCATCTTGTCTAAAGATGTGGCAAAGCTATTAAATGAGTGCAGATTTCTCAGTCCAGTTTGAAAGCAAATCAGTTTTGTAGGTCATGCCCACACGTAGCTTCTGCCCGCTTCACCTGATAAATGAATTTAGCAAGGAAATGGCTCTCACTGAGATACTGACGTAGATCTTTGAAGGTAAGCAGTACTAGAGGAAGCAAGGCATCACACAAAACAGACTGCTGCAGAAGTGTAGCTACAATTCTCCCCCTTTCTCCTTCTGCTAGTAACAGAAAGTATTTAGGGTATTTGAACTACTCCTATAAAAATCAGCACTGTTCCATTAGACAGAAAAATTCCTACCTGCCAGTGAGCTCCTGGCAAGTTTTTAGTGCCAGGATAGTTGTAGGAGCCATTCCTCCATAGCTTAGTTTTATCTCCTCTATTCGCTTAGTGCCATCTTGGAACAGGACTCTCATCCCACAGGTCACAATAGCAATGTCATCCTCCCGACGCGAAGCCTGCTTGAAAGCTGAGAAGTATTCACCCTAGAAGACAGGAAAATATTTCTTTATTCTCTACGTTGGCATGCTTTGGAGTATAAAATATGGACAAGCTGTTAACCTATCTCTACATGGATGAGCTATTCCAGCAAACTGTATCTGTTTGATTCATCTTGCAGGGCCAAGCAGGACATGTTTGTTCAGGCAGCGCTGTATATTTTCACATGATTCAACAATTAATTCTAAGGTATTAGATCCACGGTTATTAGCCGACCTAGGGCTGTGTGAAAAATGAGCTTTGACTGAGACCTGAACATACCTGTCATTTTTTCTGTATCTTGAGAGGAAGAACCAGGACAGATTTTTTTGTACATAAACAAGTTTACAGTTCCTCAGCAACTTTTTCTTTCTTTCAGGCTGCTAAACTGGAAGCCTAAACAGTAAAACTCATATCCTAAATCCCTTCCCTTCAGAAGTCTTTGAACTCTAAGAACTGAAATCAGTAATCACAAGTGTGTCTCAGTTCTAGAAAAGAGCAAACTAATTAAGATAATTTCAATCTGTTGCTGCAAATAAAATTCTCAGTAACTATTCTGAATCCTCTGTTGGCCTCCACAGAGCAGGGAAATTCTTTTAAATACACCAGCAACTAAAACTCACAAAACTCAGCAGCTCTCCTATGAAGAATGGCAGTACATATGAGATTAACACTCTTCCAGTATACACTGAGTGATGGTGTCGCCCTGGGGTCACATACAGTCAGTTTTTCCCCTTGCCTGTCCTGCAGATTATGACAAATTGCTGTTCAGGCATCCTGCAGACTAAGAGAGGAATCGGATCCGAGGTGTTTGCATGGCCCTTCTGCAGAGTTTTCTGCCAAGTTTCCTCTCTAATAGCTTAGCCAAGTGACTCCGCCCAGCACAGCCTCCTGTTCCATTATTTTTACCCAGAAGTGGACAGCAATTCTCTCATTCTTGTAAAGAACACTTCCTCTATTGTTGGCAATAAGAACAGTTTCACAAGAGGCCCCTTTTGTGCATCGAGAACTTGTTACTGGAGATATAACTGAAGGGTGTGTTTCATTTCCTGAATTCAAGTAATTAGTGGGAAGCCAGCAGATAATAAGCAGAGGAGCATCAATTGCATTCTCCCAATATTCTGCAACTCTGCTTGTTAAACCAATTAGTTTTCAAAGAGGAGATAAAGTAGCCTCTTACTGCACACTTCAGAGAAGACTGCAACAAAAGGGCAATATTTGCCTTCATTCCTCGCTAGATACCTTAGTTTTCTTGGTACAGAGTCCTGCGGGAGAAAAAGCACTCACTATTTTTCCTCACTAGGAGTGCAGGTATGGTAACCATCAGATTAGCTGCTTGTGCCTGCCCTACCTCTTGGTAAAAAACCAGAGCACGTCCCCTCTAAACTACCACAGTGAAAGTTTCTAGGTGTTAGTTATTCTCACAGGAAAACCAAGCAACCCTTATTCTCAAGGGCTACATATTAGGACCTAGATTAGTCTCCCCACTCTTCTTCTGGACAAGATACACCACCAGGTAGGAGCACATTAAGAAATCCACATGCTCTGAAAGATTCATAGGCAATATTCACAACTGCAAAAACATTGTTTCCATGTCAATTTTTTCAGTTCACCACCATGGAATATAGACATCAATAATGGATGAAGGTTGGAGGATACTAATTTGAAGGATGAACCACTTTCTGTCTCTTCAGCAGGGCAAAATTTGTGATACTATGAGCCTATGATGGTTATACTGAGCAAACAGTAGGTTAAGATTGTTTTCCAAAGATAGAAATATATAAGCATTGTGTTGTCAGGCTTTTTTGTTTTAAAACCACTAAATGTCTATGTCTATACAGAATACTATAATCAGCAAATGGTGCATAACATTTGTGAACATTATCTGGAACACAAGGAATGTTTTTATAGTCCAGAAGAGAAAGAGGGTTGCTAAATAAAGGACATGTCCTGTTCTAGGACATGCCTTGTCATATACAAAAAGCTAAGCAGTTTCTAGAATCCGTTTGTATTTTATCTTTAACCCATTGAGCTGCTTCCTTTTCTAAATACTGTCTTTGCTCAGCTGCAATCCCCTTATAAATACAGACTCAAAAAGTCTTTATTCTCTGAATATCTTAAATCTGATACACAAACTAGCAGGAGAAAAAGGTGTTACTTCTCCCTTAACAGCCTCCCTTATGATAAATTCTACCCTGAGCTCAGTCCCCCTACAGTAACACTGAATCATGTGAACTGCTAAACTTATTTAGTCTAATTCTTTCTGTTGTTTGGCCAGTCTTACACTTGGTGTGACAAGTAACATCAATGCAAGAGGTAACATCAGTTTTAAATAAGCAAACTAAAAATTTGATCTAGCTGTGTGCTGACACAGCCCTGCTTCCAGTTGTGAGGAAAATCACAGTTCCAGAAGACTTTTCCTGCCACATGCTAGCACCTTCAGACATCCCCTGAAGAACTTTAGTCTCCCTGACTTCATGTTTGTGAGCAAAGATCAGCCAAGAAACCATGAATAAGAGAGTTCAAAAGTTATTTTAGTTTTTCAGATCAATGAGCTGCATATAACCTAGGGATGAAGCCATTGCCCTGCCAGTAAACATTTGTGTGTTTTGTGAAATAGCCATATGACGGTCATATGGATGGAGAAATACGGTGTTTTCCATTGACTACCTCAAGCACATTTCTCATTTTGGCAAAAAGCAATGCTTCCTGTAATTATCACAAGATCAAACAACCACTCAGAAGTAGATAAACACCATAAAATAGCTGCGTTCCCTTAATAGTTAGATGCAAAAATTAGAGAGGTTAGAGACAGGATTTATTGGTTCTATCCCAGAACATGATGGCATCTCAAGTAAATCAGTGTTTTCCATTTATAAAGAAAACATGTCACTACACTGTGAATCCTTGCATCTTGTAACTTGTAGCCTCAACCCCTGAAAGTGTGAATACCTTCACAGCCCTAAAACTAGTCTGATGTTCTCAGCCCTAAAGGGGAAAAAGAGTTTTACCTCTTAGACACTCAGTTATGGTTCACGCTGCTACAGAAGCGTTCATTGTTCTGTTTGAAGGAAGTTTAGCAGGCTCATTTGAAGCTGCAAGTTCACATTGCCAAAATACCCGAATAATCAGTCCTTGTGGTTTCAGTCTTGCAAGGTAAGGATGCAGAAACTGAACTTCCCTCTTATTTGTACACATTTTTTGCCATTTCTTTTCCCATTTCAGTTCACACAAATTAAGCAGGAACCTCGGGAACCTTCACTTCAGGAACTGCTAGCATATTTCCTGCACTATTTTGCAAACAGAACTTAGACCTCTGGGAACATCACTTTGCCATCTTTCATCACTACTGAATGCACTCAAAAAGCTCCAGACAATAAAGTGAAATTTATATTTCTTGCACTAAAAAGCTTCTTGGGTTTATTGTACTTTATCATAGAGCCCAGCTCCCCTTGCTTGTCAAAAAGAGTATCATGCTGGATTTTCACCAAATAATTTACTTGCTCCCTGGTCTACTCGGAACTACATAAGCATTTGGAGGTCAGTCTCCAAGGAAAAAAGTGCCAAACATTGAAAATAACACTCAAATAACAGCATTTTAGCTCCACAGACATTGAAGTCTCTTCCTACAAGCTTACCTTCTTGCTGTAGGGTATTTCAACAGAGAGAAGTATTTCTTCAGGCTTAACTATTGTTTTTCTGTATCCAGTGAAAAACTTCTCATCCATTGTGATAGTCCTTTTGCCCTCTGTAGAGCAAGAAGAGATTAATGGCAGATGAATAACTCAAATGAAGAACGGCAATAGCATGTGTGAAAGAGCCTTCAACCTACACAAATCACTCTTGATACGATATCAGTTTTCATTTTTTCACCCTCTTTCACCAAATCAAGGAGGATTTTTTCAGATTTACTTTAGTGCTTATGGAATCTATGACAGCTTCTGCCTACATATGAAGTTTTATTTGCATAGGAACTGATCAAAGAGAATGCCCTCCTTCTTTGTCTAATTAAAGTTGAGCTTCCAGGTGAGCCAGTTTCCAACATCCCAATGTAATTCCCGCTTTCCCCTTTCCTTAGCCTGCACACAAACCAATACAAGAGAAAGTCACTGATCAGATAGTCCACTTCAGGGATCCTACTTCAAAAAATTCTTCTTAAGAGCAAATACAAATTGAGACATTTGGCTTGCTTCATAGAAAAAACCAAAACAAGTTTCAATTTTTATCTGAAAAATCCACAAGGATCAAAGATTATAGTGACAGAAACAATTTCATGTCTATTGTTTTTAATGAATAGACATCTTCAACCACCTGTTCACAAGGACATGTCTGTAAATACATACACAGTACCAGAGATTCATTCTGGCACAGAAATTCAAAATTCTTTAGGAAGCCAACCTTAGGCCTAACCTTAGGACTTCAGCCTCAAAAGGGGCAAAACCCCCGAAGACTCAGACTAAGCCTTTTTTACATAATGTTAACTTCCATTTTCAAGTTCTGACCTGACCTAATAATCCACAGCAGAGGATTGTTATCTACCCCATTCCCCTCAGTGCTGCAAGGAAATGTAACTTACCATTTGATACCAGAGTCAGTTTGCTTCCACTTGCCATTAACACAGGATTTAAGTCAGAAATTGGGCTTGCTGTCATTATGTTCCCACCAAGAGCCTAGAGTGATAACATATGCATCAGTTAAATATTAAAAAACCGGAAGATACAGTCATAGCATCCTGTAATCCTGCATTACTCTGTACACAGTGCACAAGAGATTAGCTCTGCTTAAATTTGCTTTGATAATTTCTTTTTGCTCACTCAGCAATTTCAGGCCTTTAATGAAGAGAGAAAACGTAAAACCCATGAAATCAGTCACTGCCCCAGTAGTCAATACTAACATTTGCCTGAAATGGCTTTAGGAACAGTCTTTGGGTAATGCATCACAACTACCTTATGCTCAAACCACATATGCCCAACAACACTACAATTCAATCACTGTAGCTGCAATTAAGGGAAAAATCCATGAAAGTATAGAGCATCTTTTCAGTAACATTCAGGAACCCAAATTTTTTGGCTGCAATACAAATGTACAGCACAGTATCCCATGGAACAAAATTTTGTGTTTGGTAGGTTGGTTCATCTGCTTGCTTGATTTTTTTTTCTTTTAGTATATGGAGTTTGAACACATCAACCTCACCTCCTCTTTCCCTTTAAAACTAGAAGAAAATTTGCCAGATCTGATACATTAACACTATGACTACCATAGTTGTGCTGGCAGAAATCTACACACCTACTGCTTTGAAGTTTGTCCAGCACTCTAAATATATTTTTGTTAAATAAGTCAAATCTCACTACAGTTTCCCCTGCTTATCCCAATAACAGCAATGGAAGACCTGGACCACTGTCACGTTTCCCTTGCTTGCTAAATCTGTGATATCGGTGTAGCACAGACACCGGGTAAGACCCATGTTGCTATCAGTTCCTGGGGTTGGGTGATGTGTGCTACCTTCTTTGCCTAGGTTTACAAATGTTCTCGTGTGAGAAGCACAAGGCACACCAACAATGGAGGAGGCAAGCCAGCTCCTCAGACTGAGCTTTCAATTCCAGACCCTGATACTCCTGAGTCACTTACAGCAACATTCCTAATCTGTGGCCCTGCAAACCACCGCAGCTGTTCAAGGACAGCCTGGAAGACCTCTGTTTTGTAGGGAGGAAGCTCTGCCACCGCTTTTCTCAGCACTTCCTCTACTGAGCTCAGGGTACAGGCGGCGCCAAAGGTGATCCCTGTAAACAAACAAAAAGAATTGTTCTCTGAAACATCAAAGTATAGGAGGATGATTATAACCGTGTCTACAAAGCTTAGCTGCCACTGAGTTTAGACAGCAGGGTTTAGACTAGACATTCATTCAACACTAGCCTATTTTGTATGCACGTGAACACATCCTCAGAACAACATTCACCTTTAAATCACAGCTCGTGGTGGTACTGCCTCTCACGTGATAGTAACCCACCACCCTTTTGCCTCAGTGTAGTATGAACAATATTGCCCTCCTGTAGGCATTAGTTTGTCCTTTGAGAAGTGAACTCCAGCTCCTCTCCAGTTTCCACACCTTAAACATGCTACCAGGCATTGGGCCACATGCACTACATTGTCCTAATTACTTCTATTTGTAAGGTTGACCTGTTTCCACCACGAAGATAAATGCAATGCTTCACTTAGTCACTTAGACTGTGACACTCAAATTCAGCATCTTTCCCCCAGTTACTAATTTTGAAATTTTTCTAAATAAGAAGATTGTGCATTGAAACCCATTATTAACCCAGTTAATATATGTAAAGCACCATGCATCCAAGAGATAAAATGTCTAATATACCTTCTAGTGAAAGCCCTCTGATTCTCAAATAATTTTTACATATCACTCCATTTCCTGAATGGGAGAGGCATTAACACATATAGAAAGTGGTTTGTAATCTGAGGATTTTCCTTCATATCCTCTTTATTATTCCGTGGAGTCCCCACTCATTTCACAGGCATTCTGTGGTCTTTTTGGCTTACCTGTTTCAGTATGCTGAACAGCATTCATTTCAGAGATCCATGCTGGTGCTATTATCACTGGATACAACATGTTCTTTAATCTCATCTCAATACCTTAAGGAAAAGTAAGACTCCTTCAGTTACATGCAGGTGACAGAAAGCCTAAGTTAACTGTTTCCCAATGAAACGGCAGCAAGCCTATTAAAGTCAGTTCATTGACCATCTGTTACACAGATTAGATAAGGTCACAGAGATACCAAACTAAAAGCTGTTTCCACTAATACAGAATTCTCATAGGGAAGTTTTAAAGACTCTTTTCTAAATACCTTAAATACACTGTTTAGTACTTGTGTAACTTGACTATTATTGTACATAATCCTTCAGGAAAGAATAACAAATACAATGAAACATACAAAATTTGGGGATTGTTTCCTGAACCAATTGCTCAGGATAACAGAATTACTAAATATGTCTGAACTCTCCTTCTCAGCACTTATGTTTGCAGAAGTATATATTTTGGGAGAAAAAGCAGTAAGATTTCAAGTCTTGAGAGTTTACTCACTGAAAAATCTTTCAAACCGCAGGTTTCGCAACTGAATTCACTTGATTACGAGGACATTTTACACTGTGCCACTCCCCTCTTCTCAAAATTCCACAAAATTAGCACACAAGCTCAGAGGTCTATATAAGTTTGGGGTTTTTTCTTCATACAGCAAAGAACAGGGAAAAACATTCACTGTGAGATTAATCTACCCGAGAAGAAAATTTGTTCCTACATACAACCTGAAGATTAAACAGCTATTTAACAGCAATGGCATGAAGGAGGTTTACATTTGCACTATTCTCACAAAATACTCTATGCAAAGTTTTCCAACTGCTCATAATGAGCATCTGCTCTTCCTCTTACCCACTTCCGTGTTCCCCACAACAAGCTTGGCATCAGGGTACTGGGATTTGAGAGCCACCAATTCCTTGAGGGTTGTAGGCTGGATCCAAGTGACACGCTCACCTTTGAAACACAGCTGCTTCTGCTGTTTGTTACTCTGAGTCTGCAAAAGTGAATTCAGATAGAGCTCAGACCCTACATCAAGCCAAGAATCCCTGCTCACATGCTGCCCATGCCTATGCCAGGCTCCATCTCAGTCAAGTTACTGACAGGTAGCTGTGATATCCACACTGTTGTTGTCAGTTAGCCATTCCCCATCCTTCTGTTAGCAACCACAAGAGTGTCTCTCATGCTGATAAAAGTTTTCCCTTCCTAAAATTACCAAGGGCATCCTGCTGCGACACCTCCCTAGCAAGACCTCAGCCAGCAAGCTCCATCTGACCAAAGTTCTGGCAGATGCCTGTGGTTTTAGCCATCTTAGAAGAATGAGGTTTCCATTTTCATCTCACTGCAAAAATGTCAGTCTTTAGCACTGCTGAATTTGAGCTACCAGCTGTAAGGTTAGATTCTGGTTCCCTTTTTAATTCCTTCATCCCATGACTGAAGAAAACAAACTAACATGGGTGCCTCCCAGCAACATCAGATCAACCCTGAGGCAGGAGAACATCTTAGAGAAGAAAGAGAGGGGACCTATCTCAAGCTATATATGTATATATATATTATACAATGGTCTATTAAAACCTACTCGTGCTGTAGCTCATGACACATTTAGGGTGGGTGCAGCAGCAGAACTAACAACTGGATTTCTGTTGTTTGTTAAATGTGAAGGAAGCTGTAAACATGCCATGTGCTGGACTGGATTCCTGGCTGAGACACATTTGCTTAGGTGAAAACCACCCCAAAAAGACAGGAACAAACGTGGAGAGAAACTAACCTCACCTAATTTTTTATGTCAGTGTAAGCCAGCCAACTTCTGCTCCTGCTACACTGAGTGGAGAGAAGTTGGTGCTTTCAGGAAGTCATCTAGTTGAAACATACAGTCAAACTACATCACATAGCTCCAACTTCTCTTCCTACACTATAAAGGGACCACAGGGCGATTAGCTCAAATATGTCCATATTTAATGTAGAAGTTCACAGCTGACCTAGTAAATTGAAATCTAGATGTCAGCAACTGTTCCACCTTTGGATAGGCAGTGACCAGAAAGGAAAGCAACACAGCAGCAGGCAAGTATGGTGAGAGGAAAGTCAGCTAGCTGGGGCAGGCACTTGACCTGCACATGCTTTAAGCCACCTTGACTTAATAGCCTTCCCTTTTATAAAACAGGGAAGCATTCATACCTATGCATCTTCTTTTATCAGCAGACATCTTTTGCACTGATTTCCTCAGGGCAGAGACACTGCGGACACTCAAAAACTGTGCAGAACAACGAAACTAACGAACCACTTAAAGAAATAGTTACCATTAACTCTGGTGGGAAGATTGGCTCCTGTGTAGGGTCCAATGGCTGGAACTCAGAAGAATTGAACAGGCTGGATGACTTCATTGTCTATGATAGAAAATGCAAATGGCTGGGTGGCAGAGGAGAAAGCTATCCACATACAACCCTAACTCATTCTTCTTTCCAGTCAAATCCTTATTACTATTTCATCAAGCAAAGAATGGCAAACAGTAAAAAGATGCCACCTGATCCAGTGTTTCATGTTCTTCAGTCATATTTTTCTGATCACGATGCATGTCTGGTCAGAAACCTGAACCCTGAACACACTAACAGGTTTTTGTCACAGTGACATCACTTTCACATTAGCTTGTTAAATTAAATCAAAGGTACCTTTTCTGAGGTAAGACCAGCATAAAGTATAAATTAGTCTAAACTGCTTTGCATAAATACAGCTAAATTAAAAGCATTTGGCTTTGGCACAAAACAAGCCAGAGCTAAAACTTCAAAACATCAGAAATAGAGAAAAAACTAATAGTTGAGAGGCACTTTACCACACTGTCGTCTTTTCCACTCATGCAGCAGCCTGGACCATTGGCTTTGCCCCCACAGCAGCTCCCATTCTGAGAGAAAAAAACAAGCACACTTCAACTATTCTACACAAAATCAGAACATTCCAACTTTTACAGGGTATCTTCCTCCCCTTTTATCAATCCCTGGATTGCAGAAATTTGCGGTAATGTTTTTCATTAATAAACTACTTTCATCAAAGAAATCCAAGCAGCCTTAATTGCTGGAGTATTCCACACAACACTGGATGCTTCCTAACAAAGAATCCACAGGAATTCACTAGAATTTCCTGGCAAATAATTTAATTATATTCTCTTTCCTAAATTCATTTTATACACACACTACCTTATGCCCTAATTCCTTGTTTTCATCTCTTCATTTTTTGTACCTCAAGTGGTACATAAAACGTGATTAACTCTTTTCCTCCAGATGCCCCCAAGGTTCCAATTGTACAATTTATTGGAATGGTGATTAAATTACTTTATCATTGGACTGCAAAGTTTGGGAAAGATCACACTGGGGAATTAACTGGGTTTTAGATTTTTTTTCACAGAAAGATGGATCACTTCAATATACCAGAAACTGGTAACACATTGCTTATACTTGTCACCATGCTGTTTCACAAAAGTGTTGCACCTCAGACACAGAATGAGCATATCTAGCTGACTGCTGTAAAATCTGTGTCATGATGGCTAGTCATGCTAACCACGAAATATGCAGTCAATGTTTTCCAACAAACAGACATTCAAACCAGCTCAGATGTCTCTGAATATCTGTACCACAGCAGAGCCAGAGAGTAACTAATACACCAAAACTCTAATACTGTATTGCAAATTGAGGTTACGGCTTTTAAAATTCAGCTTACTGTGATATTTTTCTTCTCATTATGACAGCATCCAGTGCCACCGCCTACTCTGCCACAGCAATTCAAGTCCTATGGGGACAAAAAAATGTTCTGAGAAAAATGTGCAGATTCTGAGAAATGAAGACAACTTGATTCCCTTTTGAGACAAATTGCTCCCACATGGGAGACAGAAGGCACCAAACAAGTAGGTGTTTCTCTTGCCAATGGAAAGCAGTATCCTGCAATGTGACAGCTAGGTCACATCCAGTGTCTCTGACCATTCAGGCCAGTATCTCTGGTCCAGCTGGAGCTGTGAGAAGAGACCCAGAGAAAAGGAAGAAGCACATAGAATACCTACTACTCTACCCAACATCCAAATACATTCAGCTCAGGGGACTGCCTTAGCCCAGTGTGGTTTCTGACTCTTGAGTAACCCTCAGTAGCTCTCCATCCAAGTACCTGCTCAGTCTCCCCTGGAGCCTGTGTAAGTTTTTGGTGCCCACCACACCCTTTGGTGAGTTCTGCAGGTCAGCTAGCCAGTACGTGGCAGAACAGACCATCTGCCTTTGTCTTCTGACTCCTACTCATTTCATTTCTTGACACCTTGCTCTTGTATTGGAAGAGGCAGCAAACAGCAGGTGCCTGTCCACATTCCACCTGCCAGTCACAATTTTGTAGATCTCTGTCAGAGGTCAACACAAACCATTATATGGGCTATGTAGAGTCCCTTCCCTTCTCTGATATCTTTTTTCCCCCCAGGCTGAAGCATTCCTACCTACTCAGTGCTTCCTTGTATGGAAGCCAAATTACCACAGATGCAATCCTTATTCCACTTCTGAGTCTTTTCCTTTTCTGCTACAGCCTGTTAGAGATGAGAAGACCAGAACTGCAGAGTACTCAAGTGCAGGAAGAGCCATGATGCAGACAGTGGCATGGCAGTGTTTTCTGTTTTGTTCTCTACCCTTTGAAATGTTCTTTTGACTGCCAGTTAGCATTGAGCTGATAATACCATAGAACTGTCTACCACACCTCCAAGATCATCTTCCTGCATGGTAACAGGAAGATGATCTTGTGTCTGCTCACAGCCTATCAGTTTATATGTGAGATGAGGACTGCCTTTCACTAGGTAAATTGCTGTGCATTTATTTGGCCTAAATTTTGTACCTATTGTATTCTCCGGTCCCTCAGGTTCCTAAAGTCCTTCTGAAATTCCTCAAAGTCTGTTCCTGTCTTCACTACCCAGACTAACTTGATACCAGTTAACTTATTTTCTCACATTACTGCTCACTCTTTTCCACCTCATTTAGGGATATCTTGCTCCCACCACAGGTCCCAGCAGAACTCTACCAGTGACCCCCCTCCATTGCAAAAATACACCATTTCCTCCTACCTGCTATTTCCTGCCTTTAAAAAAAAAAAAAATCTTTCATCCATACAGAGATCTTCCCTCTTATCCCATGGCTGTTTATTGTTTTTAAAAGCCTTTGGTGAGACACTGTTGAAAGCCTGTTGGAAATCCAAGTAGACTGTATCAACTGGATTTATCAACCACTTGTAATGGATCTCTCCTGCTTGTATTCTCTTTTGTTGATCGTAATTCTGGATAATAAAATTAAATTAATGGGTAGCATTCTAAATTCTTTACTTTTGATATTTAATACCAGTGTAGCCCTGTAAGTGGCTAGTAATCACTGAAGTACCTAATGATCTACTTTTCTTCACAGCCTCCAGCAGTCTTCCAGGAACAAAGGGATTAGAGAAAACTTATGGCAAAGCTTTGTACCTCACCCAAACCAGCAGATGAGTTCTGGCTCAGAGCTATACAGCAGTGACTTCAACTTCTTTCCAGAGCTATTTCAGCTCTACAGCTGATCTTTCAAGAAAGCAACTTTCCCATCAGATTCCTCCACAGTATGGCCCTATTTGTGCACTGTACCTTTACACTTTTTCCACACCAGGGATCATCTGCAAGCCGTATTATGTAGAGATGCCAAGTTTTTCAGAGACTTACAGAAAAGAATTACAGAGTTTGATTACTTGTGATCCAAAAAGGGACCATCAAGCAGATCTTAAAGTGCTCCACTTCCAGCAACTAGAGTGAGTAAAGGGGTCGGTCTTCTGGCATTATTAATGCATGAAGCACATACAAAGGGGTCAAGAGTTGGAGTAGGGTTGTTGTGGAGTGTATATTTCCTTCCTCCCCATTTCAGCTCATGGTGTATTATAGCAACAGAGACACAGCTAACTGTCCAGATTTTCTTAAACATTATCTGAAGCCACTCACTTTAGAAAATGTCCTGTATCCTTCCAGTATGGGTCTGTATCCTGTACACCGACACAAGTTCCCTGCATTGCCAGAGAAAAATGATAAAGATTTAGTGTCATTTGGCTGACAACTTTTAAAAGATTTTATTGTTTCTCACAGAAGCTTGTCAAATCTAGATAAAGCTAATGAAAAAACTGGAAGAAAGTTTCCTCTTGCAACAATCCTACCATCCCTTTTTGTTGAAATTTTAAATTGAAATTCATTTAGAAAAAATTCCATCTGCCTTATTCAGCATTCATTTGCCTCAATTGTGTGCGTCTAATCAGTATACCTACTATTCAGTCTCCTGAATTACAAAGAGGTTGCTTTCTCCTGCATCTGATTTCCTTCTGGTCACTGCCAGCAGCACAGTAACAGCTCTAACCTCAGCAATAACAGCAGTCTCTCAGATGATTTACACAGTTGGATTCTACCCCACTCCATCACATATATTGCTGTCCTGGTCCTTTACTTGAGGTTGGCTGGCCCAGATGCTCTCAGTCACCTCCGCAGACTCATGACAGCAGTGAATAAACAAGGAGATGTGGAGGCTCTTGTAAACCCCCCAGGGACAGGCCACATTTCGTTCTGTGTTAAGCTTAGTGGGGTCCTAATCCAAGACTGAGGCCATTTGCCCCTGTTTCAGGACAAACAATGAGCTTCTGTGAGATTTTCCACAGGCCATTTTTGTCCATTTCACAGCACCTGGCCAGTCTCCTAGTGGAAAAGCTAGTTCTTAACCTCATAACAATTAGCTATCTTTAATGAAATACAATAAACAAAGTTGCACCTCCATCCCGTTTGGTGAAGCAGATGTAATGAAAGCAGAACAGGTTGCATCTGTACAGGGCTATGAGTATTACCTTGGAAAGCATCTTCTATGTCCTCCATTTTGGGCTCAGGTTTGTTCCGAAGCAACGTATACATGGACATGACAATGCCTGGAGTGCAAAAGCCACATTGGGACCCATGACTTTTTGCTATTCTCTCCTGAGAAAAAGTAGCAACAACCATCAGCTCATAATATCAAAGTGAGTTCGTTGTTGTGCTTGTTTCTAACATCCCTGTTAAGAAACCCCACAATTTCACCAGAGGAGCTAAGACTATCATCAGATGTTCTTTGAGACGGTCAATTAACCTGTAAAGAAGACTTCAAAGAAGAGAACACTCTTAAAAGTTTGCATCTAGGCTTTGAACTCCCAGGGTAACTGAAGGCAACTAGAAGTCTCCAATGAGATCAGGAGTTCCTCAGATCTACCATGCTAGAAAGGTTAGGGCTACCTTTATAGACTTGAGTTTGAATTTCAAAGCTTAGCTGTTAGAATCTTCCGGGGAGGTAGGGAAAATACAACAAGCAAGCAACAGACTAGCTACCATCCATTCATGTGTGTCTAACTTAGTTTTCACTTTGTTGTTTACTGTCTCAGATAGATATTGGCACAAGTCCTACCCACTACACAAACTGAGATGAATCATAGTTTCCCTTAAAAGAGCAGTGTCTCTAACAAAGCTGAGGCAAGTCTGCTTCCATTAAAAGTGCATTATAACACCTTGCTAGAAGAGCAAGGCTTCACATTCCTGTCACTCTTCCCCACCAAGAATATTTTGGGACTCCAGAAACATTGCTGAACCAAACCGTACTGCACCACTGCAGGGAAGGTTCCTAATCATGCCGGATGAGAAACCAAGGTCTTTCATGGAAGGCAATAGGACAGCCAAAACCTAGCTCAGATTTCCTGACTCCAAGTCATTATATAGGCTTTCACAGCATCAGTCTTCCCAGTTCCTGGGAAATGGTCCAGGATGTGGACCAAATACAGCCACATAGCCCTGGAGCAAAAGCATTAGCAATTCAGCCAGGATAGCACCAGTTAACTTGCTAGGGCATAACAGAGCTGCAGCACTGACCCTGGAGTTTGATTCCATCACTGATTCATTCCTGCAAGTAAAAGACTACTCATGTGGAAAGTCAAACTTCTGGCTTTAACATTATGATGGAGGTCCCAACACCTGGGAACAGGATTAATTAACATAAGAAGAAAACATGGATAGAGGGTTTTAAAGTAACCAGTATTGATAGCTTACCTGGGCTGGGTGCAGCCTGGATTTTGTGTTTCCTATGCCTTCAACAGTAGTTACAGCTACACGATGCAAGGCACAGACAGGGAAGAGGCAAGCATTGGCAGTATGGTGGCTAAAATAATAAATTAAGGTCCTTTCATTTGACAGTGCTGCTCAAAGGAAAAAGGGAACAGGAGGACTGAGGAGTACTCAAACTGTAGCAGTAGACACAACAGGAGAACTTAAATAGATGTGATACAGGTACTAGTTACAAGCCAAATCCCACAGCACCTACTTAGCCAAAGTTCTCATCAGCTTCACTCGACATTTAAATTAAGTATGCACTGTAGTATTTGACCTAGAAGTAACAATTTCATGTCACACATTAAGCTACAGAACCCATGTAAGTAAACTATAGGGGCAGACTACAAATACCAAGATGTTATACAGCTGACCTGGCCCACTCAAAGTGACATAAGAGCACAGAGCTCTTGGTCTTTTACCAAGGAAACTGTTTCTAGATGGCACACATGGGGAAAAAGTCCAGGCTGAAGGTAAAATAGAATAAAGGTGCCAAAATTCTTATAGGCACTAGCTACTTTATTTCTTTTCTATAGACAGAATAACCCTAAATAGACCCTAAAGTTATCCTATTCAAGGCCACGTTACTAAGCAGAACTATGAAGTTAGACAATCCCAAGTTAAAGTATCTCCAAGCATTATTCCAAATATATCCAAGATTTCAGTCATTTCCCTTCCCCACAGAAAAAATAGACTGGGGCCTGTCCCTCTGCCTCATCTTCTCTTTCCATTCTGTTTTTTGTTTGATTCCATTGCTTCACTCTTCAATTAAAGAGAGAACAGGAGGCAAGTTTATGTCTCAAGAGTCATTCTGAAGGTTACAATAGAAGAAGCAAAAAAGTGAGTATTTGCTGGCATAGACAAACCAGATTATTGTAGTAATACAACAGCAATAAAAATTTTATCATAGTAATTATCATTTGGGTCATCACAGCAAAAACTTATATTACATTGCAAGAAAGGAACATAAAGGTTTTCCGAACTGGGAAAAGACAGATTGTCTACGTGCTAGAGTCAGTGCAGGTATTTCAGAGCAGGATTAAATAGTTCCCTATCAGCGCTGTGCAATACTGTAGAGGAAAATACCTTCTTGTCTCAATCTTCTGAGTCTATGTTCTGAAAGTGAAAAATTATGTTTTAGCAGAAACTTACATTATATAACTTTTTTTTTTAAATAGTACCACATCTGGAATGTCAACAACCTAGATCTGTCCCCATTGCAATCTGAACTCCTCAGAGATGAAAAGGATACAGGATTTTCTTTCGAAAGGGATCATACTTGGAAATCATAACAGTGCAAGCACCACATCCACCTTCTCCACAGCCTAGTTTGGTTCCACATAGGCCCACTGAGAGAACAGGAATCAAGGAAAACACTAAGACTGTTAGCAGAAGCCTGCTTAAACAGTTGTTAATCAAGGCTTAGCAACAAGTTCTTGCTGGAAAACAAGCACTCATTTTTTTTTCCTGCTTAATAACTTAACATAAGCAAAGTTTCAAATGCTGGCATGTGAACTTCAAAATCAACACGCAAAGCCTGAACAAGGAGCCACTCCGTGTTCCACTCTTAGAATAAACAAAAAAATCCTGAACGTCAACAGTTCCTGCTTTCACTTATACTCAGAAAAAGAAATGTCATAAGGGAGACAAAGCAGTCAGTAATTACTGAGCAGGAGCTGTGCAGGCATGCAGCCATGTCCCTGAGACACACGGTGACATCTGCTTCAGCACCTCTCAACAGTGGTGGCTGACTTCTTCCCCACAGGCTTATGATATAGGGAACTCAAATCATCTTTGCCTTCACCACAAAGCTTCTGGAACCAACTATTTTCATCCAATCATGTGCCTGCTTCAGCAGAAATATAGCTTTCTTATGCCATCCAATGCTTTTCTTGACAATAGTGCTAATCTGCCTCAAAAAAAAAAATCATGTTTCTCAAAGTATTTGTCTGACCCTAGCCAGACATCTACAAAATAAGTTCACCAGAATGTTCATGCAGAAGATCAGAAGGTTTTGAAGAGCTCATTATCTCTTTACAAAGCTATACACATTAACAAGCTTAGACATAAAAGATCTAGCAGTAAG
Source organism: Aramus guarauna (assembly GCA_013400195.1). NCBI lineage: Eukaryota > Metazoa > Chordata > Aves > Gruiformes > Aramidae > Aramus > Aramus guarauna. The sequence goes on from VXBL01008587.1 coordinate 34,927, forward strand.
AAGTGCACACAGGCATGAGTCTCATGCCTCTTTTTTCCCCTCTTGAATTTTATCCACCCAAGGTACAGTCAGAAAAAATAGGGCTGTTGATAATTCTGCTGGTAATCTCAGAGGAGTGTGATTTATATCCCCATACTTCTTTCAGATCCCAGACAAGTAATCCCAGCACAGTGAAATAAGTATGGATTATTCTTTTGAAGGAATACACCAACATAGATGTGAACAGTTTGTCATATGTATGCACCCAGCTGGTCAGACAAAAACTCAGAAAACAAGGAATGATGCTACCTACTGAACCAGACCTAGTATAGCCAGCCTGGTCATCACAGTAATAGCTACCCAGGCTCTTGAAGCTAATCTGACTCATGCACTGACCAGTTTCAAACAGGAGTGAAACGTGACTGTTTGCATCTACTCATGTAAACATGCCCACGGTATGCAGTAGGAACCCCTGCCTCTGCGTTTGCATACCTGGGTCATCTGATAAACAGGCCACAGGATAATCAAGTTAGTGGATATTAACTATCCAATAATATCCAATTACTGAATGATACAGCAAGCAGCTCAAGTGACTAATGTTTTGGCCAGAAAATTCTTTACAATGTGTGGAATAAACCTAAATTTCCTTCAATTTTATTGTCTCAATATTGCTTTCATTCCATCAGATTCTAATTCCTAGCAATTCTGAGAGTTTTCCCTTTAAAATATTAATAAGTTATGTAAATTTCAAAGTATATTATTTAAAAATCGCTATTGTTTAAGCTGTAATCTTTGCCAGCAAGAAACACCAGACCACGCAGAGCACTCCTCCTTATGCTCTGCGCACAAGCTCTGCTTAACACTCAAGTGACAGGCAGAACAGTAAACAATTATGAAACACTGTAGGCATGTAAAGCCCTCTTCAGTTTCTTATGACACTGGATACATTTTCTTCGTAGATAGGTTAGCAGAGTTGTTTCTGGGTCCACATCTTTTTCAACCACCTGCAAGAAGGAAAAGGTACCGTTACACACAGAACACTTTACAACACGGATACATTAGTTGGAAGGGGCAAGTTTGGTCTTTCTGCAACTTCTTTTCCAAAGCAGGGAGCAGAACCACTGATGAACTTCCCTTACTAGGTTCAGCAATGTTGGTCATGTATCCAGACATAATGTTTCATCAAATTTATTGTGACAGAGAAAAGTATGTGCATAACATACAGAATTTTTCAGACATAGCACACAGAGGCACATCTTTAAAAAACTCTTGAACAAAAATGGCAAACAGAATTAGTGGCGAGCAAAGAACTGTGTTTTGTACTCAAGTTTGAGTTCTAAACATATCCCCAAACCGCATCTCATCTTTACTGACCATGCATAACTGACCTCTGTCCCTTCTCCTTACTATTAGGAGAGGCAGAAAAAATGAGCAGATAAACAGAATGACAGAAACAGTATCAGCAATGGACTTTGCAGAGAAAAACAGCAGTGGAAACCCTAACACAACCAATACTGGCTCTTGCTGGCTGTCCCGCAATCATCTTGAAGTTTCTTTTTTTCCTTGTTAATATTAAATCCGTGTTACATTACTAGTCATCCTAAATTAGGAATGTGAAATTCCAACCAAGGAGAAATTTTCTCAGCACATATTGAGTCAGCTCCATCCTATTAGTGAACAACATTATTAACAGTTATCTGTTAGACATAAAATTAGATTTTACTTCAACCTCGGCCTGATGGTCAGAAACCAAAGTTCTGCTCTTGCCTCCAAACGGCCACAGAGCTTGTCTTCCCCTTTTTCTGCTAATAGAGTGTCAAGAAACTCTTTCAAATTCACTATGTGCCAGAAAGTAATCATGTGTTCTTGCTTTTATATTGTGCAAGACCTAAGTACAATAGTTACAGTTTATTTAAATTAATCACTCCCAGTTTGAAGGGCAAATTAAAACAAAGGTCATTTGTCAGCCTTTCTTCTTACTGATAACAAACCTCCATAACCTATGTACTGCTTCAATTTTATGCCTTTGGCACATGACTTACTCTAAAGAGACAAGGTTCATACATCCTATTTGAGTCCACATTTTTAGAACCATCCAATAAAGTTGCTGCTACAAAACACAACCAGGTGTTTTTTGGCACATCTCATTCCTGCATTGGGGATAAACTACAAGGAAACAGAGTTCATTCTTCTAGCTTTGGGATATCTTACTGTAAATCACACAGCACTCAGTGCTGCTATTCAGAGCAGAGCACACCTGGTCCCTCACCTTCTGGATGCATAGAAACAAGTAAGAGCATGCAGTGGCTCCCTCATGACCAATTGGTTCAGAGTGAGCACATACATCCCTCTGCAGTAGTTTGCTAAACACACACGAGCAGGTAATCCCAAAATGTGACTCCAAGTGTCCCACGGACAAAAGGCATTTCACAGCCATTTCACAGGCAAAAAGCCTTGCCTAGCAACTCATACCCTCACTGTCAAGCCTGCCCTCCTCAGGGTTGTGCCAATGGCCATTGAAAACCCTTCCAAAGCAGCTTCCAAGATAGCCAGACACAGAGAAAAAGCTTCAGAGTGGTTTTCCAGATGGTTGAAGATTAAGATTATTCCATGCTTAAATGAAAGAAAATGTCTCAAGAAGCCTTCTTGAAAGAATCCAAAAACCACCCCATTATGTACTCAAACCAAGTAACTAGAAGTGTGGCCCAGTGGCTCCTTTTCAAGACATTAAGAAAAAACCCACTGGCCCAAGCCTTCATTCAGCAAAGCATTTAGCCACTCAGCTCCACACACTTTTAATGAAGTATTTGACCGTGTGCTAAGTCCCAAAGTCAAACCTTTGCTCAACTTTATCAGAAAATGCAGTAGAAAATTTCCTGTACAATCCACGCTCATATCCTGTTGAAACCAATAGCCCCAATTCCTACATCAGTCACTTCAAACTACTCCACTGTAGCTGTGTATCTGCAATGCTGACAGAGACTTGATATAAGGGGTAAGAATTTGGAGGATGTTCTGGATTAAACCCATCAGAGAGCAAGGACTCATTTCTTGGCACTCAGACTCCTGGTGAGGCAATGCTTGTTTATGAGTCTCTCTCTTGCCAGCCACAGAGTAAGAACTTTTCACTGTTCCTGTCTTCTCTTCATTGTTATTGACACTGGTTTTATCCTCCAACATGTCATTCCTCCAGTGGTTTGTTACACCCGCCTGCTGTGATTTGTTCTTAAAATATTTTAAAACCCTGTGGGTGGGGATAACATCTTCTCTTGTCTGATGCCCAGATCAATATGATTCACAGCTCAGTAGCTTACCCATCAAAACAATTCTTGCTCACCTCCCCCCACTGTCCTTGTACAGAAGGAAACTGAATTGTATGAATTAGACCTATTGCCTTCAGTGGGAGTAGGATCAACCTACTTAGATACTGCAATTAAAGAAATATTTCCTTTTTGTTGAGTTACTGGTTTTTAGGTTTGAGGGGGTTTGTGTAGTTTTTGGTTTTTTAAAACCAAATTCACATTGCCAAATACATCAGATTGATGGCTGTTTTGACTGATTCAAAACTGGATTTTATTGCATGTGGTAGCTTAAATATTAATCAAATGCAGAAAGAAACTTTGTTGGCAGTGTTAGGACAGCACTTACAGTCAAATGACGCCCCAAAAAATGTGCTCAGTACTGCTGTGTTTGTACTATGTATCTATTTGTCCACTGATTCTAGGAATCTTAAATACGCTGATCACCTCAGCAGGGAGCCCAGCCTGGCCCTAGAGTTCCTCAAGCTTTAAGAACTACACAGAACAAGCTCCTAAGCAGTACTCTACACTTTTACAGCCCGTGGCCTGGTCCAGAGAGATGTTGAGCTCACTTCCCCATGATTTCATGTACAAAACTTGGATCTCAAATATTTTGTTTGCAGTCTTTACCTGCCTTTCACTAACTCAGATAACTTCGCCTTTACAACATAAAGCATCATCTTTAAATTAGTATTCCCAGAAAGCTAAAGAAAGGATTTTTCAATTCAAAAGAACAGTAGTTGAGCAAGGTAAATAGGGGAACAAAAAGGTAAAGAAAACAAACATTCCAGGTTTACCAAACAACATGCTAAGCTTTCTATCAGCTAGGGTCTTTAAATGAGCAACAGAAGCTCTTCTGAACAACAAGCTCCCATTCAACCACTAGTCCCTAGTCAGTCAGCTGCAAGAAGAGAAGGTGAAAGGCTCTAACCAGACTGCCACATAGCAAGTCAGACTAGTCAATGGTAAAGGTCCCCTCAGACCTTAAAATCTGTGAATCTGCACCCCTGAACTCAGTGAGAGATTTCAAATTCATTTACTAAGGAAAAGGATTGGAACACAGATGAACAATCTGAATATAACCACACAACGTAAGTCTGGTATCGGTCATGACAACATTTTGGTTTGCTTTGAACCAGCACACCAAAAACTTGTACTTCGCTGTTTATGTAGGACCCAAAGAATCCCAAAGCTCAAAAAAAATCCTGGCTGGTCCCATTTGCAATCGAACATCCACAGGCTTTGGAAGAGGTCTAATGTGACTTCCAGCACATACCCCCTCTTAACAGTCAGGATAGAAATAGAAATATTGACTCCACGTGTTTGAACTAAAATTGCATGCTACATATGCATGAGACAGACTTGTTAGCTGAGGAAAAATAAGATTGCCACTATTAGCTTTAAATTGCATGTGTTGTTTTCCATCTATCAAGATAACTTTGTGTTAGTTGTGCCAAGCTTTATGCCCAGTGAAGTAAACAGGTGCTTAAAATAAACAATCCTGAATGTGAAGTATGCTCAGCTGTTCTGAGGAGACTTTTTCCTGACAACATTGCAGACTGGGCTAATGCAAGAGAAGGATTTTCTGCCATGAAAGTCCCTATCTTCTCAACCACCTCGTATCACATAGTTGGTGCTATGACACAATATCAGCAGCCCATTAGCAATGTCAAGCTACCCCAAATTCACACAGCAGTAACCTTTCCCACTGGCCATGCTATCACATTCTTTGCAGGGAATTTGGAATTTTTAGTCAGGACTCCAGATGGATGGAGCTGTATCCAAACTTGCTATCTGCTGTTTCAGCTGCATTGCCCAGGCACTTCCCACTACCCCATCACACAACCTCTCATGCACAGAAATGTCCAAACTCCACATTTGTTGCCATAGATCGGATTGCCCCATGAGTCCACTTCTCACTCCTAAACCTGCATTCGGTGGGGACGTAACTCAAGCCACTTTGGCAGCACACTTGAAAAGGGAATAGAAAAAAAAAACATCACTGGAGGCTCTAGGCAGAGCACAACCTAGGAAGCCCTCTCCTCTGATCAGGTAGAACCTGCTCCTTTGCCAGCACTACTGGTTCCACGAGGCAGCAGGAAAGGATGCTGAGACAGCCTTGACACATGGAATGAGTCAGTCCCGTTGGTAATATAACCGTTTCCTGGTGTTTGGTTTTGGTTTTGTTTTTTTTTAAACCAACAACTGCCAAGATCACACTGTGATAAGTCTCTTTACGCATGAACGAGGTTAGCTCCGAGACGAGGCTTTTGTAAACAGGACCTGCGATTCCATAAAATTTGCTGAAATGCACCAAGGGCAATGCCATTCACAGCATGTCTATTAGCTACAAGACATAGCAAGAACAACAGATACAAAAGGAACTGGTGGTCTTCTGGTGCTAGCCTTCAAGGTCCAGGCTGTTCTTTTTCCCCTTCTCTGCCTCACTCTACATGCATAACAGACTCCCACAGAACCAGTTCTGTGCAGGTCAGTCAAAACACAAGAGAAGAGACTAATACACATGTTCATACGTTAGCCTTTCTCCAGGAAGAAAAGCTTTTCCACCAATTTACACAGAGCAATGCTACTGTAATACCTGAGTACCAACCAATGCTGAAGCATGAGCTGTAAGTGTATATAGGAATCTCTTTATAAACTCTTCATACCTTGAGTGGCATGTTGGTTTTGAGCCTTAGCTGGTCTGGCACCAGAACTACAATTCTCTTCTGTAAGAGCATACCAGAAGAAGAAAACAAGGTAGTGGGCTTGGCCTGTATCAGGGCCTGGATTGCCCAACGCATTTGTGGCAACCTCCTACTGCAAGACTCAAAAAGCTCCTAGTTCACCCTCTGAAAACTGGGGTTCACAGGGAGGGGTCTGAAGTCACTACAATCTTCACAGAACAAACAAGACAATTTAATGGTACACCACCTGTGCCCATCATAGCAGAAAATTCATCAGATGAAATTCACACATCAGCCTGTGCCACTGCTTCATGATCTCAATTACCAGACACAGTTAGCTAGTCATGATTAACTTGGAGCTTCAAGTTTTCACCTCCATCTAGAAGCAATGAATGACTCGTATGTCAATCAACGTTGACATATGAACCATTACAGATCTGTGTGAACAACGCTTCAGTTGTCATCCTTCTTTATAAAACCTCAGAACCAGGGATGGGTTCCACATCAGTATTACACTCAAGAGCTCTAACTTACAATCCATACTAGATAAACTTCATTCTTCACCTAAATATTGATACTTAGATAAAACAAAGCTTCAACATCAAATGTCCTAGTACCTTGGAAAGTTCAAATTCCAATCCAATTTGGGACTGAAATTCATAACTAAAACACCCTAATTGTAGCAACAATCTTATCCACATTTACACTTGATTAAATTAGCATGAAAGATCAATAAAAGCAAAATTAATAGCAATCCTGTGCCAGTCTGCAGGGCAAACTACTGAGCTTTTTGACCAAATACAAATATTGTGCAATCCCTCAAGGGAATAAAAAAGTTAATTCTCTAGCCCAAAACTTAGTGCTGCATGTGATTTACCCCAAGCAGTGCACAGGAAAGGACCACAAACTCTTGGCTCCACAATAGACAGTGGATATGCAACCCTCTCCCTTCCCCAAGTTTCCCAGCATGAAGCTGCTTTTGCACAAGTTTTCCTGCCCAAGCATTTAAGCAAGAGGGAGGAGGCAGAGCAAGATTAGCGTTGAGCTGCTCTCAGAAACAGAACTTGGTACAAGCTTTTGAAGAGTGAAGCCTGTCAACACTAGCGAGGAAAAGTCCAAGCTGAGGAAGGGGGCTCTGGGACAAACTCTTCAAAGGTGGCCAGCATGTGCAAGGACCACCCTACCCTCCTGTGAGAGACAGTCACTTCGTAGGTAATTGTCAGCAGTTGATCTAGGAAACAGTATCAGTTAACAGGCTTCTTAAATGGAAACGGAATGAACATTTTATTTAAACCTCTTTTAAAAATCAAATATCAGAATATACTTACTGAATATATGGACTGTATGGATGTTTACATTTGAGCTACATTTTCCAGATCTGTTGTAATTACTGAAATGATTTCTAGTAGAAATGCCTGTATTAAGTCAGTGCACCTTTATTTAAAAGTAGTTACAGCTCAGAATTGCAGTCAATTATTGCCAATAAATCTAAAATGTAAAAGGCACATTCTATAGCTGTGTTACTCTGAATAATTCACAAGGTAAAGTCAAAGAAGGGAAAAAGCCACTTAGCAAAGCAATAAATAGTCTTCACAATTTAATATTTAGAAGTTGTGCTGGTATTAGAAAACTTCTGAGGAGGAAAAAGATGACTAGGAAAACAAGTAATCAAGCAACAAACCAGGAGCAAGCCAGACAGAAATCTTCCTTACCTTTTTACCATTCACAAAGAAAACAAGTTCATCCCTTGTCTCATTTGGAGCCATCCTGCACACTTTCCAAAATTCACTCAAATAGGGCCACAGATCACCCTTCAGAGAGCAGCCCTACACCCCGCAGCAAAGCTAACACCAGCAATACGACAAGTAGTATGAGTCTGCCTCAAGAATTGTTTGACTTTATTTCTACATCCGTGCCTCGTGTTATATAAGAGCCAACGAAGAGGCGTGCCAGCAGCATTTGGTTGGTGCTTCTGCAGCAGTAATGACAGAAAAGGAGCTGGAACAAGCAGAGTGACCCGCCCCCTTTTATATAGCAATAGATCACAATTCAGCTGCATTCCCTTTAGATTGTACTGCCAGGCTTCGGACACTCGAGTGTGCCACTGCAACGGCTGCCAGGAATTCACTGCATTTTGCAATACAGTGTAAAATTCAGGGGAGGGGGCTCTCCCAGCTACCCCTCAACAAATATTGACCAGAAAAAGTTCTGTTTCCCTTCCTCTGTTCAGAGCCATCCACCTGGCATTCTCTACACGGAGGTCTTTCTCATCAGAGCATCTGCTTATTTAAAAACTCTTCGATACATGCACATCAGTGAGTAGGCTCACTGCAAGACTATTTCACTGTTTTTCCTCAGTTTTAAAGCTACAGTGTCCTCCACCTGCAAGGACATAATTTAAGCAGATATGTATTTGTCCAGATAAAAGGAATTCTAGAGAACTGAAACTCTGATCCAGCACCTCTTCTGATTTAAGACCATAATGTTTTCACTGGGCTCTTACACCCTTTGGACTTACCTTTTTTGGCTTAATCCTCACATCCCAGATATTAGGTGCACGTTGCCAGTCAAACACAGAGGAAAGCTAATTCTTTGAATAAATTTTTTACTTCCTTCCGGTTTCTCCATTACACAATCATGTATTTTGCATTGCTTAAGTCTTGCTATTTTTTCTTCCAAAGTAGTTGCAGAATTGTCCACAGACCACCTAGATACAACATGCATTGGTTTCACGAATAAGATATTTAAATCCCTAGTTCCAGTTTAAAATTCCTGCACTAAACAGCACGATTCCAAAGTCTCATGGAAGTTTCTAGCACTGCACTTAAACCTGTCTGCTCCATTCTGCTTTTTGTGACTATGCTTTCCGTTTTCAGCATATCAGGCTTATTAGTTTCAATGAGCTTTTTTTGTTTTCTTAAAATCCCTGGGAAAGCACTGCATCAAAGTGCCCTTCCCCAGAACCTCTCTCACCAATTCATAAAACAACAAAACCTAATTATGTTATTTTCAGAAACAGTCTTTCCTTCAATATTGTGGAAATATGTCAGAGTGAATACCATACTTTTTTTTTTTACCAACTTTTATCTTCTGACTCATGTATTCTATTGCCCAGTCTATTTTACATGAAGTGTCAAACGTTGTCTCAGCACTTTACAGTTTGCTGAAAGTATAGTTCACAGCAAACTTGTTCTGAACACCAGCTGTCTAAATCTATATTTGCAGTGAAGTTGTACATAGCTGAACCAGTGCTGACACCTATTGTTTGGCTTCTCCCACTTTGTAATAGAAAAGTATTCAAAAAATGACACTTTTCTCCAAGAAATCTTCAGCTCTGTTGCTCTATATCTATGTGTAAATTTACACAAGCACTACCCTCATGTAGCAAGCATCCCTCTCAAAATTAGTGTACACAAGCTTAGTACTCGTAAATAGTTTTGTAATATTTTAAATAACAATTATTACTCATAACCACAGGTAACATGTTACAGCAATCTTAAAGCAACTAGCCATTACAGCATTAACACGAAAATCAAACATACTTAGTTTCCTAATCTGTGTTTTCCATAATGCACAGTGCTGCTCTTAGGTTTGAAGAACACTTGTAATCATGTCATCTCTTGTTTAAGGAATCCACGTGCAAACTTTTGCCTAACCTTGGTGATAGCCTTCTAGCTAAACTATCCCTTTCTGCTAAGCCAGTAAACAGTATCCTATCATATTTCATCACAATGTTCATTTTTGACCCAACCACCTACTATATGTGTCATATAAAAATAAAGATAATACATCTATGATAGTGACCTCTACATGCAGATTACACAGTAATATAAAATTTCAGATCTCATCTGAAGAAAGTCACTGATCACAAAATACCAAATTCATTAATTCTCTCACCACCCTAATGGGATAGCGTATTACTATACCCATTTCACAAGCAGAGAAGCAAGATGCCTAGAACAGGAATTTTCTAAATCCTCTAAACTTTGGAGCGTGAGAGCTTGCGCTGTTGAAGTCTCTTAGCCATTTTTGGAAATCCAACCCCAAACAGAACAGAGGATTACCAGAAATGACAGAAGCGAGTGGGGAAAAAACCCAACCAAACAAACAAAAACAAACCAAAACAAAAACCCCAAACAAAACCAAACAAAAACCACAAAACACAAAACCCTCAGTAAACTTCTATAAGAACACCTCCATTAGCAGAGAACTCCCTTAAGTGAGCTAAAAATAAAAACTTTTGTCAGTCAAATGTCAATTGTTCGTGAGAGAAGGTATTCTGACTTACTAGTCAAAGTCTAGCAGTTCTCCCATTTTAGAAACCATCCCTTTGCCCATAACTCAGACATGGGTATATTTCAGAAGTTCACAAGTTCAAAATTCCCTGCAATCTCACTCACAAGCTCAGAAAGCAGTTGATAATAGTCAAGAACAATAAAAAAGCAGCTAGCTTTTTCCCTTTTAACTGGTTAATCCTGCAGATCTGGCTGTCGCAATCATAATGATAATCTGTTCTGCAGATGATCATACACGTAGCTCAATAAATACAGTGAAATTTACGGAAATACCATTCCTGCTTAAGGAGTTTACCACCAGAATTAGGTAAACGCATCAAAGTTCAACAACAAACCAGTGCTGGAGGTAATGAAGGGAAGGGTTTAAAACAAAGGTGAGAAGGCTTGTTAGGTTGTTCTCGTGTTCCTCTTACAGGAAATGGGAGGGAAGAAAGTACAGGCAGCTCTGAAGAGGATTCTACGGAAAAATTTATGAGGAGCAGTTAAGTAAAGCCCCAAGTAAATCAAAGCCCCAAATCACTGCTTTAATGCAGTACCCCATACATGAAGCTTCCAGTGTTTTCACATTAACTCTGTGTTCCTGCTTCCCCCTCTAATAACTGGGCTACTTCTACAAATTTATGAAGCATCACTGTTGCTAAAACATGTGGACAGCATCTTTCAGCTGAAGTGGAAACAACTTGTTTACTTTAGATCTGGAGATGCCTGGGATATCCCTTCTGGGAGCACGCAGTGGCACTCTTTCCAGGGATCTCAGGGTCTTCACCAGCTGAAATAGGGTCAGCTATGAGGGCATACCAGGATTGTTAGGGCTTTATACATCCTGTTTCTTCTTAAAGGTTCCTTTTCAAAGCATGTTCAGTGTTGATTTGTTGCGACAGTTCTCTGTGTAAGTTTAAGAAAAAAAAAATCACACTATTGATTATAGACTCTGAATGTAAGGCAGAGAGCATCGCCTGAAGATGTCTGTTCTTCTCCCTTGGCACCACCTCTTGACCACTGTTGAAGACAGGCTCCTGAAAGAAGTGGACTTATCTGACTGGATAGGGACATTCATACTTTATTGGCAAAGTCCCCCCAAATATCTCAAAGAAATGTAATCTTTTCAGGATCCCAACACAGGCAGCAAACATATTACTTTGCAACAACAAAAAATATCCAGAAAATTGCCATATGATTATGAAAGGTATTCCTTATTTTTTCAAAGGCATTTCTCAGGTTAAAAAAAAAGTCATATGTTTTATGCACTTTCTTAGGAGGTGTCTAAATCCTTTCTAGTTACAGATATAGGTTTCAAAAAGATCATGGTCACATAGCAAAAATGAATTGGATATGCTCATTAAGGTTTGCAAGTGGATACTAGCTCGTTATTCATGAATCACTAATCAGTGTTCAGCTTATAGTTGTACAAATATTGTCTAATTCTATGGATACATTTCATGAATTATGATCTCTTCACCTGCATTTGAAGATAGGTGGAGTTTAATTATAGTTCTTTTCCTAGTCCTACCACCTGGCTTCCTCTGACAGCAAGAAGAAATGAACAAAGTTAGTTAATTCTGCCTTCTGTTGAGAACAACTGGTGGTCACTAGTCTTCAGAGCAATTAGCAAAGACTACTTTTGTTTCAATTCATGTGCAGTTTCTTTCATAACTTAGTTCCAGTGGACCAAATGAAGGACACGCCCGATATCTGACTCAAAGCAACTTCTTTTCAAGCAGGCTTTAATATGTGTTCCTTGTCTTCATCAGCATTGCCTTCAGCAACAGCTAACTTGACACCCACCAGTTGTATTTTACTTGCTTCCAGGGTATCATGAGAGAGAAGCTTCAGACACCCGTCCTGATAATTTCACTCAATAAAATCAGTAGCGTATTTTAACCTTTCTTCTTGGTCTTTCTTTCTCTTCATTTGCTGATATTCTAGGAGTATCTTGTATTTAGTAATTGTAACTCTGTCCCAGGATGCAGGGTCCCCTTACAGAGACCAGCTGCTATCTTTGTCACAAGCAGAAGCATTGTCTCCAGTGAGTGTTTCAAGGAGGAAAGGGGAAGACAGCAGCTGCAACAACCATGTAGAGCTCTTCATTCTTCTGAACAGCTGCTAAAGTACCTCCTCTCGGACATCAAATAATACCCTGATATTCCAAGATCCCTGGGCAGGCAAGTAAGAGCTTCTGGACCACTGTAAGTAAAAGTTAGTTCCCATACCTAACTTGCAAAGCACATGGCTAGTTTTCCACTGCTTTTCTTCACAGGAAAATCTCTACAGAGATCTGCCTCACTCGTTTTCTTCTGCCCCTATGAAGGTATGGACAAATTTTGCTCAGGAGATCATTAAATCTAGTTTTATCTTGTCTATGCACCAGATGCAGTCTAGCATATGGCTCCTTGTCAAATAGCTGGTATCAGAATTGTGATGTAAATTTATGTTTAATGTACTGTCCTAAACCTGTCAGGGCATCTGCACAAGTCCTCTGGTTGCCCTATGTATCTCACTGCTAATCACTTTCTCATTTTAGAATGCAGTATATTTTGGTGGACAGTTTGTTCAAAAGACAAGAAATCTTCTACAGCTGCTTCTGCTAACAAAAAAGTCTTCACAAATCAACCTAACATTTGACTGTTCTGTCTACGAAGGATTTGTATGCCAAAAGCTTGTGAGCATTTTCCAACTACTTAAGTTTGTCTAAGGAAAAAAAAACCAAAACAAAACACTATCTCCCTTGACAGACCCTGCATAAAATGAGAGCTGAAAATCTTAGTACCTTGTACTATGATTTCCTTCTAGCTCCTAACTAGCCTCTACCATTAACATGGCTGATGGTTGTCAAAAGTAGACTTAGACTTGACAAGTATGGCAAGTCAGTCCCCCAGCAAATTTCAGAAGAGCTTTGTTATGAGTGATAACAGAGCTTTGTATCAGCAGATGCCATCATCGTTGGAACAGGCTAGTTGTCTCAAATCACAGCCATCATGGTCAACTTGTATCCCCCCAGATAGTCTTGATTTCTTTTCAAAACAAACTTAATCTAAATAACTTGCCACTAAATAATAGTAACAGACAAACATCAGGCAGGAAAGAAAGCTCCACTTAAAAATCATGGACAGTGCTGGCTCAAGAGCAATTGCTACAAATTCATCATGAATCATTTAAGGTGAAAATTAGAAAAGCCATAAACATTATAGCAGTAATGGTGAAGAACACCCTACCAAGAGAAGCAGTGCATGAAAGAAAGATTAACCACTTTCAGAATGAACCTTGAACAGCCTACAAACTGGATAATGTTATGCATATATTACAGAAATTGAAACTTAAGTTACTTCAAGTCTTGTGCTCCCCCTCCAATCCTACCAACAGATAGATTCTCTTAAGTCATGTTTCTGATATCCTACAGTCTCAACCTGAAATAAAAGAGCCTTCATACTCCCAAAGTTATTTTACTAAGATTGGACAGGGAAGAAAGTTTACTGTACATAGAAAGCCTGGAATGATGTACATCTTAAACATTTCTATGAATCCCTGGCTATTCAGAAGCAATATTCTTAATTACCTGGATTATTTTCAAACATAAATGCTTCACAGTAAGACACACTGCTTTCAGTGATAGACTTTATGCCCAAGTATGGACATTTCAACAGCACTGAACAGAAATTTACATTTTCATCACTCCTGAAGCTTTCCTAATTCATGAAGAACAAGTTACCTCCACTTTTCAAGAATTCACTTGGAAACCAGTTAGAGATTAATGTATTCCTTCTATTACACTTCTTCCTATATTTGCATTATGAACTTACAGATCTCATATTTCTGATCATGTACCATGACTGCCCTTTGTACCACCTGATGACAAATATGACACACAGTTTTCATCTCACTTTTGAATTGGAGTGGCTTCCTCTTATAAGACTGGTTTTCCCTCACTCTTATTCTGTATCCTGTATTATCTTATATCTGAACACAAAAGACAGAGCTGATAGTTTTCATAGCTTGGCAGGAGGTTACTTTGCAGAATTCAAGCAGGCAAAATGAGGCTAAGATATTTACCAACAACAAATGAATTACAGGGCTGTTGCAAGAAAACAGCCAGCATGACTAATGCAGACACCTAGCTAGAGTATACGTATACCTGTACTTTCAGGAGAATGCTTCTGATGCATCTTGATGTAAACATGATTAACCACCTTGTTAAATTAAGACAATAAGATGGGCTTTAACCAAACAGCTTAGAAAAATACTTGAAAAAATGATGAAAGAGTAAGGTATAAAGATGTGTGTATAGGAATTCTCAAAGCTGCTTTTCCCAGTACAAGGTTAGGACTGTAAAAATTGATAACAGACTGCTAGTTGTTTTCTGCTCTGTTATCTCTATTACTGGCAATACAGGAACGGCCAATCACATCTCTGACTTCTGAGTAAACACGTGATTTCTTTGCAATGATTTTTCAGTGATCCTTCCAGGAGATAAGTCAGATCTGGACAAAGCATCTGAAGTTTAAGCGGTCAGAGTAGCCAACATTACTCACTTTGTTAAAGGCAACACAGCAAGTTTTTATTCCCTTGAACAAAGTATAAGCTATTCTATATAAATAAAACACAGTGGAGCTGAATCCAGAATTTGAAATCTATCACCCTTTAAGTCTTGGATTCCATATGCAAAAGCTTTGACATTTCTGTCCCAGGAGAGTTGCAGCAGTGGTCCTATAATATGATTGGATGTATTACCACAATAGAATACTTCCAGTAAGAGGGAGAGATTTCAGTTTCTGTGCCACAAAGCTTGCAATCTAAAACAAAAGCCTCTGAAAAAAAAAAAAAATGCTGAGAGCCCACAGGAAAGACCTAGTTCTTATTACATTATGATTGTGATTACTGCAGCAGATAATAGCTTTTAGGAGGGACTAGTGTGGAGCCTGTACCATGCAACCTGCTGCATAGTCCATGTCTTACAGAATATTAAGCACAATATAAACAATAACCTGCACTGAAAGCTGAAATAACACAAGAAGAACTGACAGGATTCTAGCATCATCAACACCAAGCCATTGATATCAAATACCCAGATCCTAAGGAACTTCAACGGTCATCTGAATTAACTTCTTTTTTTACATCACATCATTCCATATCACAGCTGTGCATGGCAGAAGCAATTTTTTATCAGATCTTTATTTCGGTGAATTTCTCTTTTGCACTGGTTAGCTAATATTTGCATATATTCATAGATTTTACTTGTTACATTTAATCCCCCTAGTCCAGAAATTGATTATTGTCATCCACTTTTACTGTGACAGTGAACAAAGATCAAGAGCAAGGCCCCAGCCTGATACTCTCTTTGCCAGTTCAGAGCACAGAGTCAGTCTCTGCTCTACTCCTTCCACTTCAGGCAAAGCAGCTACAGACTAGGGGAAGAACTGCAATCTAGTGGAACAAACATAAGATCAAGGAGCAGCAGCCAATTAGATACATGATAATTATTACTTTACAAACAGCAAAAAGTGATGGTAGACAAGCTTTCACTAGACTGTTCTGAAAGCTACATTTTATTCTTTGAAGGCAGGGTCCATTTCTTATACTTGTCTCTTCCTTTGAGATGCAGACCTTAACCAAGCTGGCCTTCAGACCCTCCACTTTGATCTATCTGTTGGAGTCATGTATTGGAAAAGTGGAGACTTCTCATGAGTAGAACCAATATTTGGGCAATGACATTCAATTATTTAAATAATCTAAAAGGTAGATAAAAAAGTGCACAAAACCATCCTTTTAAAAGGAACATTCTTAGAAAACCAGCCTTTTTACACTTCACACTTCTCACTTATATGCGACTCAAAATGCTAGTTTGAGTTTCTCATCTTACAGAAGATATTATTGCAGTGCAAAAAAGTTAGACCTGACCAAACAGCAGGACAAACAGTGATGACACCAAAGGTGAAATTTTAAAAAGTACTCAGTACCAAGTTCCTTTCCTCACTACTCTCAGTGCGAGAGAAGTTAAATAAACATCAAATGCTTTGTGAATAATTCCACCTAGTGAGAAACCACCCACTGTTTTCACTGAAACCAGAAACTGAAGCCAGAACCTATACCCTGTTGACTCAAACGTAACATGTACGTATCTTTACTTTGTTTACAGTTCCCAGCACTGACGCCCCAGCAGAAGGATGCAAAGTCAAAGTAAGATCAATTAAAACAACAGTAAACACACTAGACTGTTTTCCCACACTGACCTGAAAGGCACAAAAGCAACATAAACTTGAAGAACAATGCAAGTACTACCAATTCTCCTAGAAGGGTTTTGTTTTGTTTCAACATAAACTTGAAGAACAATGCAAGTACTACCAGTTTTCCTGGAAGGGTTTTGTTTTGTTTCCTGGAATAAGAAACAACTATGGAGTAGCTGCTTCTTCTACAATGCATAATCCAGTGAAATTCCAAGAGCCAGAGAGTTTAGAGTTCAAAGCGTATTCTGTTATTATAACTCCTAGATGTCCATTTTACCTCATTTGGATAAATATTTGTAGCAAGTACAGCCACTCAACTCCAGTAATGCTGCAGTCTCCTAAGATATAAACTGAATGGTTTATTTATAGTTATTCACATCTCTTCCTTGTATCTCAGGAAAATCTCTTTAGCACAAGGAATGCTTTATACATTAAAACTACTTTTTTTTTTATTAGTATAGATAAAATTGAGTACCCATCAGTTTTGGGGCACCGTTGATGACATCTTTGATTTTATGAGATATTCAAATTTTTCAGGTCTCCTAACTTGATCAGTGTTCATGTCAGCATTTCTCATAAGAAAAAAACATAGTTGTCCCTGATCTCTTACCTACACTGATGTCAGAGGAAATCTGGATACAGAAAGATGACACAATGTTCAGGATAAACTAAAGGAAAAAAATTAAAAACTTTCATGGTCAGCGTCTGCTGATCTGTGAAAGCCTGACTCAGCAGCGACTTGGCAAAAGCCAGCCCCTATTGGGCAAGGAGAGGGAGCAGATCCCAGAACTGGTCAGCTAGAGAGGTCAGTGGTGGGACTGCTGGGAACATCAAGGGCCCGGCAGATAGTGCCCAGGCCCTGTGCCCAGCTAGGCTTACCATCCACTGACAGCAGCTCCTCCATATCAAAGGTTTTGTGGAGACCAGCTTAAATGCTGCAAACCCTCTCAAAAGCAGACATTAAAAGAAGAAAGAGGACCTGCAAAAAAAAAAAAAAAACCACACAAACACCAGACATCCCACTGCTTATATAAATTATAATGGTGAGCCAACATACACAGTATATGGAGCTTTAGTGGTTCTCCCTGCCCTTATTTCAGCCTGCCCTGTATCTCAGCCTGTGGCATGCCACCTGGTGGCTGTTCTTCACAGCTTGAGATGGGTCCCTTAACTCAGTCCAGGAACAGCAGCTACTTCTAGAGGGGCCCTGAGACAGACATGTAGGTAACATAACCACTAAAAGCTGAAAAAGCCAATAGCTAGAGAACAGGAAGAACAGAGACACTTTTAAAGCAATTTTTTTAAAAATTATGAGCACGGGAAAATTTGATGGGACAAATAAGATTCATTTGTTTCACTGGAAAAATGATCTATTCATTAAAGAGTCTTCTGGCCCTACCCAGGCTGACAAGGCACAGAAGGGTGGCTTCCTATCAGATTCAAGTTTTCCTGTGTTGCATAGGACACTTCAACAGCTGCCCTGACAAGCTATAAATAATTAACTTAATCCACATTGTGCAAGCAACAAGGCAAAAGATTACAAAATCCATTTATGCAATTGAGATGTTACATTGGGACACTCAGAATACACCTCAGCAAGCTGACTGTCCTTTCCTAGTTTTCATACATAAAATGGAAAACATTGAGAAATAAAGTTTAGCTTATGCTATTTAAAATATAGAACACCTATGTTGGAAGAAAAGAAAACTGGTTTTAAATACTCATTGAGATTCTGTCATACAGCATTACTAATGCTGAACTTCAAAAAACATAACACAAAAATAGTTGTTTATTCTGTTTATTGCACTGCAAAAGCTGAAAGGGATCTGAAACCTGGCAATTAATATAAATCAGGGTAAGTAATCATGACACTTTTTTCCTTCCCCCTTTTAATTTATGTTCTGGGAAAAGATGACAGTTTTCCTGTAGGCTTTTTATTTTAAAAAAGTCTTCACAAGTCATTCCAGCAAATCTTTCCTAATGTAGTGATAATACAAACTTCTGCAAGTGTTCTCCACTATGCAAGAAATTTCCAAGCAATTGTGACTGACTAGTTACAATTACGAATACTATTCAACCTTTTCAATATCATACAATTGGTAGTATTCATTTCCTTGCCTGGAGAAGGCAAACTTGTCACTATTGCTTGGTGAGACTTTATAACCCTCTTCACTGACTCGCAATGGAAAAAAGACCCAATTCAGCACTTTTGCTATAGCCTTTCCATATACAGGATGTTTCAAGATCACGGCATACTCCAGATCTGTTTATTCCACATCTCTCACGCTATTTTAAAGAAGCATCTTTAAGTGACAAGAGTGAGAATCATGAGAATGAAGAGCTGGTTGCAGAGTTATGGCAATGCATTGCAACTCCCTTTCCTCAAGACAAAGGAAAAATCACTCTAGATGACACCATCATTAATAGGGCAAACCCCATACTTTGAAGAGCACAGGCAGGCAACACTCTTGGAAAATATGACAATGCTCTGATGAAGAGGTACTGAGTTATGAAATAAAAAGGTCTAGAGCTTTTTTCCAGTGAGATGTCAGAGGACACTTATTTGATGTCATATTTTGTATTTCAAGAGTCTTCTGCCAGCTCTCAGCACAGCATTCAGCCTGGGCCAAGCAGTTCCACAAGATGGAAACTGATCTTACAGGGCTGTTAGCCAGGCAGTCTTGCACTCCAGGGTGAATGTACCCAAGTTCAACAGGGGACTGTCTGTGCAAATATGCCTACAGATTAAGTCCAGCAGGGGTCACAGCGTTCACACAGACATCTCATTTGTGATTATGACTAGGTATTTTGAGTTTCCCATCCAGCTCCACGGAACTTCTGGGTGCAAGAAAGGAAAGGCTGGAACAGACAGATCTTAATGTTTCCTTCTTGTTATTCCTCATTTCCTTCAGCTTTTAGTCTTACTCTTCCATAATCACTGCCTTAACACCATGACTCTTACCCCTTTCAGCTGAGAGTTTTTAGTCAGAATCTACTTTAATTAATCCAGAACTGTGCCTTCAAGAGTTCCTTCAAAGTTTCCAAACAGAATAATCATAAATATGCTTTGACAGTGATTCTCCTAGAGAAGTCTCTTGAATGGATTCCACTACAGTATCTATCCCTAAATCTTGTGGCTCTCCACTGATTATCAGGAATTCCTGAAAATCCCAGTTGATTCACGACACATGCCATGTGGTTCAGTCTCTCCAGACCATGCCTGCTACTTACTAGCCTGAAGAATCACACTCCTTTGCAGATCACTGCTGCCTCAAGTTCCAAGCATGCTGTCTTAAGAAGATTGATTACCATTCTGATCCAGGTTGTTTGTCTGGAAAGGGGATAACGTAATTTCCCTTCCTTACATTTGTCCCCTACTCGTCTTATTTCTGCTCTGCAGCTTACTGACTCAAGGCTGGCTGACTGCTCCCTTCATACAGCATTCCTGACATATAGCTTGTATGTCTTTCATTTCATTTCCTTCTCCTGGGCTGCGTTTTGTAAGGACCATGCTTAAAAAAAAAGCAGTATCTTCAA
Source organism: Aramus guarauna (assembly GCA_013400195.1). Lineage (NCBI taxonomy): Eukaryota > Metazoa > Chordata > Aves > Gruiformes > Aramidae > Aramus > Aramus guarauna. The sequence goes on from VXBL01008587.1 coordinate 54,942, forward strand.
TATGACTTTTTCAAAATTTGTGATCACTAAGCTGTGGCAGGTTTGTTTGGTTTTTTTACTGGTACATCTCATTGTTCACACATCAACAGAAACTTCCTTTCCCTTTTGATTACTGTTGGGGATCCTTAAGGCAGTTTAAAAGCAGCTAAAACCTGCCCAGATACGCTGAAAACATATTGCAAACAAGTGTGTCTCAGGCATTCAGGTCTGTTGTGGAAAGACAGAAAGTATACCTTGTTCTAAAAAATAAGATTGACTGCAGAAGCAGCTCTTTGATTACTCAGATATTGATAGTCAGGTTTCTAAGCACTTGTTATTTATATGTGCTGATCAGATAGATGCATTTAATATCTTATCCAGACATCTGATTCCACATTTTCCCTCCCTTCTGTTCCTATGACACTGAGCTCCCTTCAGTGAATGTTTCATGACTACACTCACCAGAATTAGCTTCCATTCTTTTATTTTCAGCTGGTTCCTCCTCCATGGAGGAAATAAAACCTAAATACATAGTCCGTAAGTTTCATCTACTTTTGAAACAGAAAAGTGCCCCTAACACAAAGATTTTGACAGAGTTTGCACTTTTTCCCCCAGCTAGTAACTTCAGTCCCAATAACTTCCTAGTTCCAAGAAAGCATAACCAGCTTCTTCCATTTAGTGCAACATGAACCTCTACCATGTTATCCATTCACCACTTCTGCATTTCCCAGCCTCTGATTAGTTCACTGTTTTCTTCCTGTGGTTCTTAGTCTTCAGCATCCAGAAAAACTGGTTTAAGCCCTTCTTTGTGTCTGTGCTTTTCTCCCCAAACAGTTAAAGTCTTTCAGTTGCTACCCCCAAAGTACTTTTCCCCATAACCCAACAAGTTAGAGCCTCCGGTCAGCTTCTGATGCAGCTAAGCATTCCCCATCTAGACTTCTATGCTCAGCTTGGAAGATGTACCCTAATTTTCTGACCCCTGTAGTATTTCATAAGAGCTTAGGAATCCAGGAAACTAGCTGAGGAACACAATCATCAGCATGAAGAATCCACAGGTATGTCCATCAGGCACAACAGCTTAGGCCCCATTAGGGTAAAGTCTTGAATCATTACGCCCCACTGGCTTCCTTGAGGGTAAAGGCAATGAACCTGCATCCTTGGCTACATAGTGCTCCTCCACATCTCCCTTCTTATTTTTGACCTCAATGGAGAGGAGACTTGGTTGCAGAAGAGACCCTCATCTGCAAAGGGGGATGGTCAGTGTCCAGCTCCTTGGTGGGAAGCAGCAGGTTGTTCTCACAGCAGTGTTGCTGCATTCCAGGATCAAGCCAGCTGGCTTCCTCCAGCTTGGGTGTCCTGCAGATGAAAACCACATACTCCTACTTTTGCAATTCAGTCACCACCTACACTAGCTGTTGTAGCTCATCTGGCAACTGGCATGTTTCACCTTGGCTGGTATCTCTTATCTGGCATTCCTTTAATAAAAGAATCAGAACTACATTCCCAACAAGTCAGGATCAGAACCGAGGTGGAGAGCTCCACAAAGACAGAAGCAGAAACAGCAACAGAGATAGAGTGCCTTGTTTTCCTCCTTGAGAGGTGGAAAATAAGCACCTGTGGTCCTTTCTCACCTGAGGAAGTCAGATGGTCTCTGCCAAACAGTAGTTAACTTTTGTTTCCTTGCCACCCTACACCCTCTTAGTAGCCTAAAGAAAAAGTCTGCAATCCAGCATAGTTTACTGTTTCTCTATTTGTTGGAAGTAAAAGCTTGCTATCATCAAGCTTTTCAGGCATAAAACAGCAGTAGACCCTAAATGAGCTTTTTCCTTTTCACACAGGTTTGGCTTCATGAATACCATGTCCAAGGTCCCTGCTCTGCTGGACAGGAAACAGTGATATGAAGCATCCATACCAGCTTTGACCGGCCTCTCACTTTTTCAATATGCATACAACCTTGGAAAGGAGCAATTTAGATCTAGCTGTGACTTCTCTAGCCCTAGACAATTTCTTCTAGTAAAAGAACTGCTTTGCCAGTTACAGCTTCCCTTTCTGTCCCATCCCATATCACATGATATATCAGTTAAATAAGTGCAGTGGGAGTCCAAAGAGCATAGCAATCTCTTCTTGCTAGATTTCTTGGACATCTCCCTTCTGTTTGTCTCTACTTGGGCATCATTTAGTGTGCCACACCTATTTCCAGCTCCTTTAAACAAGGGCCCACCCCATCCTGTTGAAGATTAAGACAGCACCTACTGGAAGGTACTGACCTTGTTTAAGCCATCTAAGCAATACCAGAACCACAGGATAGCACAGGGGGAGCAGGAGTTGCCCCATTGCTTGATTAGTAGTACTTCCCTAAGTATCAGTTACCAATATTACAGAATCTTCAGGCACATTAAAGAATGCCCAGCTAGCCATTTGCTAGTCAAGCAAATATTAGTATTGACTGAACTCTGAAGTGCACAAGCCATGTTTAAGTCACATCAAACCCTTCACAACCAACTACACTTTGCTGTAATGAATGTGAGAGGTATGTGGATTGCTAGGATGGCCCAAGTCTAATACTGACAGAGAACTCTAGTCCCAATGACTCAAGCTAGCTACCTTGCTGCTGGAAAGCAAGAGGCTGAAGTGTTACCTCATCATCCACTGGAATGGAGTGAGAAATGGTCCATAGCCTAACTGGAGATGCACGAAGAAATTAACATTTGGAAATATCACATTCTTCTTCTGAAGTTATGCAATTCCACAATGACAAAAGCAACCTGAGAAACAGACATGGCAGAGCAATTGTGAAGTTAGACCTGGCATACTATACATGCCACAGACCGATCCTTCAAAGAGTATACCAGAATCAAAGCAAATAAGATTTCTGCTCTGACTCACTCATATTATAGGATGCCTCAAATGACTAAGTGGTACGCTATCAATGATGTCATTCTGGACATTTTACACAAGTGTTTACAATTACCCAGGAACTGTTTATAAATTGGCAAACTAAAGGTGATGTCCATTTACAATATAATCCTATTGTATTCTCCTAGTGTGGCTCTGAAATTAATAGAATATGAACAGTAAACTTAAAGCCATCTGAATGGAACCCAATTTACCTATTAGGTACACACCAAAAATTACACTTTACAGATGAAGTAGAAGGCATATGAAAATATTGACATTTTGCCAAAGAAAATATTGTAAGAAAAAAATAGGGCACAAAAGTTGCCAAAAAACAACTACAAAGCAACAGAGAACAAAAATGTGTATTTATTCATTCATTCATGTTGCTGATGCACACAAGTCAACTACAGCAGTTACTTCAAAGCTGTATCTGTACAAAGCTGTGGAATGGTATCATCACACAGGAAGCATCTTAAGACTTAGTTTTGGTCAAATGAACTGCTTAAAGCAAAAAATCCTAAAACTCCAAATACAGAAACTCTTTATTACAAACAGTCAACTTTCATTTAGGTCGGGTTTATTTTGGGAGGGGGGTGTGGGGGGCATGCATCTCATGGAGAATTATAAAATTAACCTTTTGTATCTCGTATCTCCAATTAAGGTCACAGAGTCAATTATTAAAGGCTTAGAATTAAAGTTATAATTCAAATCTGAAATTTTGCATCTTCAACGTGTATATTAATGATTTGATTTGAGAAGAGCCTCTAGGAAATACCAGAATTTTTAAGTCTACTTTACTCAATGTTTTTAAGGTTAATTTGATCGGCTCTATGCTTTAAAAACTTTAAGAAATTATTCATTAATTTTTGTGTATTACTAGTACTAGGCTACATACTACTATTTCTCCATCTAATAACTTCATGTTGCTATGCTACCAAGAGCTAAAATAACCTAATAAACATTAATTAACATTTGCACAACACCTCGTAATGCGTTACTTGCAGTTTTACAGACAGGAAAAGCTGAAACACCAAGAGGAACTCTTAGATCATGTAGTGAATCAGCAGTAGCACAGGAATAGAGACAATAAATCCTCATTCCCATTTCTACCATGTCTGGGCTAGGCCCTTTTTAAGTGGCTAAACCAAACAACTAATTCTATTACTTCAAAAATATTGCTTCAAATTATTTTTTTAAATTGATATTACAGCTTTCCACCCAAAACTGATGGGTTTGATTTTCATTTACCCAAGATTCTTATGAGAAAATTGAAGGTTTCTTCTTAAATTATTAGACAGCAGCCACTGCAATACTGCAGAGCTAAATTATGGAAGTTCCCATGATTTCACTTCCAGCTCTCACCTGCTTCTGTGGCAGAGTGGGCAGGGAAAGAGTTTTCCAGGTCTACATATACAGAAGTTTCCACCAGACTCCTCCTGCTGATCCAGCAACAGACCAGAGGAGAAATCACATATTTCAGCTAGAGCTCCTCACTCTTGCCTAAAAAATTCCTTCTCTTTTCCAATAATTACATTGTTCAGATGTTATCCGAGAACATCTAGTACTTTTGGTTACAGATCTACCTTCCCACATATCAGTAAGTCCATCCACTCTAGCATTTTTAGAGCTGAACATCAGCTGTCACCTTCAAAGCTCTCCTCCAAGGAGGATCTGGCATGCATAAACTCCTGCCCCATGTGCTTTCAAGACACAATGAACACTCTTCTGAAATGACATGGCCATCTAGGAAGAATCGTCCTGCAGAGACAAATCCAGTCCACACATCAGTTCAAACACTCCCGTCATGTGTAAGGATCACTTCCAGATGTGTTTATACCTCTTTTGAAGGTTTAATTTTGGACTATTAAAGTTCATTCAATCAAAAAATAGCAAAAAACTTGGTGTCCTTCACCAAGGGACATGAAACTAAGTAGTTACGCAGATCACTAAGGACTAACAATTGCACAAGCTTTGCAGAACCTTATTTGTCATATTACCTTGCCAATTTGTTTGCACAATAGCTGGAAAGGAGTGCTGATTAAATTTCTCCTGCAGTGTGATGGGCCAGTGCTAACTTGCCTCTGGTTCAAAGCCAAAACATAGAATAAAGGGAAAACTAAAGCATTTGTAAAAATCAGTATCTTGTGCTTAATTAAGCTGCTAATGTTTCTCTTAGATTTAGGTAACTATTTCCCTGTTAGTATTTTACTAATTCCTGTAACATAACCAGAGCCCTTATCAATAGTTACATCAACTCTACTGCAGTTAAATCTTACCTTTTATTTCTCCAGTCTTTAGCAATTCTGCCTCTTGAAGTTTGTTCCTTTTAAACAGAGAACATATCCAACCCAAAGTGATCTTCATTGATTTATGCCAATTAAGAATCTGAAAAGGTTTGCTGTTGCCAGAGATGTGTGTTCTTACTGCTCCTCCTAGATTAATAACCATAGTTACCAGTGATGAAGTTCTCATGTATATTCAGTATAATGCTTATAAAGTCAGCAAGATATGCTATTAGCAAGATACTACCTAAGATTTTGATTAAATTTTAACATTCAGAAGTTCTACATAAAGCTTTATACTGCTGGATTGGACAATTAATACAACTTTGGCTGTAGCAGTTAGGCTCAAAACTCATTCTCCATATTGTTGTAACAAATTAGACACCCTGAAGTTTGCTAATCCTAGCAGTGATATAATCAATAAAGCACTTGTGTTTATTCTAGAACTAGTACTATGAGATTTTGTGCCTGAAGTGCAGTCTACAGATGACATGTGATTCCTTAGTTATAATGAAGACAATTACAGGTAGCATCAAGCCAGTAATGATGATTTTACAGGTAACGGTATCCAGTCTATTTTCAGCTCAGATAATGAAATATCCTACAAAGGTGTGTTTACAACCACTTGGTGAGACCACAGGAAAATGAAGCAATTCAAACTAGCTCTGCTTTTTCCCCCCACTTCCATTTAGAAAGGATGTCATGAGATATCCATTATCATGAGATCTTTTTAGATTACAAAATCCATCATTTGCAATAAATAATTGATGCTAACACTTTAATAAGTCACATGAAAGCACTCATTACTACCTGACCAGCTTCTGCTTGTGCTTAACCACAGCAGAAGCAAATTACTCCCATGGCCTCCAATTGACTGACACACCTCAGAAAGCCTAACATTACTGTTAGGAGGTAATTTTTACAGATGTGTGTGTGCTTTCCCATCACAATCACAAAAGAGCAAACATTGACTGATTTAAGTAACCTGTTGTTTTGAGACAAGTATGTGAAGAATTAGCATGACCTTGAGCCATCTTTGTGTAGCAAATATCTAGATGACCTATTAGTTGCAGCTTGCAACACTCTTTCCCGCCTCTTCCCCACTTAGGGTGAATGGCGCAACTCTGAGCAGAGCCAATGCACTTTGGAACATTCACCAAGGATTTTACTGTTCCCACAGAACACGACTGGTTTAAGGATTATTCGTGACAGGAAAACCCATGTCAGTCCTCTTGGCAAATGGCTGAAATAAAAAATGCCAGAACTAAAGCTTTTTAAGAGTGCTCCTAAAGGTTAAGATTTTGTCCAAACAGTGAGAGCCCACAAAGCGTATTTTGATGAAACACAGTAACCTTACCTACAGTTGCAGCAAGCAGAGTCACATGCCTTCAGGGAAGAGTTTGTTAGGAACAGCACTATCATCTAGCCCCTCCCTAGTTTAGTATTCCTTACAATACTTAAGTTAATCACATCTGGTGAAATACGCATATGGTCTCCTTTTTTGCAAAGTATTAGATATGTTTCTCATGTCAGTGATGAGGGAAATGGGGGGAAAAACCACACACAATGCCTTTCAAAAGAGGATGAAACTGATATTGAATATTTTCCTAGTTCAGGTTGCCTTTGGTTGTTTCATGAAGGAAGTGTATTCAACACGCAGAGCTTTTCAAATCTTCCAGTCACACCTTCTTGCAAGTTCAGGTGTCAGACCTAGAGTTTCCTGGACATGTTACTCCAACATTCAGACAGACACTCCTTGAAAAATAGCTTGTGATTTCCTTCTAGAGACAGTATCTGTCATAGCATAGACCTTCTGGGAAGCCATATGTTTGAGTACTTACCCTGGCTAAACATTGCATTAACTCAAGCCATTTAATCTCTCTTCTCCAAAGGCAACCATATTACCTTTCAAAAGCTATTTATATAGTTTTGTCCTACTCTTTGCTTCTCCTTTTATTGTTTTTGCAGCATGAAAACATGTGCAAGCATATCTTTATCCTTGCAACATTACAGATTTTCTTTTCTAAGGCACCCACACCCCACAGCCTCCCTGGCCATAGCACATCAGGAAATCCCTTCCCTGCAGTCTGTCACCCACCAATGTTGATTATGCAGGTTGCTCATCTTTGCAGAGACAACTACTTGCAATACCCTGCCAATTCCTTTCAAATCCAAGTTCTCCTGAATTCCAAGTCACTCTTCCCATAAGCTAAGCATTCAGCTAAGCCCAAGGCAAAGACATCTCTCACTGATGCTTATCTACATGATGCAGTAAACTTCCCTAGCCCATATCCACTGCAGTGGCAATGCTAATGCTTTTTGGCCAGTAGGAATCAGCAGGTCACATCCATGTAAGACTTTCCTGACAGAACTGCTGGGTGCAGCTAATACAGGAGGCCTGTTTTTCCACCCCAGCTGTAGCTGCATCAGGACAGCCAAGGTAGAAGGAGCTAGTGTTCCCTCTTTGGGCACAGGGACCCGTTCTCCTGCTGCTGGAAAGGAGAATCTCAAAAAAGACAAAGGTCTGCTTCCTGTTTCTTTCTGGCACCTCTGAGACAGGGGTGCATACAGTAGCCCACACACCACGTACATCCAGCAGGCAGGCCCTTCATCATGCTAGCCTGTTCACCAAGGCTAGTGGGAAATTTTAATTCAAAGTAAGAGCCCAGCACTGGGCTGCTTGGTTACACAAAAGCTAGATTTCAGACTACATCACAAAAACAAGATCATATCTTAGATTCATACTACACCAGTCACAACTCTTTCAGCTAGCTGTCCCAGAGAACGTATACATAGAAGGTACAGACTGCGCCCTTTACTTGCCCTAAAGTCACCCTTCCAACTTAAGGGCATACTTTTGCCCCATAAATCAAAGATCAAAGAACTTAAGAACATCCTCAAGTTCCAGAATACTCTACTGTTGCAGACATCTCTTTGCTCTTCAGTTTAAGGAGTTCAGGCAAGTCAGACAACAGAACTGCTAACAAAGTCATGGGCTTGTTGCTGGTTTTGGGGTTTTTTTGTTTGGTTGGGTTTAAGTAAGCCAGTCAAGAAAGACTGTTCTTCATATTTCCCAGCGTTAGCTCAGCCTACTCACTACTTTCCAGGCAGATAAGTCCAGCTGCATCTCTAACCATTAAATCTGATATGCAATATGTAAAAAATACCTGCAGTGAAGGTGTAAAACCATTCATGACATGCAGCTACTCAGACATGCTAGCATTTTTAGAAGGCAATTAGTAGCAATAGTAGATGGATACTTTGACCTAGAAGGACATAGAAAAAGAATAAACTGAGCAGATTGCCAAGAGACATGCTAATTAACTTCCTCCAGGACCAGTCCATCAGCAGGATGTAGTTTTAAGCAATTAAGCATAGGAGATTTTCATAGCTTCACTGTTTCATTTGCTAACTGCTTTGCTCTAGCTACACGCATACTGAACCTTGGGGATCAGTTTGCACTGTGTTCCTTACACCAGCTTATCATAAAGGGCCTATCTTATTACTGCATTTCTATAGGCAGCTGGAGTATAACATTAATAGTAAAGTCACTAGCTCAGATTTTAATGCACAACACTGAGCTTTGCAGAGCATCCACAGAAGTTATGCCGGTGCAATATATCAGGCCAGTTTCCCTCAGCTGAACTTAGCAAGCAAGGGTTAAAAGTGTTTTTCATCTAGCATTACAAAGAATCATAGCCATGAGGGCTCCTCTTCACTCACTGAGGAATCTGCTGCTTTGCAATAGTGCTAATTCCCCCACTCCTCTATTCCCACAGAAATCAAGAAAAATTTTATTAACAATATTTATAGGTTGCAGGCTGGGCTTTTATCTTTCTCAGAAACTTTGCAATGCAGACAATACAACTGCAGTTGTTCTCTTTCTCAATGGGAAACTAATCACCTATTTTACTCTCAGCTCCTAAAGACGACGCCTACCTTCTAATTGTCCTTTGATAGCAGTGAAAAGCATATGCTGAGTAAGAAAGTGAGAATTACACCACAGGCAGATTAATTCAATAAAACCAGGAGTGCCTTTTGCAGACAGTAAAAATCAACTTGCATTAGCAAATTTGCCCTGATATGCTAGCCTAGGTCAGTACCTTTGTGGTCCAGCATGTCTGTTCTTTCAAGCTTCCTGCACTCACCAGCAGCTGCCACAGAGCTGCTTGTCCACCAGGCAGGAGAGAGCCAGCAGTCTTGCCCAAAGCTGGGGCTGCCAAATTTCTGACAGCACTGTGGCAAGTACTCCAGGCAGCCAGGGCAGGGCATGACCAGCTGCAGAGGAAAAGGCTTTGCTGCTGCTTAGAGGGGGCTCAAGCCACAGACACAGCAGCCCAGGCCTGCTTGCCAAGGGACATCAGGGCACCAGCGAGCCCTGGAGTCACAAAACATGTCAGCCTCCCCTCATCTGTCTCAGACCCCTTTGCATAGATTTGAGCATTGGAACCTGAACCTCACTTAAGGGGAGGTCGCACCAAGGGGGCTGCCAGCAGGACAGAAAGCTGCCAGGACTTGCACCAAGTACTGGGAGGACACATCCCACCTCATACTGCTCTGCCCCACGCCTCTGGGGGAGGCTGGGACACAAGCCACCCATCTTCTTACAGGGGGCTGCTCCATGCCAGGGGGAACACACACACGCCACTGCCAGGGCCAGCCCCTAATCACTAGCAGGAGCCCAAGCTGGGAGGACACCCATAGAGGAGCCCACAGACACAGCTCATCCCAGCAGCTGGGAGGCAGCTCGCACTGGTAGAGCACCAGTAGGAACACTGGACTGGCTCCTCTGGAGTCATCTACGCTCACAGGCAGATGCAGAGCTCCAGGTGACACACAGCTCAACTGCAGGGCTGTCACCCTCGTTCTGCTCCCGGCACAGCCAGCCACAGACTCCAGCCCTGCTTGGGGATGGACACATTGCCCAAAGCACAGAGTGCCTTACCTCCACCCTAGAACACAGGGGGCCCAGCCCAAGGCAGAAGTCAGCACTGACCTATTGGTGCACCACCCAAAATATTCTCCAGCATTTTGTTTGGTTTTAAATGACGGAGGACACGTGCATTCACACTCCTGCACAGACACAATCAAACATCAACCGCTTCCCCAGAAGAGGAAGGCGACCGCAGTCAGTCAGGAGCGGGCGGCCATTTTGCTTACTCACCAGCAGGAGGAGCCTGTCAGGCACAGGGTGCCGAGGGGCTTCAGAGCTTGCCAGAGGAGAAACGCCGGCGGGGAGAGAGGGCTGCCGGGCCGCCCAGACCGCCAGCAGGGGCCATCGCAACTGAGGTAACTTGCGGTTCCCCGCCCCCAGTAGGGGGAGGGGGAGAAAATAGCTTTTCCCACCAAAACGCTGAGGTACCAGAAAAGCCACCACAGCAACACTCAACCCCCAGCCAGACCTCTTCTTCCCTTTCCTCTGCATTTATTAACTATATACAGGTGCACTCAATTAGTCACTAACCCCCTGCAGCGGGTGGGCTGCCCCGAAGTACAGCTGAAGGTAAAAAGCCTTATTTACCCTCCGCTTTCCCTGTCATTCTTTTATTATTTTTTTTTAATATCAACATGAATATTTTGCCTCGGGTGCAATTCCAGCAGTTTTTCAGTCAGGCACGCACTAAAGGGCTTGTTTTGTTACGCTCCACTGTGCTCCTTGTTGCTCAGCAGGCCCATGTCAAAGGATCAGCAAAGGGATCTCTGATGCTTTCTTACCTTCTCCTTAGGTTGAAGGAAATAAACGTTTGTGCTAAGACTTGTGAAGAGAGTCATTGTGCCTGCTGGATCCAGAGGCAGGGAAAGGGCAGACATTAAACCTCAACTACTCCGTAAGTCCCCAAGAGGCATTGAATTCTGATGGGGGGTTGTAGTCAAAGAAAAAACTTCTCGTATAGCAGAAATCTATCAGTCCTTTATTTTCCCCTATGAAGAATCTCATCGGTACGCCTTGCATTTAAAGACGCATGCTTCTAGTGAGTTATTTACTCCTCTCCACCTGACAGCTCAGTTAATTTGGGAAGCACTCTGAATCTGACCCCGCAAGCTTCTGAATAGACACCACACTCCTGTCGTCAGCTGGGTGAGCAGCTTTAGGCAAAGTACAGCAATTGAAAAGAGCCATCACTGCCGCAGAGGTTATTAACCCTTCCCTGCAGAAAGAAGGGAACCTATGTAAACTGTCATTAGGACGGTGCCTCATTGCAATGCATTATTCATATGATGGTGGCATCAATAAGTTCCAGTAAAGTCATAAGCTTCTCTGTTCTGTAAGTACAAAGACCCAGCCCTAAATGCCTGAAATTTAAGTAGGTGAGACAGACAAAGAGTGTGGAAATGAGGTATAAGAAATTAAATTGTTTTCCCAAGGTCACTCAGGAGGTCTGTGGCAAGCTGAAGAACAAAACCTGAGTCTGCATCTAGTTGTTAACCACAGAGGCCTCCATCCCTCATCTGCCAGTCAGTGCGCCTGAAACGCTTTTTGCCTCCAGCCTTCCTCCTCCTTAATGTTACTTCATTTCTGAGGTTTAGCTCCTGGCCTATGACACATTTGGCAGACACTGCCTACATGTCACAGCCCTACGAGCTGTTATGTTATTATAGTTGTCCATTTTAACAATGGTGCGTGTGTCTGCTTTCCTTGTTTTGCCTTGTCATATTGTCCGTGACACCATGGACACCTTGTCCACCTGGTGTTTTTCAATTGTTTTTTACAGGTTGCAATCCCGTTCAAACCCAGAGCCTGATACACAGGTACTAGGAGTTGGATGAAGTAAGGATGATAGTGCTGCATCACGGATGTGCTCTCATCTGCCACTGCACACAAAAAAGCCTCCTTAAAAAGCCGCTAAAGTCCAGAGTAAGTAATGTCAGAGTTTCCCAGACCTACTACTTTTGAAACTGTAAGAGTTTCTTCACTAGGCTGTAATAGCAGGATGAGCTATAAAGTGGGAAATGACTGTGTCTTGTCCAGCTTTTGGATAACCTATAAACACTCCTTATGAATCAGAAATGCAGGCGGTAACAGTTTATATTACTTGCTATCTACCAGTGCTAACATGCTACCAAGAAGTTAAGCAATGCATTGTCAGATCCAGTTCAGATTTGATAGCATCTAACAAAATATCTTTTGCTTTCTTCAGTGTGGCTGCTGCTACAAAGCTCGTGCATCAGAAACGTTCCTATTTACAAAATCATCATCTCTTTATTTTTTTCCTACTTATCAAACAGCATCACTGGGTGGGCCCTTCTGAGTAAGGGGACAGTTTCTACACATCAAACTCATGAAAATGCAGGGATTCTCTCTGATCCTTGAGTGAGCCAAGGACACCAGCGCACAAGCCAGCCCATGCAGCCCCTTTGGAGACAGAAGGTGTTTGTTAACACTTAGGCCTCAGTAACCTAGTTTATAGTTTCACCGTTCTCTGGGATAAGGAAATGTTTTACCACTAGGCAGTCACCTTGAGATTCAAATCAGGTTAATGTAAACTGCAAAAGAATGTATTTGTAATGTACAAAAAAGACAATATAGAGACAAATACTTACAAACGGTATACAGGTGAAGAAATTAAAGGAAAAAAAGTGTAATGTATTTGCACCAGGTTTAAATTCTCAAAACACCTTTCCCTCATCACATCTGAGCTATTGTGAATCTTTTCCTTATATACATACAGGTTATTAATTAACATGTGAGGGGATCTTGACAGATTAAATTCCCTTCCTTCACTTACCTGTCTTTCTCAACAAGCTTTATATATTTCATATTCATTTCAGAGATAGCGCTGGTATTTTCTCACCAAACAAAGAAGTGAGAGAACATTTATTTTAATCAATAACAGGTAAAATCAGGACTCTCTGTTCTCCCTTACAGTGTGTATTTCAGTTCAAAGCCTCTCTGTCACTGAACTATGCATTTGATATCAAATTGTCCATAAAACACCCATGTTACAGGCATGTAACTAAAATTAAGCCATTAAACTTATAACTGGTTCTTGCTCAAGATTTGCCACAAAAATAACTGACCCTTTAGCATCTGTACTCTAATGATTTAATACCATCAACATACTCACAGGTCTTCATTATATTAGACAAACATTTCAAGTTCAGATTTGCTTTGCTCATATTTCTGCAAAGCTGCAACAGCTTAATAGGTCACATTGGAAGCTTCTCCTAAAAGAAGCAAAAAGATGAGCCACTGCTTACCATGGGTGACAGGAAAGAGTTCTGCACATATCTAGGCCCATAGAATCCATTAATTATCTTGATCTGTTAAAATCCATGGTGTGTTTGTTTTTTTTCCCTGGGACGCTTTTCAGTTTCTCAGCATAGAGCAAATTATGTGATAAAAGTCTTAATAGAATTCAGGGAATTCATACAACTTTGGGATTAGATTCTCTTTTACTTCAATTCTCTCCTATGCTGTACACATAACTTTTAGGACTATTTTCAGTATTACTTATGTCACATAAGTCTCCTCCATTATATATGCGCGGAGGAGAGGTAAGTCATTAGGATGATAGATGCTACCAAACTGATTCCAGTATACCTGTTTCATGCTGTCCAAAGCTACAAAGTGATGGCACTATCAGACAATGTGCAATGTAAGAAAAGTAAGGATTAAATTTACATCAGGTTCAGAGAAAGAGACTGCCTATGCACCACCCAACCTCGTAACTATTTCTAGTTGCTGTCAGCTTCCACGGGTGAAAACATGGGAAGTAGTGACAGGACAAGGGGTAATGGGTTTAAACTAAAAGAGGGTAGATTTAGATTAGATATTAGGAAGAAATTCTTCCCTGTGAGGGTGGTGAGGCACTGGAACAGGTTGCCCAGAGAGGTTGTGGAGGCCCCATCCCTGGAAGTGTTCAAGGCCAGGTTGGATGGGGCTTTGGGCAACCTGGTCCAGGGAGGGTGTCCCTGCCCATGGCAGGGGGGTTGGAACCAGATTATCTTGAAGGTCCCTTCCAACCCAAATCATTCCATGATTCTATGATTCTATGCAACATATGCTGCAAGTCCCCAGTGGTGAGAGATATTCCAATAAGAGACAGACATCTTTGGCAACTACCGAACAGTGCCAACGGTTCCTCAGTGTATTTTCCCTAAACTTCATAATATCATCACCTAATACAGCCCAATAAGACAGTCTACAGGCAGGTCCTAATATTTGGCATGTACCAGGTAACAATTTCATCTAAGTCAGATGAAAAGGAGTTACAAAATTATTTCACCAGGACAATGAATATGTGCTCCTAGAGCTACAAAATTTTTTTTAATAAGCAAGGTTAGTAGAACTCGTTATTTTTAACCCTGCCTAGTGCTTCCTGTTGCTGAGCCCAAATTTCAGTTGTTTATGCATTTATCAACCAAACCTGTTGGGCTACAATTTTCCATACTAGGTGAAAAAATATTAGCCTTAGTCCCCCATTATTTGAAAAGGTTCAATCAAAACTATCAATCCATTTCTAAGAACAAGGCTAAGGGTTCCTTTTGATGGTAAAAAATTACAGCGTTGACAGTTGTTTTCTTTGGGTCGGGGGTGTTGGGTTTTATTTTTATTAAAGGAAAGCTAGAGAAGCATTTTCTATGAAGAGTTTAAATTTGACCTGAACCCAGTGTTCCCTAGAAAATCCGCCCAGGTTAGCATGAAATACAAAGCCTTTCAATGATGACAGTCTGTTTGTCTTCAGTAGAGTTATTTAATAGCTTAATCTAATGGCTAAAATTTCATCCTCGCTGACCATACATTCACACAACTCCTATGCATGCCAAGGTTGCTCATGCGTCACCCCTGCAGAGCAACTGTTGATGCCTAGACCTCATAGATCCTTTGTGTTACTGTTCTGTATGTTTATATGCTATCCTCATAAAAACACAGCCCAGGCCTATGCATGACAGAACTAAATTTTCTGTGTGTTCTGTGTGCTAGCTGCCCGTCAGCAGGTTTTCTGGGCTAGAGTGGTGCAAGGGCAAGAGAAAGCAAGGAGGTAGTTTGGGCAGTATGGGGAAGGAATGTGTTTTATTCTACAGGAGGACCCAACTGAAAACATGTGAAATAAAGTCTGGGAAGTAAATTGGGAAAAAAATGTCTAAGCAACATAGCCTGGGATGGAGATGGCAAAGACTCTGCAAGGACTCTTTGAGGTCCATGGATAATAAGG
Organism: Aramus guarauna; assembly: GCA_013400195.1. Classification (NCBI taxonomy): domain Eukaryota; kingdom Metazoa; phylum Chordata; class Aves; order Gruiformes; family Aramidae; genus Aramus; species Aramus guarauna. Next base: position 70,258 of record VXBL01008587.1, read on the forward strand.
AGGAGTTGGAGGACAACCAAAGGCTAAGGAGAGGCAGGAATGTAGGTTAAGGCCAGAGAGAGGTAGAGGAACTAACAGAGTAAGGGTATTACCTCTGGGAACAAAAGGGTTGGAAGGTAATAGATGGGAGAATAAATGGAATATGGGATAATAATGGAATAAATGGAATGGAATGGAATAAATAAATGGAATAATGGAATAAATGGGAGAATAAAAGAAATCTATGCCCACCAGAATATTCCCCTCCAAGGTCTGGAAGGGCAGGCAAGACCAATGAAACCTGCTTGAAAAGAGTCATCAAAGACTCACCAACATCTTGAGGAAATCTCTCTATTCAACCTGACTGTGTTTTTAAACAGAGCAAATTTAAAAACAAGCTGAAACCATGAAAGGAATATTTTTCACATTGCAAAGTCACCCCAAAGAGATTCCAAAATTGTCAGAGAAGGTCAACCAAAGCAGCCCGAAGCTAACAAAGGCGCACACTGATTTCAGCTGGCTTCACCTAGCAAAATAAAAAAAAAAAAAAAANGTTTCTTACCAAAAAAAAAAAAAAAAAAAAAAAAAAAAAAAAAGAAAAGCCAACAGGCTAGTGGTGTGCATGGTTGTGAAAATAAACTTGTCACATTGAAGGTGTTGTTGCCACTCACTCAGGAGCCACACCAAGCCACAGCAACTTTTTTCAGTCTCCCACTGTTACAACATGGGAGCATTCACCTGGGTCAGCCACTGATATTCAAACTTTGCCATGCTTTAGCTATTGCACAACCAACCAGGTCTGTAGGACAGTGCGGTTCCTGTACTGACAGTTACTCTTGCTTTATTTACACAGACCAAATCTGTTGCTCATTGCAGTGGGAAGTTTTAAGAAAGGACAAACATGGGATTATCAATCAGAAATTATTGGCTTCTTTCTCTGTGTTCGGAGTCATGTCTGAGGCCACCCACACAGATGTAGCTGGGGTTAGGCAGGGTTGCGTGCAGGAGTCCTTGGCTTCCAACCCCACACTCAGTTACTCATCCCCTCTGGCAACTCTGCTGGATATAGGGGCGATACTGTTGCAGATTTTCCTCAGCTGGCACCATGGGCATCTCCCAAGATGACCGATAGCAACAGAAGTCCCTACGTATTTTGATGCCTTTCTCTAATAATGTCTAGATAATGAATCTGTAAGTGGCCAGCCCAGCCACAGGTATACTGGGAGAGGCAGTCCCATTATGGTCAGCAGGTTCCCCCCCCAAACTGTTCCTGCGGAAGAGGGTGCACAGCCATGCTCGGTGTCTTGTTCGCTCACTAGTCAGTGGGGCCACAAAGGAAAGCTTTGACATCTCAGATATTAATAAGCAAAGTGAATGTTCTCCTCTATCCCACAAGATGGCAGGAGATGCTCAAAAATTCACCCTTGATCAGCTGGAAGGGTTCTGCAGGCTTTTGTAGTTCTCCTCTGACTAGCCCTTGCTCTGTAAGGAGTTAAATGAAACCATATTTTTTAATAAGACAGGAGAAGCCTGGCAAAGGCATATCAGCGAGTGTTCATGGATCTCTTAGGAGCAGTGGGGTGTTATGTCAGTGACTCGGCGGCACTGACAGACCCATGTGGGGAAGTGTTTCATGTGGGAACAATCTCCAGAATTTGCTTTCTTGTAAGGAGAAAAAAAAAAAAAGAGAATGAGCAAACTAAAAGTGGACAGAGGAAACTGCAACTGGCTTGTATGAAGTTTTTATTTTTAATATCAGAGCTTGCAGACACTCTGCCTGCAACGTTCCTTACATTACTCACAGCATGAAGACATGAGAAAACCACGAAAATTCAGACAGTTTGTCAAGAAAGGTCAGTTTTTATTCCCTCTAGTTTACAGCTGACTTTCTCCCCCTGTTAAGCACTTTTTTTTCCAAGGACCTAACTAAAAGCAAGTTCCTGCACCAGATCATATTCCATATCATATTATATGGATAATAATAATCCAAAGTGATGTGAAATGGCTGAATTCACTACTAATTAATAGCCCTGTGAATGAGTCTGATAGTTCACGTGAAAAATATAAAGAAAAGGTCACTGAAAATTTAATGAAGTTTCTATAGTGATATTTCTGATGCAGGAAGCACTGAAGATAGGTTTTGTGCCATCACCTTCAGAACAAAGAGAAAGAAAATACCCAAATGGATTTAAATACTGCAAAAGGTGTCAGCTCAGCTACTTCAGTGAGTTTTCCTGTGACCGCACAGAGTAACCATTCACAGGTCAAAACTTCCCCACTTCAGCTGATGAAGGAGACTGAGCCCTGACCTGATGTGACCATTTGCATTTTGGGCTGGATGAAGCTTATTGCCTGCAGAGGTGCCAGCTGGGCAGTGTGATGGGGATCTTGGTCCTGCAGTGCTGAGGCAGAGGTCCACTGTTTCTCACAATGCAATGCTGCAAGCAACAGTGCTACAAGATGTTAAAAAGAAGATTTTTTTTTTATTATTTTTATTTTTATGCTCAGAGGGTAATTTCTGACTGCCATTAAGTCTGTACTGTGGACCTGAATCTAAGAATAAGAGACAAGAGACCCTAAAGCACATTATTTATCCCTGATCTATCAAGTCTTCCCTTTCATGCCTTCTCCTCCAAACATTTTTACAGGGCTGAAGCCCCTGGCAGGGACCTTGTGCCACTTAATATGTTGCTTCAATCTCCTAACTTAAAATACATTTTTTTAATTATAAACACTTAAACATTTATTGCATTTTTTTCCTACGCTGCATCTGGAATATATATATATGTGTACTTTATTTCTCTGATCTCTGCTGTGCTACTTCAGCAGATATATTTTTGTATCTGATTTTTACTGACTAGGATACATTTTTTTGTAGACTTTCCAGAAATAGTTAATACTGTGGCACTGTGTTTGATGAAGTTATTCCAGGACACACTGTCGTCTTATTTGACTGTTACTGTCTGTCCCCTTGTGGCCAGAAACCAGACTGAAATCAGCCTACAGATTTAAACAGATCATTTGCCTTGAGTAAGGAGGAGCAGCTTATTTTGGTGAAAAAGGAAGCTCTTGTATAGCATACTAGTCCCTAGAAAGCCTTAGATTTAACTATTATGGAAGTAATTTTCAGCTCCAAAATTCAGATTCCCTTTTTGAATATCCTGAAAACTTGTCACATTCACATCTGAACTCTTGGTTCTGCTATTATACATTTGCAAGCAAAATCTGGATCCAAGCCTGAATTTTAAATAACTTTGGTGGTTGAATCACTAGAGAGGCATGAGCAAATTCAGAAATAAAGGTTCTATTTCACAGATTCTTATTCACGGTGAAACACACACAAAGGCTGGCTACATGTGTGCAAAGCTTTGCACAGAAGAAGGTATGCAGACAACAAAATAACCTTAGATTCTGTCCCAAAGTCTTTAGCTCCAAGCTGAAATGCCTGTGACTTTTGTTCAGACAAATGCAATTAAGTCTTTCCTTCAGGTAGCTAACACTGTAAATTCAATTAACATTTTCTAGATTTAAAGTTGAGCAGCAACTGTAACAACAGATACACTAAGCATGAAGGTTTGGGAAGAATGAGGCCCTCCTCAGCAAAGTGAGAAGACAGAAGGATGCATAGGTGGGAGGCACTGTGTACTCTAACGTGGGAGCTGTGGGAGAAGACTCACACTGCCTAGCAGAAGAGGAAACTGCCCAGAGCTGAGGAGCCAGAGTGAAAGGAGTTGCACAGTAGAGCGCCAAGAACAGAAATGAAGAGTCCTGGGTGTGAGACTACAGAGAAAGCACAGATTTGTGGACCTTTGATTTATCATCTGGAGTCACTTGGCAAACCTTCCTTTCTTCCTTTTGCTCCTTCTGTGCTTTTAATTACCTCTGAGTAGAAAGACAGTTTTCAGAAGCCATCTCATGAGGTGGACATGCCATATATACAGAGGCTTCCTCCCTCCTGATGCGTTTCCCGAAAGCTGCTCCTGGCAGTCCCGACACTAATCCGTTTCAGTGATAGGGTTTCATGAAGCACCAAGCCTACTCTTGGCAGGCTAACTGTTTGTGCATCTGGATGTAATAAGGAACTAGACTCTAGCTAATGTGGTGGCTCAGTGCAGTGAGCCACCAGGCGCAGGATGGTCAGTTTTTTCCTGCTGCCCGAGTTCAAATCACAGCAGCGCGTTGGAAGCTGGTTGTGGTGTGAGCCTCTCACTAAAAACAGCCAGGCTGCAGGGAGGGAAGGGAAAGGAAGGTCACCGGGAGTCAGTCAAACAGCTGGTTTCTGGCTAGAGGACTCTGAAGGGTGTGACAGTATCTCCCACCAGTGGAACTAGCCAAGGCTCCCCTCAACATGAACAGCACAAGCAAGAAAGGATCCTCATCCCGAAGATTGAGGAAGGAAGAAGGAAGCACCCTCCCAGAGGTTGGGGAGAAGAGACGTGGGCCCGGCTGGTTTTGGTAACAAAGAGAACGTTGGAGCAGAGTCCTGATGGCACTCCAGTGGAGCACTCTGCACCGCTACACTTCCTTGGAGGCTTTTAGTTTAATCTTTATCATTGCAGGAGGACCCCAGCATGGCACTAGCTGGGCTGCTGCTGTTTCCCTGCAGGAACTGTTAACACAAGGGTGACACTGGTGTAACATAAGTTCTCCCTGCCAGCAGTAAGTGCTTAGAGGGACAGGCCTACCTAGGGTATAGCTGGTCTCCAGCACTGCTGAGCAGCAGAAGATGGCAGGATTTTGGTACGGAAGGAAGGACCTTTGGGACTACTCTGAAACAAATTGGGCCCAAACCAGCTCACACCAGTCTCCAGGATCCCAGCTGCAATCTTTACCCTTCTCTCCAGTCCTGCACTGATGCAAGGCCCATCCTCCTGACTCCACATCTTCACTGCACACAGACAGAGAAATAAAGGAGAGCAAAAATGATCTTGCAGTTAAAAGTCATGCTGAAGAAGAGCAAGTTCCCTTTCCTACAGTTGAATTGGCTCTGCAGGCCTCACAGATGTTTTTTTCTTTAAAAAAATCCCAGTAAAATCTTCATTGAAATGTTATTTAAGCAGATCTGACTCTTAAGATACATGCAAGAAACAGATGTGCAGAACAGGGAAGTGCCATTTTTATGGAGTGGTTCTTCAATGTTTGAACCACACTAGATGACATTTGGAGTGTAAGCTCCTCAGCTACACCATGTAATATTTATCATAGTTTACAGCATACGGCCAAATCTTTTTGCCAGTGAAGCCATGTACTGCTTTATCAACCTCAGCACAAGGTGGCAATATACCAAAATAAATGGGATATTACTACTTTGTTGCCCTACACTTTCCAGATATCCCACGTTTCACCCTACATTAGATTTACTTCTCTCTCTCTGTTGTTGCTCAAGCAAGAGGTTACTTCTCCCTTACTTTAGTGTCCTGGGATGCAAGTTCAGGGAGCACAAGTCAGTGTAAGTTGTTTATCAGGCAGAAGCAGAGCCCATACCATTGTCAAGTCCCCGAATCCCTCATGTTAGTGTTTTTCTCTGACACTCTGTCCCATATTTGGGCTTTGGGTAAGCTGACAGGAATGTAGTTTCTATTTAAAGATACACTGTCTGTTACTTTTATACTAAGTAATAAACGTGGGATTTGAAGAACAAGCACTAGGAAAAAAATGGTTGGACAACTTATACATTGAGTCACCTCTAGTAAAACACCATTTAAAAAAAAAAAAAAAAAGCTATTCTTATGCACTTCCTCATAATCTTCCCCAAAAAATTTCCTTGGCCTGAAATTTCCCATGTTTGGTCTCTGCCCAAATGTGAATATGTAGATTCCTGCCAATTGTTTTCAGTCAGTTTTCAATTACATGAGGATGAAAAATAGACATTCCTTCCTATTCCTAGGACCGAGGCTATATTTTCCCATAGCTATGCTGAAGCAATCTGAACACTGAAACCTAAGTTCAGTTGTAAAAACCTATCAATAGGGTACAATGCCTTCTGTGAGTCCAGGGAATCCTTTTTTAAGTTTACAAATGCATTTTTGCCAAGGAAAAATATTATACTTGCATCTCCTTCCACATATGTGCTGCATGTGTATATTCAGGCATAGAGAATTACTTATTGTTGAAAGCAAATGTATGCCTCCTTAGCTCCATTACCCTTCCTGAACATGCTCTTTGATAAAAGAGAAAACTGGATTCTGTTATCTCAATTTCTGCAGATGGCTTTCAAAAGTCCTTAGGAGTAAGTAATCGTTTGACTCTTGGTGATTTTCAGCCATCACTCATGTATCTCATCCTCACCCTCATCCGAAATTCACATTGAAGCTGATATTAATGTCGAGGAATAAGCCAGAAAGGATCCAGACAGTGCTGAGAATAAGCAGTGAACTAAATGCAGCAGACATGATACAGAAAATTCTGCAACATTGTATTGGAAACCTAACATATCACTCTCACAATTTCTTTGCAGAGACAAAACCCCACCTGTGGTTGAACCACAACAGCATCTGTGCTAAACTGATGGGACGCTTGTCTGAATTAAGGCTAATGTTTGCTTTCTTTAAGCCTTGATTTAAAACACTGATGGTGACCTCCCTTCATATCGACTAATACAATTACCTCTCTACTTCCCAGTTTCCCAGCCCACTGAAGCACAAGGCTGCTCCTCAGAATTTATTAAATACTTCACTCTCCACGTAGGAGTATTTGTGCACTCAAGTGCTACTCAGTGCAACTAAGCATGACAGATTCAGCATCCTGCCTGTAAACAAGCTTTTCAAAATCTAAAGCCAAATGAAAGATGATAAATCCAATGAAAACATTTTGCTTATAATTCATAAGCCTTCCCCCACTGTTTATAATCCAGACGCTGTAGTTTTGGGACATGACATGAAGCAGATGCCGATTACTGACAAATAAAACAGATTCAGTGCTGCTTATAATTTCAAAAGTAAATAAACCTAAGGGCAACCTTCAAAACTTTCAGATCCTTAATCATGGCTTAAGGTTATTATTTAGGAACTACTCCTGATACTCTCTCTCATCCTGAATAACACCTTTTTCTCCAATTGTTCCCACTAATTTCAGTAATCCCACTCCTGCAGCAAAAGCCCCAGTCAGGTTACAAATGCATGTCTTTTCAGATAGATTTCTCCTAAGCATGTGCAGAGCAAAAGGAAAGTAAAGGTGTCAGGATCCAACCTCAGAAATAAGGAAGTGAATTCTAGCAAGAATAAACTCCCGGAGAGGAAAGAAAAATGAGAGACTGCAAAAGGAATGAACAAAAGAGATAAAGGCAGGAGAGGAGAATTTATCTTACACAAACAGAATTTGTGTTGGCCCATCCGTCCATGACACAAGCACTAATGAGGCTGCCCATTCACAGAGGCCTCAGATAAACATACAGATGGCCATTTAAACCGCCACAATGGAGTATGTGTATTACGTGAGCCAGTGTTTTCACTTGGAGAGGGTAGAGGGGAAAAGACAGAGCGCTGGAGATGATGAAGATAACAGGCCAGGATTATTGGACTTTTCCTATGCCTCAGCCTTCTTAAGTTCTTCTATGAAAATGCTCGTAAAGAGCTGGACTATAAAAATTCCAGACTTTACTGTTGGCATAATTGATCTCAGATATGTCACCACAGAAGGAGACAGAGGAGTATTCATGTAAGACATACAAATCTTGGAGAGGAACCAAGTGTAATATATAATCTTTCCTTCCCAGAAAACCATTCATGGTGGTTTTGGAATAGATTTAGACTTTTAAAACCTGTTCTCTGACCTGCAGCACATTTCAAACAAAAAGCTCTCAGGCTTACAATAAAGAACACTTGAGTTTGATAGTGTATTATTCATCTAGTTTCAAAATAATAATTCCTTGATGATACTTTCTTATTTCACAAAAAAAGGGACTGAGGAACTTCCTCTTTAAAAGACCCTTCAAAGGATCTGAAGTGTTACAAAAACCAGAGACCAAATTCACCGCTGGCACAAGTGGGCACTGCCCCATTTAAGTATGTGATCTGGGGCTTATAGAAACATTTTTGCTGTAGTTGGAGGTGTCTCCCAACACCACATAATTATTACAGTACAACTGCAAGAATTTTTAGAAGCCTGTTTTTTATTTATGCACCATACTGTATGTTTTTTAAAAAATATGTGGTGGTGTTGTTATTGGCATTTTACCCCTGGGGATGGCTGGGAAAACTTGGTTTCTGTTTCAAGTAATTTTTTCCTTTGCAGCTTCGTCACATTCCTCTTCACTTCCCTTCACATATGCTGATCTTTGGCCCTCCTGAGCCTTCTTTTTCAATACTCTGTTGCCTCTCTTGTCTTCCTTCTCTAGGGAGTACAAGGTCTTACCTTCTCCCCTTCAAAGTTGTTGGCACGTCAGTAGTGACTGTATGATACACCCAGAGGCCACAGCTGACATCAAGAAGCCATCATACAGCATCAGACACAGATAATCACTCCCCTTTTATGCCTCCTCTCCTATTGTTTTACACTGTCAGCATCTACCGTGTAAGCATCAGGACATGTGGCCCAAACTGATTGCTAAGGACTTGATCTGTGGTCTCTTGACTGCACATCAAAGAGACACTCACACTGGGTTCAGCAAGCTGCAAATCAGACCCTAAGACACCGTCAGAAATCTCCATCAGGGTGTTAGAAAACCAGCTGAAGGAAAGCAAAATAAATTTTCCTGTGGAAATTAAACCCTATGCCCAAGCTGCTTACAAAGTTAGTCTTGAGAGAAGGGAATTGCTTGTCTAACTCTGTGTGTGTCTGTGAGTGCATGAGCAAGAGACATCCTGTGGGCCTTTTAGAGCTGGTTACATTTAGCTGCTTTGTGGCTGGTGCCAAATGTTTAGTAGCTGTGACTCATTGACCGACTAGCTGTCTTAACGTCTTGCTTCATTGTCCTTTTCTCTTTATAAAGGTTTCCCCTCACTCCCATCCAAGATGTCAAGAACAGTGATACCAGATGTAAGCAAAAAGTTTTCCATCGTAGTGCGTTACAGGACCTACAGGCATGCCTTGAATGAAGATTGCAAATGAAGTGGATGCTGTTAGACTGCTGAACACCTTGAGAGCAACACTGACGGATGAAAGTGAATGCTCAAGGCAGTCTGCCTTGTTATACGGCCTCCAGGTGAATGAAAGATTAGTTGGTAAGATATTTTGAAATGTGCCTGTGCATAGCTCAGGAAGCAAGTCAGAGTTCCTTGTGAAACAGGCAGAGGTGTGTGGGATTTTGGGGGTACTTGTGAATACCCACAAGGTATTCAAGAGGAAAAGGAAACGGGGATATTCTGAAGAAATTTTATCAAACCACACACCAGTCCCTGCCCAGTCTTAAAGGAACAAAATGCAGTAGCTATTGGAGAGGAACGATACATTGGTGACTGTGTTCCTCAAAAGAGCTTGATAGGAGACAACAGCCATCCTTCTCATGAGACTCAGCACGTGCTACCAGGGAAAGACATGACCACAGACATCAAAACAAATGAACTAATGCTCCAGCTCAACAGTGCTTCCAGAGGGATAACGCTCTCAGTCTGGTGAGCTAATAGTCTCAGCTCTTGTGCAGGGATGTCCCACACTTTGCTGGACTAAGTTCACAGCTTAAGGATATTAGGAGGCTCACGGAGAACCCCTCTCTATACATGCTCAGTGCCAGAGAGGTGGTGACAAACAGACCCTGGGCAGGGAGTAAACCAGCAGAGTTTAGTGCTGTGGATATTGAAGGCTTTTGAGCTCATCCATCTCTGTTTGACTCTCTCTAGGCAGGAAATTGCTAATTACCTTTCCATGGCAGGAGGAGTTCAGCTCCTCCAGGGCAGAGGAGTGACAATTGGCCGTAATTACAGGAGGAGCGCACAGAACACTCTCTCCCTGGTAGTGGAGGGACTGAGCTGCAGCCAGCATTTACAGGCTGATTAGTATAACTGCTTGCAGTCAGTGTTTACAGCCACTTCTCAATTGCCCCTACCCTGGGAAAAATGAGATGCTGTCAGCATAAACCTTAAGAAAAAGAACAATGGAAATCAAATTATCTGTTTTCTTTTGATATTAAATCAATCATAATTTGAACAATTACATTAACAATAAGATTTTTTTTTCTAGCCCTCCAGTGCTCCTTTTGAATTTTCTCCACAATCGATGGTTTGGAAAATTTGGTTTCAAAATGAATGAACTAACTGTACATGCATTCAATAACGGCTTGAATGGGGGTGAGGGGCATTGTTCCTAAAAAGAGCTGTGTGAATATTTTAAGTTATTGAGTAGGAGGGGTGGTAACAAGACAATAGGAGAACTAAATTATTGTTATTTTGTCTCTTCTAGACCTCAATGCTGTCATACAGTTGCCCTTTCCCCTGAAGCGGGGTTTGTCTTCCTGATGGGCTCTTCTGGGGAGCTGTCTGAGCTAACACAATTATTGTGTCAAACTCTTATCTCAGGGACCGAATAATGGAACCAGGCTTTGACTGACTGTCTCCTCTGATTGTTAATGAACTGGTTATTGCAATTAGCACTCATGTTCTTTTAGCTGGGTCTGGTGGAGGAGTGTGTTTAGAACGCTCTCAGAGGAAAGAAGGAACTGGTAAGAAACAGATGGATAAAAAAGGGGAAATAAACTGTAAACAAAGAATATAAGGGGGATGTGGGGGGGCAGGGGGGAAGAGAAGGAATGGGAAGAGAAGAGAAAAATTTCAAGGATTAGAATTTGCAAGAACATTTTCATGGTCTGCTATTTATGCAGACTGTAAAAGACTGATAAAAGTACAGGAAAAACGTGGACCCTTTCATCTGACTACGGTTTAGCTCAGGGTGGTCACAAACACGGTTACACGGTTGGTCCCACAGTCTTTGCTTAGAAGCAGATCATTCAGATCAAGAGTGAGCAGGAGAGGGCAGCATCGCTTTAAACTTATGGTAAGAGCTACCAGTGAGGTGAAGTGTTTGGAGAACTGCACACGGACAAACAGATCATTATGGGTCACCAGGTAATAGATTGATGAAGGGAATTTGCCGGCAGGTACCTCATTGGAAGAAATGCCTGCATGGGAAGAGGACAGAAGAAAAAAGGGGTTTTTGAAGTGCAGAGTAGACAGCATGTGAATGTGGTATTTCAGCAGTGCTTTTGGCTTGGCACAGTTCAACTGCTGAGGGAAGAATCCGAAGCTTGGTGTTAGACAGCATATACCTAACACAGAGACTTCTGGCAGTTCATTTAGTTACATTATATCTCATCCAAAGATCATTATACTCTTGCAAGATAAGAAAACTAATTTCAAAGATGCGCAAATGATACACAAAGGGTGGTGAGTACCCTGCCCTCTGTGCCACACGGCATCAGGACAGCACCTGGATGGCCATGCTCCCCTGCTAACCATTGAACCACACCAAGCCATGCCCATAGCACAAGTGCAGGGCACTCTTTCAATGACACATGGATTTCTGAGATGTAATCAGCAGACCAGAACTGCTGATTCAGCTTCAGCTGAAGGATCAATGCTCTGCTCTAATGTGTTGTTTCAAATCAATTTATTTGGTTATATAAATATATGAGAACATCTTACACTCTGGCAAAGATACAGTAGCCTTGGTTACATCAGTGAAAACTCCAATGTAGTGACTTTTAACAGAGGACAAAATTTGGTCTGTTAACTTTTATTTTTCTTCTCTGACAGCAGTTATTAAAGGCAGTCGTGGATTAATGAACTGCGCTGGGCAGGAGTTCTCTGATATATGACTTTTTCAAGTTATGCAGTGTGCAAAATCACGTGGCAGAGAAATTCCCACCCGTAAAAAATAGCTGTACTTATCAGTTGCAATCTTGGCTTTGCTTCCTTTCTGCCACTATGTTATGCCTACTTCAGTGAAGAGAGTGTAATTCTCTTCACAATTGATGGTTCTGCTAGTACATTACTAAATCTGCACAGCCGTACAGGATTTGCTGCAGTGAACCCTTTTCAAATCAGGCTCACAATCCAGAGAGGAAGATGAGTGCCATTGCAAGAGAGGGTAATGGTACATTGGTTCCAAGGGAGTTATTTTGTTCAATCATTTTGCAATATAGGTGAATCACAGAAATCCTTTTCCTTTCATACGCAATGTTTTAATATCTCTGTTCTATTCCCAAGTCATAGAATGAGAAAATTGGATTTTCATTTACTGAAGTTTGATGGTTAGTATTTCACCATCCATGTAAATTAATTGTTTGATCTCTCTGTGGAAATTATCAATAAAATATCGATACTGAAGGAAGTCATCGTGGAGATGACTGTGTGAGAACCCTGCGACTGAGAACACCAAATACCCATAAACCTACATAAACCACCAAACATCTGTTCGAACATGGACTGAATTCTAGAAATACAAAGATAAATGACTGCCTGACCTTTTTATCAAAACAGACATTTCAAGTAACATTTTCTAATTGTAAAAGTATTTTGATCCACTATTTTGTTACCTGTGAAGGTGTATTTATTACACTTAGGATTTTCAGGGAAATGTTGAAATGGAAGTGAGTTTGTTTTAGTCTTTTGTTTGTTTAAAATTTGATGTTAAAAATACCTTTTTTTTCCATTCAATTATTTAATTTTGATAGCTCTGCTAGAGTAAAATGAACCATTATTACTGGCACATTATCATATAACTGAAGGATTGCATATGATTGAGGATAACTGAAATATGCTATTTTAACACATTTTCAGAATATTACTGCCAGATGCTCTTTAGTACTGAATGAAACATCTTATCTTTTCTAGCCCAGTATGTAGGAGTAGCATTTCATGATTTAAAGGCAAGTTTCCATCAGTAGTCTCATCACATCATGAAAACTAAAAATATTGTGAAAGAAACACTAAGCCTCTAAATTTTCAAACAAAGAGGGGTTTGAAACAACGCTATCTTGAGTTTTCTGCTTTATGGTAATATTTTTGCTTTAAATATTCTGAATCAGAATGAAAAGTAGTATTTCAGCATCAAATTTCCCAGAAAACAGAAATTCCATGCCTTGACCCACTATAATTACCAAATGAATGAGTAATCCGTTTTCTCCCAGGCCTTCAGTTTTGTCAGCACTAAATTTACACACAATCATTTTTTTAAGAAGATATGGGAGGAAATGCATAAATGCCAAGAATGTTTGTTCAGGGAAATGACACACCATCCTTTTCCCAACATCTGGTTATTCATGAAGGGCTGACAAATCTTCTTTTAGACTTATTAAGCATGAAGTTATCTATTCTGAAGGCATCTGTGATAAAAGCCATTTTTTTTCCCTGTAGGGAAGTTTGAGCTGGAGCCTAGTACAAGCGGAGAAAGAGACTGGAGGAAGGAGAGCTGCTTTTGTAGGTCCATGGCTCAGGAGCATTAACCGTCTTCCTCTCCAGGTCTCTATTTTTAGATGACCTCCAGTGCATTAGATCAAGTGTATACGTTGGACGAGGTCAAACCTTCTCTGTCTGTGAATAGGCAGCTCTCAGAGGTGTGGCGATGTCTGTGGAATTCAGTTAGCCAGTATTCACCTCAACCTTGTCAAAATCAGATTACAATGTCAGTCTTTCTCTTAAACACAGGCCTAATAACCTTTTGACAATTTGCAGTTAAGTTTTCATTTCATTTATGCTGATGTGGATGTGGAGATGTCAGCAGATTTTTTTTGCTTTTACATTGTCTTCCTTACTGTATTAGCAGCTCACTGCCATTATAAAAGGACTTTGCAGGAAAAAGATTATCATTCCTGGGAACAGTAGAAGCCCCATGATTTCTACTTTTGTAGCAATTTGGTTTTATTCTAACCAGTGTCATCAGAGCAGATTTTATAGAATGGAGCATACTTCTGTGGGTATAGGTGTGTACTTATAAATATGCACGCACACAATTAATAGTACAGCACTTATTAATTTATTATCCAGACAATAGAATAAGTTAAGTACACTTTACTTATGTTCTCTTTTGCAAAGCACGAGCTCTCTTTGCTCCGCAGAGCTCTGAGTGACTTGAACGTTGTGTGTCATTTGTTTAGCCCTTGTACCGAGAAGGGAATTTCACCTCAAAACTGTGCGTCGTGACCTGGCAGCCCTGAGCTCTGCAAGATTTATGTGAGGCTGCTGGTGGTGGTGTGTCACTCGGCAATGTAGGACTGCGTCTGTGGAGGGAATACCATGCAGTGTGGAGGCGAGCTAAAGAATTAAATGGGATGGGATTTGCATTAGAGCTTCACCAGGGTTAATCAGCTTTGTCCCTGAAATCTGGCTGCAACTTGCTGATGGCTTCCTGCTCTGGTCAACAGAAACTCTAAGACTACGACATATAAAAATGCCTTGAAGAAATACAAGAGGAAAGGAAGCAATTATTCCAGTTCAGCTAGATAAGTGCCTAAGGGATCAACTCCCTGTCTAAAAAGTGTACTGGCATTCTCAGCCTCATGACACGGATTCTGCGATGAAAAAAAACCACATATAGAATGAGGTCAAAAAGTTAGCTGTGAGTGTATTGTCTGGGCTTTATTTTAACCTTGCCTTATGTCTAAACCCAGATGACTGAAGCATTCTGCTAAGTCTTTGTTGCTTGCGATTACATATATTTTAAAGTATGTGGAAAGCTCTGTGGCTCCTTCTCTTCCAATGGAACTGGGGATTCAGTTCAGCAAGTATATGGGCTGATGGATACAAAGGTCACCAGTTATTTCTTGTGGCAAATTCATTTTACTTAGTAGACCTCAACATTTATCCCCTATGCATCAAAAAGAACACTCAGCTTAGACTGAAATGTGTCTGGATTCACATTCATAGAGAGATGAGAATTGCCAGACTGGACTAGCCCAGTGTCAGTCCACATAGTCCAGCAATCTGTCTTTGATAATAACTAGCACCAGATACTGTAAAGGAAAAAAAAGCCTCTACCGAGCAATAACCACAGTCATTAAAGTGTTTTACCCCAATCAGAGAGACGTTGGTGCCCAAAGCATGAGGTCCTTTCCAAACATTTGCTAATCCGGCTGGAACATTATCAATGTAAATGTCTGATTCTTTCCAGATCTTGCTTGCCTCTTCAGAGAAACTGTGTGGAATAAAAGAGCAGTTAGATGAAGGAGAAGAAAGAAATTTCCAAAATGTGGGATATAAACAAAGAAGGTTTGGGGCAGAATGAAAAATAAACAGAGAGAGTGTCTGGAGGGGAGGAGGGAATGAAAGAAAAATTCTGTCCTTTAAAAATAACACAGGCTTCCTTTATAGCTCGCAAACCAGTGAGGCTTACCTTACAGGGAATAGTTTATGACTCATACCCTGATTTGGAAGTCCAGCAGAGATCAGCAAGATGTCAAACCAAAATTCAGCTATCTCTGCAAATGTACTGATCAAAGTTCTGCCCAAGACAGAGCAGCAGACACTGTGGATTATGTCAACTCAGTGAAGTCAGAGGTGACCATGGAGGATCTGCAAGCCCAGATCCTCTGCCCCTCGTCCTGCAGAATATGACGGTACAAGGGCTTGATGTAGAAAAGGGCTGGGATTTTATCTGCTCTGGGCTCAAGAGGGTGGAAGGAAAATCTCACTTCACTGATAGCATAAGGGTTGAAAGCTACAATTGAACAGATTGAAGTCTGAGAGTTGTAACCTCAGATAGAGAAACTCACTTTCTAGGGTTCTAATATTGTGAGATCTTCTCACAAGTGTGGACTCCATATGTGATAAATAACCCTGCTTTTAGATCTCCTGAAAAAGTTTAAGGGCATAGCGAATGGCATTTTTAAAGACGATTTTTGTGCTGATAGATGGTAGTGCTGACATTTTGCATTTATTATTTAAGATTGTTTTGCGCTTGTAGAAACAGTGAGTGAGTGCATTTTGAAACTCTGATGGTAATTTGACATTCACAAATTTCTTGTCACCTGGCAAAGTCTGTTAAAATGTTAGAAGCAATTATTTTAATCTTCCTGAAAATTAATCATACTTTAAAACATCGGTTCTGGAAATAAATTCTAAATGTTAATACTGATAAATTACCGTTGCGAATGGATCATTATGTAGAGGAAACATTTAGTTTAATTGGAGTTGTTCCTGAGCTACTCTACATTCATTATATGCTGCAAGAAGCTGAAAGCAAGTTCTGTCCTTTGAAGAAAAAGCTACAGTCCCATCCTGGTTTTAGCCTGTATTGTCAAGGGAGTAAGAGAAATCAGATCAGACTAGGCGCCTTGCTTGGATGGCAGTTTTCAATCCAGCAGACAATTCCAATCAAACTGGACAGAGCATTCACAGAGATTTAAGTTTTGGCAAAGTGGGCCAAAATAAAGACTTTGCTGGGGCTCTCCCATTGTGAAAAGAGACACTTCATGGGATACCACAGAATCTGCAAGAGACTGAGATTCGGTCTGCAAGGGATGAGGTCTCTGTGCAGCAGGACGGACATTCAGAAACATCTTTATGCAGCTGCTTCCTTGAAAGAGAAGCACATCATCCAAGGCTGCTAAAATACACCTGTTAAGTCATTTAACCTTTCCTTCCCTTGCACTACCTTGGTCCTGGCTCTATCCAAAGATAAACTAGCCACAAATAGGGCAAAAATGCTGGTATGGACCTTTTTTCAACAACGCTCTTTGGAGAGGTCCTGTGCTATGTTGGCAGCAAAGATGGATATGAAAAACAAAAGCTGTGTGAAGCTGACACATAACTGGAACATCCTTAGACTAGGAAGATCTGTTATTGACAGATCGTTCTTGCTGGAAACACAGTATCAAGTGAACTTACCACCCTGAAAGCCAAGCCTGGGACCTGTTTCGCATTGATTTGAAGCCTGGTTTTGTGAGACCTTGAGCATCCTCAGCATCTGTGTTGTTTGGGCTGGAGGGCTCCCGGACCACTTTGACGAGCCCAAAGCACCGTGCAGAATTGGGCCCTGTGATTCCTCTGTGCCCTGGCACATGCCAGAATCTCTACATTTCTGCAGGAGTTCCCAGCAAGCCAGATGCAAAGACACAGTAGAGAAGCCTTGTCTGAAAGGTTAGACTTGTGCTGCACAGCGTGCTCTAGCCATATACGAAGACAGCAGCCTGTTGGGTAACAACTCTTAACACGGTCTCTTCTTAACACGGCCAACTTCTTCAGAGAGGACACAGGTCTTAAAAAAATTCCTTCTGTATCTTCCACAGAAAAAGCATCAAGGGAGCTAGCTTCCAAATGCCAGGATCTCCTCAAAGTGCTGTTCATTTCTACAAAGGTCCTAATTTTTCCACTAACTCCAGCAGCACTGCTATGGTCCCATGTGTTGCACGCAGCGTAGCTCCTGTGCCTTTAAAAGATGGAACTGTCTCCTTACAGTCCATCAACTCCTCACCATTCCTTACGGCCCAGATGGCCAACATGATGGGGCAGCACTACTTGACCTGAGCAGTTCTTTGATGAGGAAGCTTTTCTGCTAGAAAGCTGGCCAACAGCACGGACTACTTCTACCCAGGCAGCCACATGGGTCTACAGTAAGAGCAGAGCTGGATTACATTCAAGTCCATGCATGGAGTCTAGGGTTCTGTGTCCCATCCTTGATGAAATGAACCAAGACCTTGAACTATTTCAAGCTACCACATAACCCTGACATGTTAACAACTTGGGCTGTTACTGAGCGGGGTTAGATTCACATCCATGGACGAAGGTAAAAGGTTTTGTGTTCCATTACTGGCGCCAAACATTCTGTTTTCTTACTTGGCTCCTTTCATTACCTTGTTTTTCAAAGCTGTTAGAATGCACCCGTTAGCACTTCATTCTGTATAGCTAATCTAATAAAGGGACAAATGAAGTGGGAGGAGGGAGAAGGTGGGCAGGAATTACTGTCCAAATTAGGTGTTAAGCTTTGGCTTCTGCACCCACCTTGGGTGAGGGTTACAAGGATTAGAGTGGAGAGAGGGAAAGGAACTTCTGTTTCTAAAGCATGACTATGAAAATAGACACACTGGTAACTACGAACAAAATGGAAAAATAAATACAGTCCATGAAGTAACACCATCGGGAAAACAAATGTTCTCAAAGAAAAATTTCAGAAACTGCATAATTCTCTGCAGCATGAAGCACTGAGAGCCAAGGTCTGTTTTTTTGGAAAAGTTCCTTTGCATCTGGATCCCCATCAGACTTGGAAGATGGAGAAGTCTAGGAGGGCTGTGGTTTGGAGTGCGCCGGCATTCTCTTTGCATATTGTTCCATTTTCTTTGTAATAATAGCAGAAGTTTCATGTCTGACATAGCAAGTCTCCCCTCCTCTGTCTCACCTGAGATGTTTCCTGCCACCGTCCAGACACTGAGGAACTGTAAAAAAGCAAAAGCAGAATCTGGATATTGATCTCAAAGTGAGACTCAAATCACACACGGCACACAGACTACTTTTGAAGATTTGCTGTAGCATCAGGCATCACTTTGCCTCAAGCCCTGCTTTTGCAGTTCATGTGTGAGAAAGAGCTTGACACACATAGCAGCAGAAACTGGGAAAAAAAATCAGTATGTACTAGCTCAGTTCGACCCCTGAGCAGAAAATATTGTGCTGTATGGTGCTGACTGCATGTTCCAAATGCTGACACAACAGCTGTTAGTTATGTCAGACCATTGCACCATGTAGCATTCACCTAAGAACAGCAAAGCTGGTGCGGTGTGTATTTACGTATAAAGCATTATAGAGCATCTCCCCTTTTGTGCCTCATCTTAACTCTGGTGCTGGTAACGCTGCCATACAGCTAGGAACACCTGCAGATTTCCGTAGTTAAAAAGTCATTGACAAACTGCATCTATCTTATGTGAATAAAGAATTCAAGCAAGTTTCTCTTGTCACTTTTCCGCCTCTTCTGAGGAGGAGTTTCCATGAACTGAAGTCATGAGGCCTTTCTTGACACTGTCAGGAATAATCCCTGAACATAGTGGAAGGGTATTACAAAACCAAACAAAGTATATTTCAGTTACAAATTCCTGAGAACACCATCGCCCACAGACTGCAGAACAATTTTTGGGTTTAGGGAGTGATACATAATTTAAAAGTCATGCTCTTTGGGACTACAGGGGGAAAAATCTGCAGAGTTTATTGCCTTCCAGATTCTTATTTTTTTTCAGTCTGGTGGTAAAACAAACATTTTTATGCATTTGTTGACATGTCCAGTGTATTTGGCAACATGCAAAATGCTTGCTATTTGGGTCAGACAAGCGTCCTCAAAAACAAGGCAATCCAACAAACCTTCCAAGATGGGCTGTGCCAGACTCCATTCGCTTGGGTTCAGTGGAAGTGGCTGTTAAAGACAACCTGCAGCAAGCCCTAACTGTGGCCTCTGCGGGGAGCTGGGTCATCTAACTCAGCCTCCTCATCCTCTTCCTGACCGCTCAAGGTCAGACCCAGGAATCCACTGCCCTCCACGTGGGGCATGCGGAGAGGCAGCAATCTTTACCAGCTCCCTATTGCTGCCTCTTGGCCCCGGCCCCAGAACTGGCTGATACTCATTTGGCAATACACCCTGACTTCATGCCTCCCTGCTAGAAATCACAGCAGAGAGACAGAAAAACAAATGGAGCCAAACCTCTCTTCCTAAAACATAAGCCTGTGCCTAAGAAGTGTTTCTGGTGCATTTGTATGAGCTTACTGCATGAATGGACTGAATGAACAGCTCTCTTTTCGGGCATGCAAGAGATGCATCTCCTAGGTACCGCTCCTCCCCTCCAGGTACAGATTATCATAGGCAAAAAGAAGGATTTAGATCCTTGGTCCCCTCCCACCAAGCCCTACCCTCCTTCTCTGCTTCAGCCTCCCTGGTTGCTTCTTTGTGTCACTGGTAGCCTGAAATGAGAAGCTGTTGTCTTGCTTGGCTGGTAATTGTACCTCCTTTAAAGAGGAATCTCATTGTATGGAAGTTCAAGAACTGAAGAAAAGTTTATCCTGGTTAGCAAGTTTGTTATCTTCACCACACTGACTCAAGGCAGTTTAAAATTAATATGGCACGATGGAAGCGCTCATATATATAACGAAACTCTCCGTAGGCTTGAAAAACATTTGAAAGCTGTATTTACAAAGCATCACCTAGGCACTCTGTGAATACACTCTTTCTTTAAAATATAGCGGGTGGGATCCAAAGAGCAGATACAGTTACAGATATGAAGATAGAAGATGATAACTTTTGTTAAGATCTCAGATGCGGAGATATAATTCTCACGAACTGGTGTTTGAATCAACTGTTTTACCTCTCCAACGTAACCTTATATATTGGACATTGTCCTCATCACTTGGGTAAAAGCACTTCTTTGAGTGACAAACCTGTAAATCCACTTAATAGTTGTGAGATCAGTATTGCATTGTCTTTTCGTTGTTTTATCACATATATGTCACTCTACCAGCCTACTAGGATCACCAACTGTGTCATTTTAAGCATGTACATTGTAAGATCCTAAGTGTACTTTTGAAGCTGTACTTAAGCAACAGCGTACTAATGAGATATGAGGTGCAACCTGGGGAACAGCAACTGTCAAAACCATCACAACCAAACAAGCTCAGCCCATTTTTCTTGGTGACAAAGACATAGATGTTGAAATACATTCATATTTACATCAAATATTTATCAAATACTAGAATGCCTCAGTTTGCAGAATATGTAAGCAGCATTCAGCACACGATTTCTCTCACTGCCACTTTTGTACTGGCAGCCAGGCAAACCCCAACGCACAAACACTGTTTCTTTCCCTCTCCAATGCTCCACAGCTGCTGCATTTATGCAATTTGCTATATGGTATTTTTCATCCCAACGGAAAGCGCCTCTGATCTCTCTCTCCAGAGGCAAGGCGCAGCGATAAGACTCCACAGATGTGCACACTGCAGGGGAACCAAAGGAGTTTGGGAATCGGCAGGTGAGGATGGTGGGAGACCCGGAGCATGGAACACCCTCCCTGTTCCACCCACTGGAGCACTCCCACCAAACCCAGGTCGGGCCACCCCACGCAGCCTGCTGAGCATGGGAAGAGACATTTCTGTGCTGCGGTGCAAGCGTGGCCAACGTGCCCAAGAGGAAGCACTGTGGGATGGGCTGACCAGTCCCTGCTGTGTCCCTAAAAGGGACACGCTGAAGCTAAAGAAGCGGACGGGCTGAAATCTTGTCCTAATTATGTTACTAGCAGTATTGTCATTGTCTTCAGTGGAGCTAGGCTTTCTCCACAGGGAACCTGCCAGAAAATCCCAATATCCATTTATATTTTCCTGTTTCAGGATGAAAATTAGGTGCAGCATGTATTTCACCCACTGGTGTACAGCTGTCACCGTGGAAACCCTGTTCAATAGAGTGTGAAAACTTTTACAGTATTGGCTGGGTTCATAGAGTGTTGAGCACCACTTTTTCCCCATTAACTTTATTAAGGGTGCCATCATTCAAAAATTAGACTACCTACATGTGTACAAATAGCTGTAATTATACACATAGCTGCTATGTATGTCTCCTGAAACAAATCCTGTACTGTACTTCTCAATTCGATTCCACTCTTCAAACATACCATGATGATCTAACAAGAACTTCTATATTTTTCCAAGCATATACTAATTACATTTTCCATTGCAACATCCTATAAGCAGATGCTGCCTCATTTTGCAAATGGGGAAAGCAGGGTACACAGAAGTCACAGACCTTGTCAAAACCACACGGCCAAGTCCTGGCAGATTCAGGAATGGAATCCATGAGTCCTGACTCTTTAGTTCCCCTGCTCTGATCACCAGACAACACTCCCTTCCTCTGAAATAGGCTATTTTGATTGAAAACAGATGGTGTACATTTTTGGCACAGTGTTTGAACTATATTAAAATGCTCTGAATGAATATGGGCTTATATCATACCTATATATGTATACATGTATATACATGCATACTACATCTATGCATGCAGAAATAGGTATGAGTTAAGGACATATTAATTTACATATATCGTATGCAAATGTAATGGATATGCTGAAAGATACTTAAGTGCAGTTGGACAGCTGACATACCTAAACACGTAAGCTGTATTCCTTGGTGGTATTGTAATTACACACTATGTATTCTTCTCTCTCTCTAAGCAACGGACTCTACATTGTTGATGGAGCATACGCTTTGATGTAATGCATGTATTAACGGTTTTTATCATTGCATGAGAAATTTTAGTGTAGTGTCAATAAGGGATGAATCACATCCTTTTTCATTAGCTCCAGGACCAATCTCCTTCCTAGCTGAACAATGCACTTAGTGCACACCACCTGCATTTGTAGTGGGTTTTTTCTGCAATGGAATTGTTATGTCTTAAATATCATGCTTATCTTTTGAATTTGCTCTTTCTGTCATAAGATTTGCCCCTCCATTAGGTCTTCTCTAAACAGTTTGTTTCCAGCTAAGGACTGGCAAATCCTGTCTTGGACTTGCTGTCTGTCAGGATTGAGCTCTTCCCACACATCATACCCTGGAGGAGATGACAAGGGCCAGTTTTTAATTACGCAACTCTTTGCCTGGTCACCTGCAGCCTTGGGTCAGGTAAAGATGGTCTGTCATATCAGCCAGCAAAGAGCTCAGGAGATCTTTCTCATGGTTGGAAATCACCAGAATGGGCTTGCATCACTTGTTGTCTCCTGTGCATCCCCAGCAAAGATGGGAGGGTGAGCCTTGAAGCTACTCACACGGGATACAGCCTAGTCACAACTCTCTTTCCACAAACCCCTTTTCCACAACCCTTTCCTATTGGCTGTATTTCCATTTCTTTTATTGGTCGACTGGATTTTCCCCTTCACTTACTGCAAAAGAGGTAAGGAAATAAGCCTTCAAATCCACAGTTATACAGGGGGAGCTGAAAACAGTTCATTCCCCATGGGTGCTAATCCTTTGTCTGCACGTTGGCCCCAGCTACCTCACGCCTTATACGCACAGAAAGTGAGCCAGAATTGGGGGTGAGATTAGAATTTGGGAATTCTATCCTTGCAGAAAGGGGAGCCTGAGCAAAAATAGTTATTTTGGTCTGTGCTAATTCCTGCTGGACTGACCCGTGAGTGAGCAATAGAAAAAAGGAAATATCGCTGATACTCACTGCTCTTCAGTCTTTTTTGGTTCTAAATCTGCAGAACTCAGGAATCAGGAAATGCCTGCAGAAAGGTTTTGAGGAGGTCACAGAAACAGAAGTATGCTACAGTGCTGCTTTATCTATGGATAAACAAAATATGGCCGCTTATTATAAGGAAAAAAGAGTTTATTCTCTTTTGAAACTGTAGCTCAAAATCCACAAAAAGTAACATTGGCATTTTCTGGTTTCACAAACAATGCTGTAACATAATATTAAGATCTCCACAATTGTACTTACAACATCAGCTAGCAGCTGTTAATCAGGAGAGTACCTTACCTCAGCTCTTATCTTGCATAGGGTGGAGTAGCGTGTTTATATTTTCCTGTCTGTTTGTTATGCTACAAAACTAATATTCTGGCACAATCTATTTGTAGTAAAGATTTTTTAATACTAATTTCCTCTGTATCAAAAGATACAGTAAACATATGTACTCAGGATAGTGCTCTCACAATTCAATACACCAAGTTATTTTGCTCTAACTTTGCAACATGTAATATAAATTTCCAAGTAGAAAAAGTGTTAAAAGAAAAGTCTGTTCTTGCAAACTATTACGTGGTAACCAGGTCTCTCTCATATCGATAAAAAGGTCTGCACAGTGACACTCTTGCCCTTTCTCTAGCCACTTTCTGCCAGGTAGGACTCAGAGAATGCAAAACAGCCTTAAAAGCTTCATATCTGATTAGAGGAAATTCTCCCAGTGCAGGCTAGGCAGAGACTGCCAAAGGCTTTGTTCCAGTTCCCTTTTAATAAGCCATTGCAAAGAGGTCTGAGCTAATTTTCAGGCTGCTGTATGGCATGAAGGTGACAGTCTGGACAAAATCTGCTGGATTCACCTCCTACAGCAGGCCAGTGCTGGGAGGATGATGGAGCTGCTTGAAGGCAACACAGCCTGGGCCGTTCTGGGCTGCTGGTGGTGTGCAGCGCTGGATTTTCTTCCAGCTGGTTTCTGTGGGATTCAGACTACACTCTTGCCCTTTAAAGTGCAAGTGGACTCTCTGCTAATAAGCTACCCGAGGTTTTTCACGAATACCAAATAATCCAGAGACTAAAGAAAAATCATAAGGAGAACGTAATATGAAATATATACCCAATGCAGCAGCCTGTTTTCTCTACAGCACTCTTCCCCTTCCATGATGTTCTGAAGAGTTTTTTCATTATCTCCCTATCTTTACCGGTCAGAATAGATACCCTTTGATAAACATGCACAGGAAACTAAGCCCCAGAACAACTCTGTGATTAGCCTGAGACTACTTGGTGAACTGGCTGGAGATGGGAAGACTGCCCAGCTCTTTCAGTAATCCACCCTTGGCCCCAATTCAGCAGAGCACTTAGGTACTTGTTTAACTTAAACAAGATGCAGTGCTTTACTGTGAATCACAGACCTTTTTATTATTATCACTTTTACTGCAGGGTGAGGGAATTAAATCTTAGGAAAGGCCTTGAAGCAAACAGGAGTAATAAATTCAGCATGCTGAGGGTCTGTGCCCTGGGTTTGTCAGAGTCCCCGACCAGAGGGAGGATGAGGTTCAGAGACGATGGCCCAGCTCATTTCCTCCTCCCGTAGGAGACAGCAGTGAGATTAGCAACTGTAGGATCGCTGCCGTGTAGAACTGTGCTAGTCATAGCTGGAAGATAATTATACATCCACTAGCCACCTTCCTCATTATTTGGTCAAGTGAGAAAATCTTCACTTTGTTGGAAAAGCCAAAAGAACAGCTAATAACTGCTGACATCTTTTTTGACGTCTTTTTTTAGAATGCACAACTATGGCAATCACTCTTTGTTGTAAAAATATAGATCTTTTCTGTATAATATCTTCAAAAACCTTTTTTCATTACCTGTATGGAAACCCAGTTTTCACAGCCTCTGAAATGAAACCCTCCTCTTCAGGAGAGAGCCAAGAAATCAGTTGCAGTGAACGCTGGACTTCAGGTAATGAATGCAGCTGGACCTTGCTTCCTCCTGATGCACCACACATAGAAATTGTCAGTCTTCTGGGCAAACTGGGCTGGTCTCCATGTCTGGGGAAGAAAAGGTTTGAGATATAGCTGTATTATGATTAATGTTTCTGTGGCAGATAAATACATTACTTGACTAAAGTTTTACAAACATTCCATTTCATATGATTTTAATTCATTTACTGTGTGCTTTGGCATAGATTGGGGATGTTAAAGGGGAGGCAGCAGCATCTTTGTGGTTGAGGCTGAAGCTAGCTTCCGTTATAGCACCCTATTCCATCCCTCATCATAACTTTGGTTTGGAAAGCTGCTTAAGTCTGAAGCTTGCCAGGTGTACTTTAGTCACTTTTGCAAAAACTGAGGAAAATCAGCAAAATGACTTTCAAGTTACAGGTTGTTTAAACTTATTCTGATTGGAAATATTTACTTTGAATTAGTATTTTTGGTCCTTCTCTTCAGTTTGATTGATTGAGTTGAATTAATGCAGTCCATAGCAACACTCCTGCCTTAAGAAAATCTCACTGAAACTTCTCCCCATCTGAATGATTGTGACTGTAGAGCAATGTCCTCTTCCCGACCCACATGTGCCCCATGAGGAGAGGTCATTGTCCTTGATCCCCTCTCTGATGCTTGTCTTTGCCCAGGAGACTGTCCCTCCTTTGGATGCCTTGGGAGGACTAAGTGAGCCCCAACTTATTTCAGCCAAGGTGAACTGGGTTACTTGAAACAATTACATGGTGATTCATTGCTACCCTCGCTCTCTTGCACTGATGCAGGTAGGGAACACTCATGCTGGCAGATCTGCTCTCACTCCTGTACGAAAGGCTACCTTCACCAAGGGAGCACTGTTAATAAAATGAAGCTGTACCACTGGCCAGCAGCTCCTTCCCCAAGTACAATTATTTCCAGTGCAAAGGCCTCGCTATTGCGAGGATCCAAGCCAGTGTTATGTTCACACTTTTGATTAAACTAGTACAAATATTTGTCTTTCTCTACCTCAAAAAATACTTGGAAACACACTTCTAACCTTTCCATATAATTAAATCCTCTTAATTTGTTTACAGTTTACAAAGAAAAATGGTTGACATTATGCAAAGATATAAACCACTTTCATTATTCATAAATCTGAGTCCAAATAGTTTGTTTCAGAAGGAATTATGAGTTCACTTATGTTCTTGCTGAGATCAGGGAGACTTTTTTGGGGTTGGCTTCAGTGGGATCATGACTGAACACCACATAACATTTTGAAATCGTCTTCCATTGTCCACTTGCCTTCAAGATTTTCTTCTCTTTGGGAGGCGACCTAAAGTTACCTGCTGAGTGGCAAGAGGTCTTTATTTACAACAAATGCTTTCCACAAGTCTCTCAAGTTTTACAAAGCACTTAATTTTTCTATTAGTTTTCACCACAGAAGGAATCAATCCACAAAATGTAGCACTAGCAAATATAAAGGTGCTGGTTTCTAGACATTGTTAGCTGCACTATTGCCATCACATGCTTAAAATGTGATGACTGATTGCAAATTTAATCCATGGAGAGAGACATGGGGCTTGCTGCCTCCCTATCAAAATAAAATTTAGCAAACAAACTAAAAATGCTAATTGTTGATAAGCCACAGTATTGTGATTTCAATACGCAGACCATGATGGAGGTGTCTCTTTACATTAAGTGTCCTATCTCTGATTAAAACCCTGACTTCTGCCTGAATTGCCACCATCATCATTGTCTGTATCTATGCTCCCAATTAAATACATATTTTAGAGCCTTGTTGCTGTTTTGCAATTTTTAAGTTAAAAATAAATAACACATAAAATAGAGGTACCCCTGTTTTCAATATATCAATGTTCTTTCACTTAAAATTCAAATAAACCGAAATATTACTTTAAAACAAAAACTGCATTGGTGAGACTTCTAATCTGAAAACTCCACAACCTTGGGGAAATCGAGATCAGTGTGTGATCTCTCGCCTCCCTTTTATAATGAGCTGGGCACTCTGAGCCCTTCTCTGGCATCAAGCTAACCCAGCTCAATCCACTCTGGGCTCACAATCCAAATTATGCTTCTTGCTGGGCTTGTTTTCATCTAACTACAGAATTTGCTATTTTTTACAAATAAAGGGTTTCTTTTTTTCCCTCTCCCTCTTCAAAAGCTTCCTTCTCTTGCCAAACTCCCTGCCCTTGGCTTCCCTTTTCTAAATCACTCTTCCTTCCCATATGATCTCCAAATTAATCATCACTCTCCCTCCCTCTCTCCTCTCTATCCCATTTTCCTCACTTCATCCTGTTTCCTTCCTCTGTCAAAGATCTTTTAGTCACAAGTTTCCTCATTCCTCTTCTCTTCCATCGTTGTTACTTACATGACAGTAGCAGCTCGTTGCATTTTTTTTTTTAAATCGCTTTAACAGTTAGGTCCTCACTGCATTCATCTCTAAGTATACCCTTTTAAAAAAAATCCATAATACAATATTGAGTGTTCACCAGGAGAGGTACTAGTTTTAGCGGAACAGATATCAAAAGCCTTGGTTATGATCAGTAGAAACTATGAAACATTGCAAGGAGAGTAGGCTTAGAAGCAGCTCTCATGACAAGTTATTGTAATTGTAAGATGAGCAACACTAGTTTTGTACAGGCATCAGCCAAATGATGTACATGTAACCACTTTTCTTTTGATTCAATGGATTTCTTCCCATGCCTTGTGTGGTGGTGGCAGAAATTTGCATCCATCCAATTTCACAAACAAATACATGGTCTTCCTGAAAACTCTTCAGTTTGAAAAGCCACTTGACCTGAGGAAGAGTTCTACCTCATTAAACAGCTTCATTTAAGGGACTGAAGTATCTTGAGGATGGATGCTTGCAAAGGTGGCATAACATGGGTAATGGATTCAGGAGACAGTGGAAGAAAACTTCAGTGTAGATAGAGGAATCCACAGGAGAGAAGTGGACTATGGAGGAACTAAAGGCCTGAAAAGTTGCAGACATTATAGACTACAAAAACACGAGAGAAAAGAAAATAAAAGAACAGTCTTAGACTGAACAGTCTTAGATTTATGTTGCTGAAGAAAGGAAAGTAAAAAGATTCTCAGATTGCTATGCAGATGCTAATTAAGCTTTAGCACATCCCTAGGAGCTTTGGCAGGCTTGGTCCCACTTTTACAGGAAAAATGACATATCAAGAAATGAAACAGCATTGTCAGAGTGCAAACAGGGTCCTCTTTGGAGGTCAGCATGAGATGTGATTTTGCTCAATTCCTAGTTTGCATCAGAAAAGCAGGATTCAAAATAATAGCAATTTCATGCAGTTATAACTGCAATTTCATTACTTTCTCTTCTCTTTAAACAGTGAGGCTGTCTTGTTTCTATTCAGAGCACAGCACCCCTGGACACTTCAGCAGGGCCAAAAGCACTTCATGTCTTCACGGAAAATTGTATCATGGTGGTGTCCACGTTCTCATTAGTTTTAAATGAAGACTAAAAACCAGGGGAGTGAGGGTGATACAGAACCAGTGAAGTGAGATCAGTATGATGCAATTTGTCTCTGAGGTAAAATCAGTCAGTTTGGCCATTCACAGAAAATTGTTAAGGCTATAAATAAGACTCCAAAGACCAATAAAAGAAGCACGAAGGAAGAGAAAGATAATTCCATATTTACAATATGTATATATGCATACACATTTATGATCATTGTTTTGGGATTAGGTAAATAATAAGCATCAATTTTGCCAGGTACCATTTAACGCTTGGACTTGGACTTGTCTGTAGACCTCACAGGAGAAATAGGTCTTGGCAAGACAGTTAGAGATGAAAAACATAATAGACTTACAAATCTTTGAAAACATTAAAGCATGTTACCAAATGCATTATTATAGGTGGTGAGGCTAATTTAGTTCTGCAATAGTCATTAGTTTCAGTGAAGAGACCTCTCTGGTCTGCTGGGATGAAGTTTGCCCCAGTAGTAAGATTTATGTGAAACTACTACGCTACAGATACTACAAGTTTTGCTCACTTTACACATGTGAGTCTTCAGTGTCATCCTAGAGTGTAACCCATGTGTGCTCTGCATGTAGTTACCTGCAATCTCTTATAATAACCAAAGTTATTACTGTAGTTCAGACAACAGCTGTAGGACCCCTTCCATCACGTGTCTAAACACATTGGGTGCCAGCACTGGTTTTGCATAGTACTGCCCAAATTTTCCTCAGGAGATGAACTGCTATGCCAGTAAAAACAACATATGTCTATAAAGTGAAGTTTTGGAGAACAGAAAAGCCTGGTTGCAAAATTTTGTCAACACATGAAGGCCACTCTTGAGTACTTGTCACTAAACATGTAACAGATCTACCAGTCGCAAGCATTTATTCATCTGTAAGGGAAGCGTGTGGGAACTCTCTTGACCTGGGTCTCAGCCTCTTCTCCCAAGTAACAAAGGATAGGATGAGAGGAAATTACCTCAAGTTGTGCCAGGGGAGGTTTAGATTGGATATTAGGAAAAATGTCTTCACCGAAAGGCTTATCAAGCACTGGAACAGTCTGCCCAGGAAGTGGTGAAGTCACCATCCTGGGAGGTATTTAAAAGACATATAGATGTGGTGCTTAGGGACATGGTTTCATGGTGGACTTGGCAGTGCTAGGTTAACGGTTGGACTTGATGGTCTTAAAGGTCTTTTCCAACCTAAATGATTCTATGACTTTAGAAATGGTTTGCATGCCAAAAACAGCTATCTGCAACATTTCACCCAAAACAACAAATCTCACGTCCCTGGAGAGAAAAGGCTGTTTACTCTATTATACTAACATTGAGTATTGCAACACTCAACATATACGTTGTTAATACATAAACTCTCATTTCAACCGTATCCTCCTTGTTCCCCACTATTCCCTGTGTTGCTATCAGCTTGCTTAATTTATTGTAAGATATAAATTCCTTATTATCATTAGTTACTTTTTAGGTACCATAAACATTTGTAAAGCTAAGCAATAAGAAGCAAATATTATTGTGACATTATTAAAATAAGACCAGGGTGAAACAAACACATGATAATTATGAAAGATACTGGGGTATGTTTGCACAACTTGGGAGTATTTTTAGGATATGGTCTATCTTAGTGACAGAACATACAAGAGGGAAGGAATTTCTTAGTGTTACACTAAGTTCTTCTGTTGATTTTCTAAATATTCTGGACCAAAGTCTCTCTTGCAGTCTTTCTTATAAAACAGAGAAAATATTTTTCCATCCCATGGGGGTATTGTGAGAATTACTCATCTGGTACATAGATAATTCCCAGCAAATAAAAATGCCGCTAGTCATTGTTGGTATTACCTGTTCCTCACAGAATGGCTGACTACAGCCCAGCAGGCACATCACCAGTTGTTGTGGGGACCACCTATATAGTTTTGGACAGGCTATCAAATGAGTAGAGAACAAATAATTCCTGGTTTTTGTGTTCAATTGCAGCTTACATAGCTGCAATTTTAATAGCAAAATGTGTCGTGTACCTCTCGGAGCCTCACTCAAACTGAAGGCATGCTGAAAAGAACTGGCCTGATGTGCAACTTCAGTCAAGTGGTGCTGACAGAAACAGAGGTTCGGCTTCAAAACCAGAAATATAGGGAGAGTGCCTTTGCTAGGTATCCTTCCTTGTTTGCAAAGACTTGGTCTGTGATTAAAACAAGGAAAGACTACTATCGGCTGAGGCAAATGCAGTAACATAAGTAAATAAGTGAAATATCCACACCCATCGTATCTCTGGCAGTAGTTCTTTAGTTCCCTACCAAGTGGTGCCAAAGTCCAAGGAGTTAACATCCCTTTAACTCTGTCTTCTCCCTTTTTCCCTCCGCAAGGCTATCAATGGTTAATGCATGTTCAGGATGAACTTGGCTGATGTGTCTCCAAGCCCTATAGGAAGTGCTATCTGATCTGGTCCACCTACCCCGGCAATAGCAATTTATTTTTATTGCCATCATCAGGCGTCCCCCACCCCCAGCTTCAATCCCGACTTCCACAAGTTCAGCGGAGAGCCAGCAGGAAATACCTTACTTGTGCTGTAAAACCGCCTGTGTGCCACAGCTTCGCAGCAGGCTCCTACCGTGGAGGCACTGCGGTGTTCAACGAAGGCTTTCCTAGATAAGGACCAGCAGCACCCCGGATCCTTGCGCAGGGCTCACGTCATACCAAGGGTGTATCCCAGTACGGGAAGGGAACCCTTCCCGTAGTTTAATCCTATCTTCTACTATCACAAGCTCACTTAAACCTTTAGTAATGAAGTTTCTTGGAGAATTTCTATGTAAAAAGCTTTTAGAATTAGAGTCTCTGCATATTTCTTCATTCACCAAGAGTTGGCAGGAGAATTTCTTCCTTTGAAAGGCTAGTGGATCCCCTTCCCATGCTCACCACAGCAAGCAGACTCTTCCCTGCCTCACGGCCCATCTGTTCTGCCTTTTTGGTCGCACGGGGCAGGAGTCACTGTCCTCTAGCTTTGCACCAGTGAGTTTACATATCATTGGATGACTCTGTGCAAACGCGTGGGATTTTCATTTAATCCTACTGTGCATTCCATCTTCATGGGTGTATAAGACTGCTGATGTTTTGTATCAGCTGGTAAAAAGGCCAGTTTAAAAAACATCGAACATATTATATAGATGCTTGTTATGGCAAAACCCAGCTGAGGGTCTTCTGTTGGTTATCAAAGCGAGGGAGCAGATGCCTGCGCCATTTCCCTCCTTGGAGCTCCAGCAGACAGAGGATTGGGCAGGCTTTCAGAGCATGCTGAACTTCACCTATGGCTGGCGACCCGGGGGGCTGCGCTGCCTTCCTCACGCTTCACCCGACTTCTGAGGAAGGACGAGCTGGAGTTACAGGTTGACTTAGAGACGACATCAGCCTGAGTGCAACACTGCATCCCTTACACCTTTCCAGAGAACCGCCACCATGTGCTGACGAGCGGCTGCCATTTTCCACCCCGGAGGTAGCCCCGTCTCGGCGCCAAACAAGCCTGTTCCCCCGCGTGTGCCGGGGCAGCACGGCCGGCTGCTCGGGGAGGGAAGGCGCTTCGCGAACGGGGACGGAACCGCCATGAACCGCCACGTTTTCTGTCACGTTTTCAGTTGAAGCAGGCGAGATCGGTGCTCACACCTGGAGCTTGGTGCTAAAAGGTTCGGCAAAGCCAACTCTGGAAAAGNACACGCACCGCGGGACGATGCCCTTTGCCCGGGGGGGCGAAGCCGGGAGAGCATCTTACCGCCGGGAGTGAAGCCGCCGCCACCGGCATCTCCCGGCCCCCAGCGTGCGGGCCAGAGCGGGGACGCCGGTGCTTTCCCTCCACCCCAGGACGCGCNTACATAGATAATTCCCAGCAAATAAAAATGCCGCTAGTCATTGTTGGTATTACCTGTTCCTCACAGAATGGCTGACTACAGCCCAGCAGGCACATCACCAGTTGTTGTGGGGACCACCTATATAGTTTTGGACAGGCTATCAAATGAGTAGAGAACAAATAATTCCTGGTTTTTGTGTTCAATTGCAGCTTACATAGCTGCAATTTTAATAGCAAAATGTGTCGTGTACCTCTCGGAGCCTCACTCAAACTGAAGGCATGCTGAAAAGAACTGGCCTGATGTGCAACTTCAGTCAAGTGGTGCTGACAGAAACAGAGGTTCGGCTTCAAAACCAGAAATATAGGGAGAGTGCCTTTGCTAGGTATCCTTCCTTGTTTGCAAAGACTTGGTCTGTGATTAAAACAAGGAAAGACTACTATTGGCTGAGGAAAATGCAGTAACATAAGTAAATAAGTGAAATATCCACACCCATCGTATCTCTGGCAGTAGTTCTTTAGTTCCCTACCAAGTGGTGCCAAAGTCCAAGGAGTTAACATCCCTTTAACTCTGTCTTCTCCCTTTCTCCCTCCGCAAGGCTATCAATGGTTAATGCATGTTCAGGATGAACTTGGCTGATGTGTCTCCAAGCCCTATAGGAAGTGCTATCTGATCTGGTCCACCTACCCCGGCAATAGCAATTTATTTTTATTGCCATCATCAGGCGTCCCCCACCCCCAGCTTCAATCCCGACTTCCACAAGTTCAGCGGAGAGCCAGCAGGAAATACCTTACTTGTGCTGTAAAACCGCCTGTGTGCCACAGCTTCGCAGCAGGCTCCTACCGTGGAGGCACTGCGGTGTTCAACGAAGGCTTTCCTAGATAAGGACCAGCAGCACCCCGGATCCTTGCGCAGGGCTCACGTCATACCAAGGGTGTATCCCAGTACGGGAAGGGAACCCTTCCCGTAGTTTAATCCTATCTTCTACTATCACAAGCTCACTTAAACCTTTAGTAATGAAGTTTCTTGGAGAATTTCTATGCAAAAAGCTTTTAGAATTAGAGTCTCTGCATATTTCTTCATTCACCAAGAGTTGGCAGGAGAATTTCTTCCTTTGAAAGGCTAGTGGATCCCCTTCCCATGCTCACCACAGCAAGCAGACTCTTCCCTGCCTCACGGCCCATCTGTTCTGCCTTTTTGGTCGCACGGGGCAGGAGTCACTGTCCTCTAGCTTTGCACCAGTGAGTTTACATATCATTGGATGACTCTGTGCAAACGCGTGGGATTTTCATTTAATCCTACTGTGCATTCCATCTTCATGGGTGTATAAGACTGCTGATGTTTTGTATCAGCTGGTAAAAAGGCCAGTTTAAAAAACATCGAACATATTATATAGATGCTTGTTATGGCAAAACCCAGCTGAGGGTCTTCTGTTGGTTATCAAAGCGAGGGAGCAGATGCCTGCGCCATTTCCCTCCTTGGAGCTCCAGCAGACAGAGGATTGGGCAGGCTTTCAGAGCATGCTGAACTTCACCTATGGCTGGCGACCCGGGGGGCTGCGCTGCCTTCCTCACGCTTCACCCGACTTCTGAGGAAGGACGAGCTGGAGTTACAGGTTGACTTAGAGACGACATCAGCCTGAGTGCAACACTGCATCCCTTACACCTTTCCAGAGAACCGCCACCATGTGCTGACGAGCGGCTGCCATTTTCCACCCCGGAGGTAGCCCCGTCTCGGCGCCAAACAAGCCTGTTCCCCCGCGTGTGCCGGGGCAGCACGGCCGGCTGCTCGGGGAGGGAAGGCGCTTCGCGAACGGGGACGGAACCGCCATGAACCGCCACGTTTTCTGTCACGTTTTCAGTTGAAGCAGGCGAGATCGGTGCTCACACCTGGAGCTTGGTGCTAAAAGGTTCGGCAAAGCCAACTCTGGAAAAGAAAGACCAGGCAGGGCACTGCTTCCCCTGCCCGTCAGCCTTAATGAGGCTGTGTTTTTTAGAGAAGGGCGTAATTGCCGGGGTGACGAGCCGGCAGGGCGGCTGAGGGGAACCGGGCCGGGGGCGGCCCGCGGCGGGGAAACAGCGGCGGCTGGGGACTGAGGCGGGGTGGCGGATCCGCTCGGCGAAGGGAAAAGGCTCCGGAGGGTCGGGCCGGGTCAGCCTAGCCCAGCCTGCCGACGGCCGGGCGGCCACAGTCCGCGGGGCGTTGCGCGGCGGCGGCCTCTCCTCTCCCGCCCTCCCCTCCAACCTCGGTCCGCCCGTATCCCTGCATTCCCTGCTGCAGCACCCCCCTCCTCCCCTCAATCCCATCAGTAGCGGCGGCCCCGGGCTTGGCTCCCCGCGCTGCGGCGGCGCTCGGCGGAGGCTCCCCCCCGCCGCGGCCGCCATGTTGGGCTGCTGCGAGCTCGGCGGCGGCGGCTGCTGTTGCGTGTGACCGCGGGAGG
>VXBL01008587.1:109664-153170 GCA_013400195.1 Aramus guarauna
ATAAGGCATTTTCTCCAGCTTGAATGACTTAAAAACTTTTTTTTTTTTTTTTTTTTTTTTTTTTTTGGCTTAAAGTGAAATTGTGATTACTTTGCCTGTTTTAATACATTACTAGTTTTGTGACGTGTGAACAAGATGATTTGATTTTGTTGTTTATTTTTTATATATATAAAAAAACCTATATATATAATTTATATGCAAAGACAACCACAGAAACAACTGGTGTATTTGAGTTCTGAGGGTTAAATCAGGGCACGTTTTGAGATGACGGGAAGGAAACAAAACATTTAGATTTGGCTTGTTCTAGGTATTTGATGCTAGTTTTCATTTTTATCTCTAGTGATGGTTGTATTTGTGATATAGAAGCAGTATTGTCTAATTATAGCAACTGGAGCTTACCAGAAAAAGCTATTGAGAATTCCAAGCATTTTGTTTTTTCTTTTCTACATGTGTATGAGTTGCCACAATGACTCAAGACTGAGGGAGGTAATGAAGGCTCATAAGCCTTGAAAGAAAAATACAGTGACAGAAAGAAGCTTTTAGAGATGTTTTTGTTCTGGGAAAACTTCCTTTACAATTACACCAATTTGAATTGGTTTTAAAAAGAAGCTAGAACAATGTTATTTAGGATGCATTGAAAGAAAACTAGAATAAACTTCAAAATGTGTGGCGATAGGAGGGAGGGAAGATGGAGGGCACTGCCAATAGCACGGTGAGGTCAGTGACTTGGTTGAAATCTGTTCTCTTGTAGGAAGTAAACTGTCCTTTAGTGGGTTTTATGTTATTGTGGGGTTTTTGTTCTTGGGGTTTTTTTGTTGTTGTTGTTTGTTTTTTGTTTGTTTTTTTTTTTTCCTACACTAAGAGGTTTTGGAAGATGGATTAAATTGTCCTTGTTTCATCTCTAGTAGAACTGAAATGTAGTGTGTATGCTGTGCTGATGGGGTCATAGACTAGACTGTCATCATTGGTATTGTACTTCTGTCATTCAGATGTGCAGCATCTTTTCTGGTCATTAAAAATGGTTCTATCATCATAAAACCATTTTTCAAGACAAAGTTGTAGAGAGGTTGTCTGCGTTTTCCTTGTGGTAGCCTCTCTTTCTCTCCCTCCCATGTTTTTTCTGAAGAAAAAATGGTATGCCAGTTTTGAAGTTAAGCTTGTTTTAAAATATTAGTAACAAAAGAAAACATAATCTTGCTGTGGTCTCCTGTACCTCATCTGCGTTATCTGTCTGCTTGTAGGTCATGAAACAAATCACAGGCATTTGCAGCTATGAGTTGCTTATATTTTGTTTTTAAAACAGGCTGTTAGAAAAAGTACTTCATTTAGGTCCTACTCTTAGCAGAGACAGCAGCAAAAGACTTTAGAACACTTAAAGTTGAGTACTTTTTTTATTAAAGTAGACTCTAGTGCTTAGTACTATTTAACCCCTTAGAAATACATTTTAAAAAATACATTTTAGAAATTATAATTATTTTTTTCTTATTATAGTCACACAACTGGGAAAACCTCTCTGTCTGACATAAGCAAAAACAGTTACTAAATTATTTTTGGGAAAGAATGAGCATCCTGCTTGACCACTAAGGCCACTTAAGGTGCTTAATAATATATCTAATTTTAAATGTGAGTTGTTTCACTGCCTGCAGCTGAGCTATATGGAGGTGCGGGGATCTATCTACGTTGAAGTCATTGTGGCATTCTTGATGCATAAATTTCTGTCTTTGTTTTTAATAACACTTTACTGCTTATTTATGTAAATTGTTGTTTCTGTTAAATAGTTGTAGCTAACAATTAAATGCTTTTTATTGATAAGGGTGAGAGAAGGAGATTCTTCAATGTTGGCAAATAGAAATGACCTTCAAATCTCCATGTTGCAGAATACTGTGTAAACAGCTTTTCTAGAGATGCAGTTTTATACCAAATTAATTAAAAAGAGAAAGAAATTGCAGGAAACGACGTAGAATGGTTGCCTGTGCAGACCTTACTGTTAGGTAGCTCTGTGTTTAACCTCTGTACCTTTTGAGATGGGACCTCTCCCACATTTATTTCCATTTTGATTTGTGTCTTGAACAGAGGAAACTAATTACTGGAAGTTAATCAACAGTTATGATGTGATCAAATGAGCTGTGAGACCATCCGGTTAATTCTACTTGGTTTGCATTAGGGTTAAAGACAGTTTCCATTAGAGTGACACGTTAACCCATTGTAACATGTTTGTTTCTTAACACATTTACAGTATACCAAGTTTTTTAAGCTTACTTTTACTTAGTATTAACTTGTTGGTTTTTTTTTTTTAAGGATGGTCTTTTTGGTTGTTTTTATTCTTTTGGGCTGGGGAAGTTTGGAGGTATTCAGAAGCTGCCTGAAAGACTTTGGGATTTATGTATTTAGGTTGACTGACTTCTATCAGTGTCCTTTTTATTTCAGAGGAATATGGCTTGCTTAGATAGAAAGCTAACTAATATTTCATTTTCAGGAATTTTAGGAATGCCTTTATTCTGTACGGCAATTCCTAGCATGCTTTGGTCTAATGGGGACAAATGGAGAAATACAATTATATGAGGTAGTCTGCTCAGTGGGCATTATCATCCTCATGGCAACACAAGAAATTCCCTGTTTCTAAGACATTTCATGTTAAAGGGTTAATCCAATAGTTTTTCTGTGGGACGATCGTAACTGTTAAAGTGTACTGCTGAAGGTGTGTTTGAGTTCTTAACCTCTGTGTAGCATACGACAGCGTGCTTGTGTTTACCTGGTTAAACACCTTCCTTATCTTTTGGCCTTTCTCTCCTGAACTTTACTGACATACTCTTTTATAACCTGTAGTGTATTATTAGCTCACAGTTGACTGAAAGAAGGATATTGTGCTATAAGAACAATAAGCTTATTTGGCCCAATATAGTTTAATACTTTGTTTTATATATATATATATATATTTATTTATTTATTTATTTTCCCCACAAAGATCAAGAGAAACTACCTTTCTTTTTGAAGCTCTATCTGATGCCCATAGATCAGTGCTTGAATTCTGAATAGCAGCAGCAGATAAAAGTAACTACAGTTCTGAGTTATACATGTGGTTGGATAGTCAGGTGCCAGTGTTGTTTTGAAATTTTATTGTGAATAAATTGCAAATACAGAATTTCCAGATACAAAGTGGATGCAGCCTACTATCCTGGAAATTATTTTTCCCATATTATTTTCTGAAAGTGGACACCTTAAATTATCCTGGATGTGTTTTTGCAAAATATTAACCAATTCATAGCATCCCTAATTACTTTTACACTGTAAAAAATTTACCATCTCCATTCTTCATTTGCATAGAAAACTTCCAGAAGCGTTACATCCTATTGCTGAGCTGTAAAGTCTGACTAAAAAGGTACAGTGGATAGCTGAGACAAAATTAAAAGAAAAGGCCAGCTCTTAGACTCCTAACTTTTATCTTTTGGCCAAGCAGACGTTCCTGCCATAAGCATTTGTGCTTGTTTAATTTTATTTTCTTTTTCTGGCTGAATAACTAGAATATTTTGTTCTACTCTAGTTTAACTTACCTCAAAACATTATTTTTCTGAAATCCTCATTAAGCTTGGGGAATGCCACTAATGTGGACTAAAATCTTTAAAAAATGCAAGTGAATTAGGTCAGTCATGTGCAATCTTTTGTTAACTACAAGATTTTTATTTCCAATAGTTTAAACATGACATTAGGCTTAATAATAACTGCTTAAATCTTCTATTCAGATGGGTCAGTTTGCTTTATTTCTAATAATACACCCTAATTAGGTTTACTAGTGGTCACCATGGATAAAATCCACATGTGGTGTATCCAGACTTCTGATACTTTGTGTTTCATAATTCTTCCTTATACCTATCTAGACTTCCAGTTTAATTTAGTTTGTTACAGAATATTGTAGGTTTCTTTTATTGTTAGGGATCAACTTCTAAGTGCACCTTCTCTCTGCATCTTTTTGAAAAGTTTCCGATCTTGTAGATGTTATGAGCTGCAGTATTTTGTAGGCCTTTTTGAGGAAAAAGCCCAACCTTTTAAATATATTTTGTTCAGCACTTTGGTAGAACTATATGGTAATTCTTTTTGTAGAAAGACTAGGTGAGTTTAGAGCGGCATGCCAAAGGGGAGGGGAAAAAAGCATTTGTAGATGTTAATAACAGTAATTACATTTCCTTCAAACGCTGTGGGATTAGACCAGCGACACTTTGTTGCTCCTTTGTTTGGTTTCT
Source organism: Aramus guarauna (assembly GCA_013400195.1). Classification (NCBI taxonomy): domain Eukaryota; kingdom Metazoa; phylum Chordata; class Aves; order Gruiformes; family Aramidae; genus Aramus; species Aramus guarauna. The sequence continues at coordinate 113,903 of VXBL01008587.1, forward strand.
TTTCAGTCTCAGCAGTCTGGGCTTGGAGGAGGACAACTGTTGTCCTAGCTCGGCAGCTTGGAAGTACTTTGTTCTCAGAGTGGAGATGAGCAGTTTTTCTGTGGAAAGTGTGTGGGGGGTGGTTGTTGTTGTTTTAAAAGTGTTCCCTCTCACTGTTGCCCTTGTTTCATCCTTTTCATCTTAAAATCCTACTTTATTTTAGGCTTGTGTGACTGTCCTGCTTGTGAGGTGTCCTCTCCTGTGGTGAAGGACCCGCAGGTCTCCATTTCTGAGTTCTTCCTCCTTTCCTTTCTGTGTGTTTTTTCATGGGTAAGGTTATTCCAAAGCAAAGCTTTAATGTATTTACCTTTCTGCTGCTCTTCTTCCCCGCTCCCATTCTGTTGTTTTTCATCAGAGCAAGATCTTAGTTTCTCTTTTGAAGATCATGTGGATATCCATGTGTCAGTCTCATCTTCCCATGGCCCAAATCTTGGTTTCTGGATTTTAACTTCTGTTTTTCTTGTGTTTTTCCCCAGTCATTTCCAATCTTTCATGATTTTGTTGGTCAGGTTCAAAATAGAGAGATTGTCTGTAGAGAGTGGTAACAAAAAGAAGTCACCTGTGTGAGAAATAAGCACAGGTTTTACCCACAGGTGCACACATATAGTGTTTCCTGTAAACACCCTGTTTATTTCTTATTAGACCCAGCACATATCAATTGATTTACTATCGTGAATCATTTGTACTCGTAAGCTCTTGCGGAACTGGGGACTTGGCTGTTTGTTCTGGCCGTGAGTAAGAAGCTGTTATCTGTTTTAGTCCTGTGGTCTAAATATGAAGCGACTTAAGTGGGAGTACAGCTTTATTATTTTAAGAGCTAAAACTAAAATAAAGAAGTGATGGGAAGGGTGGCAACGACTTTTGTTACAGGAATGCAAAGTGGTTTAAGAAAACGTCATTGGTGCTGTGGGGACACCATAGTCCCAAGGTACTTCCTGCTCTTGATCATTAGAGCCTTTTCACCTTCATCACACTGCCTTTTGTAAATAAAGCACTGTGTTGTTCGAATGTTTTGCAGGACACATAGTAACAAGAGGAGGAGGAAATAGAAGTTCGTATTTTAATTGTAACTTGCTGGTTTTATCTTGGGTGGGAGCTGACTTGATGGTGCCTTAAGGCTGGCTAAATCCACCAATCTTTTTTTTTTTTTTTCTTTTCTGGTGCTTACGTGGGCAAAGGGACATAACCCAGTCAAAAAATTAACCCTGAAAAAACATGTTGAAATCTGTTGGATCCAGTTGCGTGAAGAGGTTGTACTGGTGTTTGTGCAAAAGAAGGGGGCTAGGACTCTGACAGCCCAGGCTTCGCCTGCTGCAGCTCCTGTGCGCTGAGTTTAGAGGCTGCCTCTCGGATTCCCTCTAACGTACAAGGAAGCTACAATTTTGAACTGAATTTTGACGTTACCAGCTTCTTCTGGTAGATATTTGGTGTAGAAATTCAGTGAGCCTTTTTTGTTTCCACAGCAGTTACCAAAACTTTTCTTCTTGCAATGAGAAAATTTCTAATCATGACTAGGGGTCTTCAAAATAGCTGTCTGATTTTGATGATGGCAATTCCTTGGCAAAAGAAGGCATTGATGTATTTGTGTGTTTTGTGGTATTTGGCATAGTATCACTCAGTGTCTTTAAACAGTTTTTCTTGTACATTTTGTAACTGAAAGACAAGGATTCTTACATTAACAGACTTGGAATAGTTTTGTTCTATTTCCCTCAACTTTCAGAAAACACTTAACATCGTTCTATTTTCTGATAATTTAAAAGGATCCTTTTATAATTTTGGTAGGGAGTGACACAAAAGAGACTTGTTCTTGTTGTGATCTGATATGTTAGAGGGAAATTATAGAAGCTGCTTCCTACGCAAATAGAAATTTGCAGAGAAAATCATTATCCTTTAGCTGTGCTGTTTCTCTCCTAAGGCGCTTTATTTTTTTGTGTTGCTCCACCCCCAATATTGACTATTTTTACCTTCATAGCTAGCAACTATCTTTGGCTAATTAAAGATGTATTTCTATACTTCAGTATCTTTCCAAAAGCCATAATTTAACTCTTAAAATAAATTTGGGCAAATTGTTTTTTTTTTCTAGGTCTGAGTACTTGCTAGGCTGGCTTTTTTTGTTTTCTTTATACTCTTGTGCGTTAACAGTTTTTCTGAAAGTAAGGAGTGACTTAATGTCTCCACTAATGGTAATCCAGACTCTCAAAAAGCAAACTCTATTTAGAAGTAAGGTTACTAAGAGAAAACGGTATATGATGCATATTACCACAGCTGGTGTGTATTATTTCCTTAACTTGGTATTTTCTTGGTTAACTTGATCCTCTAGTAACACTTTGACTTGAGTGAAGATGATCTGGGACCCAGTTGTTCCTAGTGACGTAGTTTCTTAGCTCTTTCAGTGAATATCTGCACAAATACGCCATTGAGTATATGCCGCCTGAGTTCATGTGAACACCTGAAAAGTCTCTTCCTGGGTGATTTAGCGGAGATGTCATCTGATCTTATCAGTAGTAGCACACTGCTTTATGTGTCTGGGGGGGGGAAGGATACAGCGGGGGAAGGAGTTGCTGATATGTTGTCCTGCTACACTTTTCTTGAATTTTTACATTCCTTTTCTCCAAAACTAAGATTATTTAATGGAATTAGTATTATTTACTGACAATATTACATTCACCTTGTGATCCTTGGCACTACCAGTAGAAGGGAATTTTTTCCAAGACTTGCTTGATATTAGTAGTTAAAAATTTGCTTTAATTTCACCATTAAGTTTGCTTCATAAGGGAACAATCACTTTTCAAGGGTTTTTTTCCTTTATCTTGGTCACGTAGTTTATGTTGTCAATAAATGTATTTAACCATGTATGTGGTTGTTATAATTACAAAAGCTTAAACACCCCCAAATCTACAAGATGCATTCCTGCAGGTTGACTGTTTCTAAAGCCTCAATACATTCAGTTCTAAGACATACTGAATTTGTGGCACTAAAACCTTTCCATGACATCAAACTGCCATACCTTTATTCAAAACTTGTCGAATTTTGTTCCATGTGATCTTGTGACTTACTCTTTTCCCCACCCACCTTAATTAAGAAGTAGAATGTTAATTGACAAGTCTTAGTAATGACTGTGTTCTGGAAGATTAAATTTTACATTTTGAAATACAGGAGTTAAATGTTATTCTGTCTCTAAAAGAAGCAGTTTCTTGCCTTGTGTCTTTCACTTTAGAGAGGAGTTCCAACTTTTGGGCATTTCCTTTGACACACCCCCCCCCACCCCCACCCCACCCCCATTTTTTTTCTTTTTCAGTTTAAGGAAACCATTTTCTCTAATAAATCACTGTTGGATCTGGTTAGATCAAATTAATTCACTTGTTTGAGGCAAGTATTTTCTTTAGTAAAATAAAGTAGTTTTGATGTTATCCCCTGATTCTAAAGCAATAAAGAAAACTTTGTGACTGATCGGTTTTCACGGCAGTTTTGCTAATATTAGGCTACCATTTGCTTTTGCTTTTACTTTAGATTTTCCATTTCTTTCAGGCACACCTCCAGTTCTTCCCGTATTCCTCTTCCAGGGCATGTGAAGTCATATGCTCTTACTCTGATTGGGTGCGAAGGTCATTCTTAGCACTGCTGCAGTGTCAGGGCTACAAAACCATTTCCTAAGGGAAGCAGCAGAGGAAGCTTGCAGGAGATTGAAGATGGTAACTGAAGTAATTTTGGCAAAGCTACAGGGATTTCTTCTTGGTGTGTCGATTGTTTTCAGTAACAACCCCACTACCATCCCCCTAAAAGCTTGTGGCAGAATTTGCATTAGCTTCAAGAGAAGCCAGGTCAAGCATGTCAAACCGCACGTTTGAGTTAAGCATAAACACCTATTGCAGGAGTTTGGGGTCCTTTGTGTGTGTGTGTGTTTATAAAAGCCACGTAGCTCTTCTGCATTGTGTCATACCTGATGTCCTTTCTCAGAGTACTCAAATAAGACAGAAACATTTGAAATCTGTAAGTGTGCTACTCACAGACATTTTGAGCCTCACAATTTCAGCCTAAGACTCTGTGAATAAGCTCAGATTCTCTTATTTGTCTCTGCCTTAGTACCTGTCTCCTACCATATTCTTCTAATCCTGGCACTTAAGGACTTATGTGCTATTTTTCCCTGCTGCTTTTTTTCTTCTTTTAGAGAAAAACAGGCTCTCTAGTGAAAAGTATGTTTCCCAGTCATAGGTGGTGTGTCAGGGCTTCAGAAAGTTAAGACATCTCAATGGGGAAGGATTCACTAGTGGATCTTTAGGAAGGAGGACTGTCTGTCAAGATGAGTATTTCTAAAATTATTAAATAGAAATTCAGATGTTGTATTTAGAAGACATCTAAAAAAAACTTTTTTTTTTTTTTTCAATAAACTTACAGACTTTTAAGTGGTAGGCGTTGACTTAGAGCCATGAGCCAAAACTGTGATGTCTGTCTGGTTGGAAGTAGTAAGTATTTGCAAGCCAAATTCAGCTCTCATTTAATGGAGATAAACATGAAGTTAAATCACTGATTCCTGTGCAATATTAAAACAGTTCATATTTGCTGCTGAGCTTTTAAAGACAGCCAAGCCACTTACTTGAGGGCGTTAACCAGTTAAGTATTTAAAACTACAGCTCAAGTACTGTAGCTTTTTCTAGGTGTCCAGAGAGATTATTTCCTTTATTTTGCTTTAATTTTTTTAAAGTATACTGTAAAACATGTATATTTCTTTTCAAGTTGGGAGGGTCCTAAATGTTCTTTTGTTTTCTTTCAATAGTATGATTCCTGGTGAGAAAGTAATTTACAATGATGCTGGACACTTGTATATATTGTCTTGAAAATCTGTTTGAGAAAAATAGGTGGTTATTAGCATCTTAAATATATCTGCAAAGAAATGGAGGCAGAGCTGTGATTTGTTGAAGGCCCTTCAAATCTTCAGTGGAAAAGCAGTTTCTAAGATTCAGGTTTATGTGTATGTTCCTTCCAAATATTTTTCTTCAAAGTTTTTGAAATGTTTGCTGTGGAAATTCCTGAAGGTGTGGGTGGTTTGTAACTTCTGTGTGTCCAAGTGCTTTATTTATTTGCTTAAATTTTCAGCATACTGTTTGAGTATGCTTTTTCTTGGTGTCATTACTTGAGAAAGCTTGGAATCTTATTTCTCTGATCTTGTTGCTCACGTGATGTCCTCTTTCCTCCCTCTCCTGTAACTTTAGCATTGTACAACTGAGAGCAGCGGCAATTGTTTAATTTCTCATAAAGGAAGTGCTCTTTTCTGCAGTGGTCAGGTGGATGCTTGCCAGAATTGTGTTTTGAGCAACTGTTTATGGATGTTGAACTTGGACCTCCATAAAAATTAAGCTTCTTTTAACTCATACAGCAGTTTGTACCTCACCTATTCAAAAATCTTTCCTGCAGCCCCATGAAGTACACTGGTATTGCAGAAAAGTTTTCCCAGAGTGTCTAAATAGCTCATATAAAATGTAATGCGTGCATTTAAATCTCATCTCATACTCAGTATTTATGAAATAGGTCTGCACTGACTCCTGCTGCGTGTGGTGTTTGCTTAGCTTGAGTGGACTTTGGGGAAGACTGTTGGTGGTGGTGTTGGAGCAAGTAACTGTTAGACTGCAGAATTTGGTTCAGAGAGGAGAAAGGGAATTTGTATGTAACATTGCTACACTAGAAACTTTTCCCTGTAAAACTTTGTATGCTTTCAGGAAGACAAATGTGATGACAAGAGAGATAACCAGAAACTTGATTATAATCTCCAGCTAACACTGGAAATTATCTCTTGGAAAGCTGTACACGCATAGGTATTGCTCAAAAAAGTCTTAGCTGAAGGTTGAGGCAAGTCCTCTTAGAACATTGTGTTTAGTCATAAGTTGAGTTAAAAAAGACAGTATAGGTAGGCAATTTTACAGTATGGTTACTTGTGTGGATCAGGAAATTTCCGCTCCCTACCCTTCCACCCCTCGGTTTTTTTCTGCCTGGTTCTCCTGAGTATCTGCTTCCTGCCTGTTCCCACTGCATGCTGAACTGCCCTGTGAGGAATTGATTTTAAAACAACTGTACTCAGTGAAACTCAGCTTTCCATTAAGAATGGATGCTCTACATTTTTAGTTAATTTTTGTTTTGATGTTTTGCGCTTAAGGACTTTTGAACACGTTCTGTAGGGTGCCCTGAGGTTTGTTGGTTGGTCGGTCTGTTTTTACAGCAGCTCAGTCATGACACGCCAGAAGGGAAGTGCTGAATTTTTCTTTTTTAAATAGTACTGCAAAATAAAAATTCAAGAACTATTCCGGAGATATTACTTCGCAGATAGCAGCTATCTCCCAGGCACAGTGCAATTTATGTAATACATAATGCTTTGCATCAGAAGTTGTCATAATTTATTTATAGGGGAGTTTGTTTAATAAGGATATTTCAGAGTGATTTGACTGTCTCATTATAATTTGTGTTTACTTTGTGTTTTGTTTGTGGGGAAACATTTTGTACAAATCGCTGTAATTTGTCTTTTTGCTCTGCCAGAATAAAATGGCAAAAATTCTTGAAGTGTCCTGGGGTATGTAGTTATGATATACCTGGAATAGAGGAATCAGAGCAGGCATTGAGTTTCTCCAAGTTCTTCAGTGAATGTATGGCAAAGGTTGGAATTTGCCTTCCATGGCCTACTGCCATAGTCAGCCCTTGCGTACATGTTCTGAATGTGGGGAAGGAATAGCTGTTCCTCTGTTCTGCTGTTGCACATTTAATATTTGTAAAATGAGTGATTTAGGGTTCTCATTCTTGATTTGGTATCATAGGACTTCAGAAACTTGCTCCCTATTCTTTCTTTTACAGTGTGGTGTGGAAGGTTGTGAATGAAATGAAGCTCTGAGGTGATATGCTTACTAAAATGAATTTTTCTTCCTAGTCCACGGAGAGTGGAATGTGGGATTTTAGTCCAGTCTTGGCTTCATTAGCAGATGGATAGAGAAAAATAACTTTTAATGAATTCTTTGATTGTTTAAAGTGAGCTTTCTTGGGGGGAAAAAACCCAAACAAAAACCCAACAAAGTATTAGACTTCAGCCTGACCACATACCATCTGAAGTAATGGATAGTCATTCACAGCTGTGTAAAATCAAAGGCAGTCAGAACAGTAGTGGGTTTTAAAAATCTTTTGGTATGGAACAGTAACATCTGAATGAAGTGCAAGCTAGCACAAAAGCAGTTCCTACATCGGTATTTGTTTTGGAGAGCTTCAATAGCTCACTTGTGGTTTTCCTGCTTGTAAATAATGCAGTTAGCCCATCTCCTACCGAATGTTTTTATTCTTTGTATTTCTGCTGATGAATGTATCTGAGTCTCTGAGCTGTATTAAGGAAGGGTATAGAGCCAGTTACGCGCTGATTTCTTGAGCTAAATTCCAACTTGCACGGAACATCTTAATGTTCTCCTGGAGGTTCTTGGGTCCTTTCCTCCCTCTCTTCTCAATCTCATATAAGGGACGAAGCTTTCTTTTGTGTAGTATGAGTATAGTAAAGTCCCTTCCATTTTGTGACCTCAATACTATTGTAGGTGAGCTGCGGATTAAATGGAGAGTAATTCCTTTATTCATCCCTTTGACACTTTTTTCTCTTGCTTCTTGTGCCTTTAATGGTAGCTGAGACAACTGCTGTGCTCAAGAATCTCCAAGAGTTTGTTAGCACAGTCAAAATAGACTTTGTTTTAATGTCCTTTTCTGCACCAAATATGATAATACTTTTCCTTAAAAATGCTATTGTGGATGGTTGCACTGGAAAAAAGAGGCATGTTTCTCTCTTGTGATTTCATTAACTGCATACTGTGCATCATTTTGGGGCTCATTAGCTGAGAAGAGTAGCGAGGATTCAAAACTTAAATACTTGAAGTAATCCATTTGTATTTTTCTTTCTGATGTTGTTCACAGTGGTAAGAGAAAGACCAATACAAGAAAAGTCAATGTGATAATTTTTCTTTCCTGCCTGATAGCTCAGGAAGGAAACCTTACCATGAACAGAGAATTCGATCAACTGCCATTTCAATGGTATTGTAGAGCACTGACTTTCTGGTTGTGTTCAGGGCGCTGCCTTCTGCTTAGCTTCTGCACAACTGCAGAACACATGGATGATAGTTCTGAACTGTCTTTGCATGTTTGCTAAGATTTAGGAGTCATTCTCAAACCTTAGTGTTTTGATGTGACCTAAACGTGCCTCTGTTCCCCCACTAGAAGGATCATGCTTTTGAATGATTTCAAAGTAATGACAGGACGTGTAGGACCAAGTCTTGCTTATCTAATTCTCAGAATTATTCCAAGTGTAGGAGTGAAGTGTTGCATGCATTGAGTATGACTGGAACAGGATACAAAGATTGTCCTTGAGCTGTTTGACCTGGGATCCTGTTTCACCTGAAATTGAGGATTTTGTTGTATGTGGAAAGATGTCTTCATCTCAAGCAGTCCCTAATACGAACGGGAGCAGGTCCTACCTGCCATTTGGAAATGCAAGGCCTAATTAATGATTCTGTTACTGCTTTTTTGCTTGATATCAACTGGTATTTTGAAGGCACTTGTGGAAGTAGAGTCCTTTCACACTCATTGGAGGTTGAACATTTTTGCCCAGCCTCTTGGTTGCCATTCCAGTGATAAAGATTTACAGCTCAGCTCCACAGTTTGACTTCTGCACACCTGAGGGCAGTGAACTGATTGTAGGGTGGAATGTATCTACGATAGCAGCAAGGCTCGGTTAAGAAGTTGAGGAAGATGTATTGTGTAACTGTACCTTGTTGAGCTGTCAGGAGGTTTTTATTTATCTCTTTCCCAGAAATACACCACCAGATCCTAATGGTGTAAGAACAAAGTAAAGAATAGCAATGTTGGTGTTAGGAAGAAACTTGCCTGGTGTTCTTTGTGCATCTATGATGTAATTTGGCTGCGTAAAAGCTTGAGCTAATTCTGGTTTTGCATTAAAGGTTGAGGAATTCCTTCTAGTCTGAAAGAAAAGGAATATGAGTATCACTTAGAGCTTTAGCCAAAATAGTACATGTTGTACTTTATCCTCAAATGTGAAGGTAAGATGCATTCCAAATTGCAATGAGGAGTCTTCCTGGGAATTGCTTTGCAGGTTCATGGTGTTCCTTTCTATACTTTTCTCTATTTGAGGGCCCTTAGCATAGAATCTGAAGCATCAGAGGCCAGGAAGAAGGAGCTGCAGGCAGGCAGTCTCTGCCGAGCCCCTGAACACATGTTTTAAGCAGAGAAGAGAGGAAGGGTGTTTGCTGCACCTTCCAGGGACTCTGCCAGATGTCAGGCCTGGGAGCATCCACTTCAGAAGGCTGGTAGGAATTGGCTTTAGGAGCATCTTGAAGGTGATTTTCTGCAGATGTATCCTGAATGTTACATAAGTGGATTTTGCATGAAAGCTTTGACGCTGTTTGATTATTAAATGACTTAAGAATACAGTAAAAATTTCTGAAAATTCGTCTTGTTGCTGGTATGTATCCATGATAGAAATACTGAAAGAAATCATTAAAATTGTGTAAACACAAACTGATAGAATTAACAATCTACCTGTGTGTGTCCTATCTTGGTGTGTAGGTGTATGATTGTGGTGCTTTCCCTGCCCTCCCAGCACCTGTTTTATGTATCACATAGGACAGTAGGGCTCTGGAAATTCATTCAGATTTTGTTGGGGTGTAAACTGTCAAAGTTAGCAGTTATGTAGTGAATGAAGTTGTGGTTTGCAGAAAAGGAAAATGTGGGGGCTTCTAGGGGGAAATCGAATGATGCAATGGAGAATTTGATTCTCTTGCTGACTGCTACAAAGGTGTTCTATTTTTTTAATGTGATGCTAGATATTAACCACGTATTTTGTATGTAGCCACTAACTGTGCTTTCATCACCGTATGGATCAGTTTGTTGACTTCCTGTGGTTTGATGAGAAGAGATACCAAGAACTCTCAGCTGTCACTGAAAGCAATTGGAGCTCTGCTTTAAACTATAAAGCCCTATACAATGCTACGTGCTCTAGAAAGTTGTATAGGGAATTCTAAAATTATTGGTTAATATTGGATGATTACTTTTTCCCTTCATTTATTATGTCCCGATTCCTTTTGTCATAAAGGTGATAATATCACTGGCTGCTGGAAGGATATTTTGAAAGGTAATGTATTTAGGATACTGCCATAAAGAGTGCATTTAACAAATTTTGTGAGAAGTAACAAATCTTGCTGCAGAATAAATAAGCTGTACTGTTTTCAGGAAACACACGAATATACCTTACCTGAGCATTGAAAAGGTTGTAGACTGTCACTGGTTTTATGTCCATGCCCTCTAGTTTGTCACCATCCCAAACTTTAATCTTCTTCAGCATTGATGTCTTAACCCGTTCTGGTTTGTTTTTTTTCTTTGACCCATCTTTCTCCAGTCAAAATTTTATTCCAATGAATTGTCTTTGGTTTGTTGTTTTATTTTTTATTTTTTTAACAAAAAACTTCATAAATTGCACATTATAAGACATGCATGGAAATCATAATATATTTATTCTACCTACTTTATTGTTGCAGCTGTTCTTGATCAGAACAGACAGTTTCTCTGATCATAGCTCATGTCAATTTTGAGAACAGCTTCTGTTTTGGAAGAGATGAGTAGAATTTTTCTGAATTAAAATGAGGTGTGATGGAGCTACTGATAGCTGAGGAAAGGGAAAAATCTATCTAAAAGAAGTGGTGACAAGTTTCATTTGGCTTAGTCTCAATGTCACTATGTTTTGTAGATAGTTAAGGAGAGAGTGTACTGTGCCTACTGTCTGTGTGTTAGAGAAGTCAGTGCGTTTTAGAGTGCATGTTGAAAATTCCTGTAGATTGAGAGTATGTAAATGTATTTAAAAGCTTCCAGAGAGGGATCCTGTGTGCTTAAATTAGAGGCTTTCCATCATGTACTTCACTCAACCTTTAGGAGAGTGTAGTTCAGCTTTTGCATAGCACACCTGTCAGTTTGCCTCAGCAACACTTTGCAGTTGATGCTGTTGTGTCTTTGAACATCCAAAGGTAACTCTAATGCCATAGCCCAAAATATTTTTTTTTCCCCCTTGTTCGTTTGAGGGAGGGGTGATCCTAGGGGAAGCTACAGCTGCAAGATGTTTCCCTGTTTAAAGTAACGTGCCTCAGCCAGTAGGGAAGGAAGCCAGTGTTTCAATTCCAGCTCCAGTCACTTGTGGCTAGAAGACAGCATCCAGGCCCAAAGATAAAGGACATTCTGTATCTCTTCTGCTTCACCATTTTTGGGAAAAGAGCGCTATGTTTTCCTTCTCTAGTGGTAGGTTTGTAGTAGGAATGTACTTTTCCAAACCTTAAATTAAGAAGCAGTATAACACTGATTGTCTTTCCAAAATTCAAAGTATTGCTTTTTGTACTTTCCTCTGTTACAATATCACTGCTAGAGAACAAAAACAAATCAAGCTGCTTCTCAGTTAATCACAAGAATATTTAAAGCTGCACTGCTGCCATTGTGCTGCGTATCTGGTACAGGAAAAACCTTCCTTTTGACGGAGATGTGGGCATCATGAGCCCCTCTTCTCTGTCTTGATTATACCTTAAACTGCTTCCATGTTACTATTTCATCAGCAGCCTCTCTTACTTAAAGTTTTCCTTGCCTCTGGTGATTCATTACTGTCACCTTCAGACCTTTAGCTTGGAAGCTTACACACCATACGACTTGCACTAGGCTTGATGTCTCTTAACTATACTTAAAAGGATAGTGCATTAGTACTTAGCATCGGATACTCGATCCACAGAGTTCCTGGCAGCCTGTCTGTATTTCGTGTAGAGGTAGTGCTCTCCCTGGGGAGGTACAGGTGGTAACAGTGCAATTATACAGGTGGCAAAAAGGTTGCTGACCCGTGCTAATTTGCGCAGAATGATGCAAATCGCTTAGCAGATCTAGGAAGGGAAATTCAAGACAGATTTTATTGGCAAATTAATATGATTTTTCTGATCGTATTTTCTGACTACTTCCATAGAAGTAGTCTGAAACGTGGAAAAGCAATACTTCTGTTCAGTCTGACAGTAGATTTGCAGGGTATGGGGAAGTTGTCTACAGGACCTTCTTAATGGTCTTCTCTTTCAGGAATGAATTTTCATAGTATAGATTTACCTTATCAAGTTTATCTAAAAGAGAAAAGAATTGGCACAGCCCTGTATTTTATTTTCTGCAGTATTTTATGACAGTCTCAGTCTTCATGTTTGATTCTAATCAAATTTCTGATACTTGCTTTCTCTGTTCTTTATTTGCAAAATGTTGGCAACAGCTCCTGCGTGCTTCTCAGGAGCCTTGAGACTTCCTTAGCCTCGTAGTATGTGATGTGCTTTGGAAAATTTATGCAAAATATAGTGTTTAGTATTGAAAGCCATAAACTAAAAATTTAATCTGGATCTCTGTCATACTCTACTCTGCTGATAGTCTCAGGGGAACAAAGGGTCCTGAGAACTAATTGCGGTGAAGCTGTTGGAGTTTCCCGTGCGTGATGCTCAGAGAGACCACTGGGAGAGGCCAGGTCGTGGCCTGCACACTCTGTATTTGTGGGGGAACAAAACTCAGCACACGGGAGCGCTAAGCCATTGTATTGCACTTCAGAACTGTCTGGAGTAATTTCTTTTATTTTTTTACCTGCACAATACTTGCTTTTTAATCAGAGGTTTATCTGAAGTGTTGTGCAGTGTTGCTGCCTGCTTAGTTCTGCCAGAAGGATCTAATCTACAAATATACCCATGCTTACCACCTCGTGTGAGGGTATTTAATTTATATTTTGGTTGTGGGTTTTGGGGTTTTTTTCCTGGCTATGAGCCCATTTCAGGTGAAAACGTGAGAATTGGCACAGGTATAGAATCCAAAAGAAATCTAAAATGGTTCAAAGGTCTTAGCATTTCTTTTTTAGAAAACAGTCTGTATTCAGATCTAGTCAATATTTTTAACTATTGCCAGCTTCTTAACTGAGCTTTTGTTTGTGGGCAAGCAGTAAAGCTTGTACTGAAAATAATCCTTTAAGTTGAACACTTCTGTTCTCAAGAACAAAAGCAAAATCCTCACGGTTGTGTTTTGCTGTTACCAAAGGGCTACCTGAGGTAGTGATCCGTATTTTGAAGTCAGCACTGAAGAAGAAATGCTGCTGCTTGTCCTGTCTTCGCTGTTGATCTCATGCAATTGTAATGCATATTACTGTAAGTGATACAGTAATCATGTTGGTGTTGGTATTTTATAAGCAAAATGTTGTTTTAAGCAGCACCTATGAAATTTGATTATTTCAAACTGTAAAGAAATGAAGAGTTGTTTTTTTTCTTAAATAACGGAAAAGTCAATTGGCATGTGATACAGAAGAGAAGGTGTGTGGGTTTTTTGATGCAATTTATTCCAGCTCCTGTGTCTACATGCAAAAGACATTAATAGACTTGTACAAAACTTCTGAGTTTAGGCAAAAACTGTGTCATTGTCTGATTCATAATATTTACAAAAAGTCACTCTGTGTGCTCAGATATGGCTGTGGTATCAAGCAAAGCTTGTTCATTAAATAATGTTTTTAAATGGTTTTTGAGATAAATTTATCTTTTCTAGCAGCTCTAACAAAAGATAAATGGCTTTTCTGTTAAGTGTAGCCACTTTCTAATGAAACAGTTGTACATACTGATTTTCTAATACTTTTTATTTAGAAATCTTTTGGGCATTCACAGATAGATGGATAGTCGTGTGAGAACAAAGCACAGTCCAGTATAAAAAGAAGCATTAGAATGTGAAAAATAAGTGTGAGTTTAATAACTGCTGCTGATCTGCTGTCCATTCAGGTAAAATAAGAATTACAGACTTAAAATAGATGTTTGTACGCATTCAGAAAAAAAGAAAGAAATAAAATGTGTATTTTTCTACACAGAAAATCTGCAATATGTAAAGATAATTAGAGCTATGTGAATGTCTAGGTATTTTGGTGTGTGGCAACTTTTTTTTTTTGGCAAGACTATCAGCTGGGTTTTCATGTGTGTTTTAGTATTTCTGAAGGCTTAAAACAAAAAATATTGTAAAGAATCTTTGTGCATTAAAATCTGGATAATTAATTCTATTGATATATTTTAGTTTTGGAAGTTAATCGTGGGTAAAAGCTGTTGCAGAGATTAAAAATCTATATTGTTCTTAATTCAGAAAAGCTGTTCCATAGTGGTGAAATGTAACTGCAAATGCTCCATGTTTTTCTGAGCAGTTTCCTCTTCAGGAAGGCACAACCACGCTTAATTTTGTTCCTGAAGTTAATTCTTGCATTGCGAATGGGATGCTAGAGGCATATAGCTTTCCATAAATGGATGGCAGCTAAGTGGAATTTGATTGTGGGGGACCAGATAGGAAGTAATTAAATGTTTGAGGTCTGGTGTTCTTGGGTTCATTTGAAGTACCTTAATGGGCATCTTTTGGTTTTGGAAGCCTGGCCCGCTGCATGGATAGATAATATCGAATGAATGACCGTTACCAAAGAGTGAAAACAGTGTTTGGGTGCTACTGTTGTATTTCAAGAACCTCATGTAAGGGAAATTGAAGTGCTTTCCCACAGACCTTACTTGCTAAATCAAAGCTAACGCTAGCGTGTGGCCAAGAAAGACGTCAAGTGACTAGGCTTTCTTTCACACTTCAGAAATAGCGTTTGTGTATTGTGATACTGTAATGTGCAGATGCGTCTATGACAAAGCCATTTTAGCAGTTCTCTTACATTTATTGTATAGATTAGAAAGGGCCCATGGGGGGCTGCGGGGCAGTCCCCGCTCTGACGCGGCTGAGGTGGCTGAGGGGCTGTGGAACCAGCTGGAACCGGCCCAAACTGGCGCCAGCAGCCCCGGCCTCTCCTCACAGAGGACTGGCCCACAGCCCCCCACCCCCCTGCTCCCAACGCCTCCCACAGGGCACCCGAGGCACCTTAATAGGTGAAAATGGTAAGAAGTAGCCAAGAATCAGGGTTAAAATTGTTTTTGGTACATTGGATTAATGATCCTTTCTTAAATTTGTGATTAGACAAGTAAAAGAGTATAGGTTGAGACGACTAGCACTGAAATTAAATGCTGTTAAATTATCCGCATTGCTGCACAGCCGTGTTTTCTGTCCCACGGTGCAACAAAACTGTAGAATTGTAATTGGATGTGGTATTGTAACAAAAATTTATCTTATTAATTCAAACAAATGAAAGATTCAAGACTCCTTTCCCCTTCCTCCCCCCCTTCTGATGCTTTCCAGTTCTAGTTGAAAATTACTTGCCTATTGTGGAATCAACTTTGAACCTTCAGGTTTTAGGTCATTATACATTAAGATTAAACTTTATCAGTGTTGCTTTCAACCTTGTGAAGCTAGGGAGTTTGAAAGTTAACTTTTAGGACTATGAAGGGGCTTCGCTTGCCCACACTGAACTGAGAACTCTACCGTACAAAGTTTTTGTGTTGGGTCCGGCCTGTTGTGTGCTTCTGTCCCGTCTGC
This sequence comes from Aramus guarauna, assembly GCA_013400195.1. Taxonomy (NCBI): domain Eukaryota; kingdom Metazoa; phylum Chordata; class Aves; order Gruiformes; family Aramidae; genus Aramus; species Aramus guarauna. The sequence goes on from VXBL01008587.1 coordinate 129,437, forward strand.
CGCCTTTTCTCAGAGGGGGCCGATAGCTGTTCTTTGGGTGCAATTTAACCAGCGGTGATCTTCGACAAATGCTGTCTCCATTGTCCACCTGTGTTCAAACACAGAGCAATCCGGAGCCACGGCCGCCGCTGTCATCTCTGTTTCTGTAGCCGCAGAGCAGTCCCAGGAATGAGGCTTCCCCAGCTTCTGCCACTTGAATCGGCTTGTTAGATCCAGTGACGCTCTGGAATGCACCCGCCTGATTCCTGCTGATGATGGGGTTGGTGTTTGTAGGGCTAGTTTGCTACACATTGGTCGTGTGTCAAGGAATGTAATTGGTAATCTTGAGAGAGTGTATTTTGTCTACCCCAAGCAGCACCTGATTATTGTGAATATGAGCAGACAATAAATGCAGAGCCATTTTCATTCTCTGGTATGTCCCTTTTGCATTGTGCGATATTCAGCTGGTAAACAGCAACAGCTGATGAAATGTTAAGCAACTATACTAATTTTAAGAACATTTCCATGTTTCTCAGACTTTTTTTCCTGGCTCTGTTACTTGATAAGAAAAAATATTTACATCTAGGTATTAGTGGTATAGAAGTAACTTTTAAAATTTAGCACTGTATGTGTGGATTTTTATTAGCTTTCTATTTTTCAGACCTGTAAGGGAGCTTTTCTTTTGACCATTTGAAGACCAAAGAATCTCTCCAATAGATCTTCAGTAACTACTACTAGACCGTTTCCTGTTCTTCTGCGAAGTATATGTGTTGTATTTAAATGCCTTTAGGGACAGTTTTTTAGCATGTGAACTCTCTTACTGGTTTGCCCACAAGTGAGGCAAAATTAGCTCACAGTGGCTGTGGTACAAGTCAATATTTTTTGATTAGGAACAAAGTACATAGAATGTAAAACAACAACAACAACCACAAAACCCTCTTTCTGCTCAATAATTGACTTTTAAAATTTATCTATTTTAATGAGGAAATGCTGAAAAGATATGTGAAAAACTTGTAGTCTTGTATGCTAGTTAGTGATCAATCTTCACTTTACCATGGATGCAAAATTTGTATGCTCAGGAAGCTGCAATTACCTGTCCACCATTGGTCTTAGTAGATAAATAAGTATTCTGAAATTGTGAATTATAGAAAAGAATTTGCTGTATTTACTGGAATCATTGTTTTGAAATACAAATTAGCACTTGCTCTGACAACTACTGTGTTCATGAAAACCCTGCTGAGGAATAGCCTGCAGAACAATTTCTTCTAGTACAGTTGTTTTTAAGTAATCCCTGTCAACACTAGGCATTGAAAATGTGCTAGCTATGCTGTGGTCTGAAACAGCTGTCAAATGTAGTTTCTGGCACAAAGCCATCTTTAGATACTGTTGTATCCTGTTAATATAGAAAATTAAGAGATTGTTTTCTTCTGAATTGGTTATATTTGTGGTCAGCAAGAGGAGGAAGAAAATGTCCTGAGTTATAAATGAAATTTGTTCAAGAAGGGTGTAAATGAGCCTTAATCTGTGGCTGCCTTTTTTCACGTTGTGAAGTGCTTTCCCGAGTGTAAGGATGTACTTAACCTCGTACTTTCCTGAATCTGGGTCAAAGCTCATGCTGCTCTTTGACTTTGGGCTAAGATAAGCCATGCAATTGTAATTATAATGAAGTTATTAGATATTATCCAGAAAGTATATTTTTAAAAAAGTAATTTCCAGATGCTTCGTCTTTTTGATGATCCAAAAAGACAGTGCAAACAACAATAAATTTGAGGTTAGAGAGAGATAGGAAAACAATTATAGTAGAGAATTTGGGAAGAAGACATTGTGAGGGGGGAAGTGTGTGCACCAGGGGAAGTTGTTCCAAGGCACCTTTCATGTCTTTTTCTACATACAGATTTCACCTTGGATAGGACTGTATATATTCCAGTTGGCAGAATTCAGTTTACAAAACTGATTTTTCATGGTAACTAGATGACATCCCACAGAATCCTGAGTTGATAAGAGAACTTAATAGTTGGCATAAGTATATGGGTTCCTCTCAGGGTCTTGAGTTTGGCAGAGTAGTTATATTCTGGTAGAGGATAAGAGGTCTTGTGTGCATGCTTTACTTAAACAATATTAAAGAATCTTTACCAATAGGTAGTTTATACTTAATTCTTGCTTCCTCTTGGTCGCTGTGGTGACTTTGCTCATCCCTGACAAAGCCTTTTCATTTTTCTTGAATTGCAAAAATTAGAAATGGCAAAACTCTGTTAGGATTAGATCATCCAGCACATTCCCTTGCCAATGAGGGATTTTCAGTGATTTATTTCTGCCTTTTGTTTTATGAAGTTCCTTATTGTATCCATCAAGGTTTTTACCAAAGGAAAACTGGATAAGGGCTTGTTTTGGAGCCTGTTAGTGAATTTTAGTGGATCAGAGCACTGTAACGTCATACCAAATCAATGTCATCTAGTCTTGGTTTAGACAAAATATCTTGCATTAGGAGTTTCACGTTCTTTCAAAAGAATCGTTAAAGGTGATGCTACAGGTTGTGTTTAAGTACTGTCTTCACATAGTTAATGTAAATAAATTCCTGTCTAGAAATCAGTTACATGTTATCTTTGTTTGGCTGTTTTTCCATAGTCAGTATGTGTCATTTGAAAACTACATGTATCTGTACTACCAGGTTTTCTCTGTATGATAACTAATACGGCAAAAAGTAAATGAATCTAAAGATAGTCTCCATACTAAGAAAAAAAGGCAATACATAGATATCACATATGTCATGTTGAAATTGAGTAGAGATTTTTAAGTACAGTTTGAAGTGTTGTCTTGTACAGAATGCATCTGGTACGGGTTTTAACCATCTATTCCAGGTAATGAGCTGTGAAATTGCATGGGACTGTATAGGCTGATTATATTCCATGGTTTACAGATGCGTAACTCTTTTTAACTCTTCATTTACTGTAAGCAAAATAGGTTGACATTTGTATAGCTTATTGGCTGTTTATTTCAAGGTACTTATTTCTGAAAGACAGTAAATACTGTGTGTCCAATAGTAGGAATGCTGTTACAACAGTTATGGTGCTGATGTTTATTTGGGTGTATAACAGTGTGTGTTTTATGGAGAACATGGAAGGAGCTGATCCAAGGATATTTCCACTACATGCTTGTTTATTGATTTTTGTTAAAATTAGGTTTAAGTAACGCAATAATTGTAACCCAGTATGTAAATGTTACTCTTATGCTATGTTTAAGATATTTGTAGCTACTTGCAGTGTCTTCAACTTTTGGTCTTTTTAAGTATGCTGTTTGCAGCCCTGTGCAGGTTGTATGCTAATATACATATACACTGGAAAATATTTCCATACCCTTCATTTCTTCCTCTTCACCTTCCTACCTCATGTATTTATACATGCATTATACCTTATGTAGGAATCAAGAACAGGACAGAGATATCGGCAAAGTATCTATCTTAATTTTTCTTTAGTTTGAAATCTTGGATTTCATAATTATGAAAATATGCACAAAGTGCATATTTTTATGGCCAATTTATGTATGCTGCTAATTTGATACCAGCTAGTATTATTTTACTGTTTGTATAGATCAAATCAGATCTTCAGGTTGCAATTGTACAGATTATGTAACTTACATTTATTGTAAGTATATTCATCAAATCACCTAAACTGGAAGATGCCTGATGTTACACCTAATGACCTGCAAAATTTACTTATGGTAGAAATAAAGCACAACCGCTGTGTTAATGCGTAGTCATTGCTCATCTGCAATTGTTCTTCTAATCTCTTTGGTTTTCTGCTTTCACTAAATCTAAGCATTCTTTGTAGAAACTCGTAGATTATTTGTGGTCTATGATATCAGTGAGACTTGCTGAACTTTTTTCATGTAATACTGGTTGATGGATGAGTAAGTTCCTCTTGGTTTCCTCCCACTTTGTCATAGGAAGTCACATTTAATTGATTATGTGACTGAAGGGTAATGATACAACCACAGGAAATCCTGTGGCTGAAACCAGTTTTGTTCTCTACTTACTTTTGGTAATAATTTTGTATTTGCAGAATACTAGCTTTGATTTAGGACTGCATTGTACTTTGACTTTAAAAAGGTGGTGCTTTTTGCAATGCGCACACAGAATGACTAACAGTTTTTGAGATGGGGAATCTTTTTTACAAAAGATCTAAAAGTAAATATAAGTATTGCTGATGGGAATTTGTGACGAAATCTTGGCAATGTGAGTCACTTCAAACAAAACAAAAGCCAATAGTGTCAAACGCAAACACACCCAAAGAAAAAAAAAGTGTACTGTGCACATGCTATATTTGGAGATTTTAAAAGGTAAGAGGTATATGGAGGCATGTACGACTTCTTGACCAAGAACAGTGTATATCTTGTCTTGGAGCCCTTACTTTTGGGATATAACAATATGCAAATTTCTAATTATTTTTTGTTTGGGACCTACTTTTCTGTGACTTTTGAGGCACAGTACTAGCGTTGGTGGGTGCCAGTCTTTTTATAAAAAAAATTCTGAAGGAATGGGAAGATGAGATTTTAGATACAGGGGCAGATATTTTTTTTTTCCCCTTTCCATTTTAAAGTAATTTAAATTACTATGCTAAGTAAAACTAGGGAAAGACACAATTCATCAGAATGCATTTGCTTTCGTCCTTGTATATGTTGTTACCATTAGGCCTTTTTTGATCTAAAAGTTTGGGAAATATATGTATGCCTAAGATAAAAGAGCAAAGGAAGGATAAAATATTTTAAGAACATATCTCTTGGCCTTGTAGAGAGTGTGTGGTGTTACCCTGACTTGACAGCCCTTATGAAAGGGGGATTACTGTGGTAACCAGAATGCTAAAGGAGGCAAGCTGTTAGTGTTTCCAAACTGAAGCATGCCTTACTGGCAAGAAGGGAAGGTGACTTGAAAACCAACCAAGGTAGGGAAAAAGAAACAAGAAATGCTGAAGTGCTGGGTGCCCCCAAAGTACTGATACCCTTGAAATGTGTGGCCTTCAACTCCCGTGCTCTGGGCAATGACCATCTGATACAGTTGTGGCTGTGTACTCACTGATGTGTATAGCTTTGGAGCTGTGTGGTGCTAGGGTTGCTGAACCTGGCTGGGAACCTCTGCTTCTGTGTCACTCATACGTCATGAACTAGTGCAGGAGTAGGTATTGATCCCTAGCTCTTGAGTGAGATGTGGATAACTGTAGCAGCGTTTTGCAGTTTGAGTTGTTAGAATATACCTCTAGAGCTCCCTAAGGACACGTGCCCTCTGGGAAGTTATATGGAAACTTGAAAAAAGAGGGGAAGGAGGCAGTAATGGTAGAGACAAATTGGGATAGCAATGTGAAGCATAGTAGTTTGGGGAATGTTTATTTAACAGGAATTTCAGTTTCTTTTTGTATTTAAATTCTGTTCCTGTAATTCTTTTTCTCTCTATTGGAGACTAGTACAGAGAGCGTTTAGTAGATCTAAAAGAAATATTATGGGTAGAGCTGTTGACCTCAGAAACTTATGTGGTGGAAGTGCTGTACCAGCACGAATGACAAATTATCTATTTAGTCATACTGATACTAACAATATTAGTGTGTGCTTCTTCTGTTGAGCTAAGTGTATGTATCTTAAAATGAAACTTAAAGCTCAGGAATAATAGAAATTAGCTGAAGAGATTGATAATATCTGAAGATTGTCTGGAATAACTTGTGGAAAGTGGTCTTTTGGAACAAGTAGCAGTAAGATTTAAAAAAAGTAGTTGAAAGATGATTGAGAATTACTTTGCAGAATCTGGACTGAATTGACTTCATTTCCTTCCCCGCTTGAAGCATCAAGAAAATTCTGTGATGTAATAATTTTTTGTTGTCATCAGTAATAAATTTGAGGAAGAATGGATTTATGATGACAGATTATCTGGTTCAGAAGTCTGGGCCAGAAGTGGGAATGTGGGTGGCTCTGTTAGCCTGCCTAGGTCATCAGAGTGTGCCCATGAAATTTATCTAGAAGAGTAGTCTAGATTTGATTTTTTGGGAAAATTTCTTCTTTGAACTTGCTTCACAGCAAAGTGTAAGCATGTTTTCATAACATCTTATTTGAGCTATGTTTTTATGCTATTGTCCGTGCAAAATCGAAAGATTGGCAAAGGGAAGTGCATAAATTGATGTTGATTTTATGCAATTCTAAGCGACAAAATAGCTGAAAGAATTCCTGTCATCCAGCATAGCTTAAGGCTTTGCAGAGTTAGCTCCTCTTTGTGAAGGTACTTCAGAGAAGCTTTAAGACTGTCCTGATTTAATCATAAAATACACTGTGTGGTCATATGAGGACTTAAACATAACCCAGCAAAAAAAACCCCAATTTGACCATAATGACCTTTAAAGGATATCATTGAGCATGAGCTGTGTGAGACTTGGAAACGGATGAAACTTAGCTTGTTTATTTCAGGTGGAGATCTGGACTAGTATTCAAACTGAAACAATTTATTGGTTTGTTTTTTTTTTCTCTAAGGAGTTATTAATGCACAGTATATACACATGGAAGCAAAGAGGAAACACCTTTTTCCTCACAGCAATTTCAGGTCTAGTGAAAGTGGATGAAAGGAGTAAAAGTGATGAAAATTCTGGTGGAGGGAAGAGAAATCATTCCCTGGAAAGAGTGACTATCTGTAGCAATGTTACGGAAGATGTTCGTAAACCATAGATGTGGACGTAGAGATCAGGCAGAGCAAACAGCAAAGAGTTCTTGTATCATAGACTCATAGAATGGTTTGAGTTGGAAGGGACCTTAAAGATCCTATGCAGACTCTATTCTGTTGAAAGTGTAGATTCAGCTGATATACCAATATCAACTAAGGCTTTAGGTTCATATTTTTCAGAAGGAAATATTTTCTATTTGTATTATGTTAAGGAGTAGACTATCTGAACTTACTTTGAATCAAGCATGTTCCCAATATTAGACACTATTTAGTGGTGGTAATGTTTTAATGCCTCCCCCTCCCCCAAATTAAATGCCTGGGGAACTAAATACTAAAAATCAGATTCACCGGTTAAGTGAAGGATGTGTTCATATTGCAAACATTCTTTCTAACTGGTGGAAATCTTTAGGTAGTACCAAAACTTGTGCAGTAAAGTTGTACCTAATTATGCAACACACAGCTCTTAATGAAATTGTATGACTAAGAACCTGCAGAATCTCTAGGTTGTATTTAGTTTTAATTCGTTTTATTCAATTATTCATATAATTCTATGTAAACATAGCTATGCTATGTTCATACATATATGTATATGTGTGTAGGTGTATATATAGATGAAATGTACACACAGATATAAACACACACGCATATATATTTGTGAATTAAAAAAAAAAAAAAGCCATCTGCATGCTTTGGTACTTGGTCTTGGTTAGAATTTTAAGGCACAGTTCCATAAATTTCTGATACCCTCCAGAAATGTTTTAAACTCTTAGTTCCCAGTGAGAATTAATATTGTTCTCTGCTCAGTATGTGGAAGAATCAAATAATTATCTCTGTGATTTAATACTGGACTAGCTATGTTGTGCATGTTAGGTTTGTGTTTTGTGTTTTGTTTTTTTTTTTGTTTTTTTTTTTTGTTTTGTTTTGTTTTGGTTTTTTGTTTTTGTTTTTTTTTGTTTGTTTTGTTTTGGGTTTTTTTGTTTTGTTTTTGTTTTTGTTTTTGTTTTGGTTTGGTTTGGTTTTTTGGGTTTTTTTGGATGTCTGATTTAAAGGCCACTGGAAAATGTGGAAAGATTCTCACTTCAGAAGGCTTTCAAAGTCAGGCAGTTACTAATCTCAGAGTAATATTTTACAGAAGAAATGATGTTATCAGTTCAAGCTGTGATGTTCCAGGTGCTTAGGGTTTTTTTTGTCTTCTACCTTTCTGCATATGTATTAAAACAGTAGATCAAACACTTTAACTGTGAAGTCAATTCCTTGTTGGTATACATCATTGGTATTGTAATAAATACATATTTTAATGCCTGAATTCTAAAAATGAATAAATAAAATTGCCGTAGTACTCAGTAGAAAAACAGGTAAGTATTAAACTCTTACACATATATCGAATTATTTCTATAAGTCTGTGATTTTAATACCAGTATAAAATGAAACTTGTATTTTAATGTTCTAGACTCTGTGCGTACCAGATAAGATGAAAAAGCTATTGGGGAGGAGGGAAGGCATTAGAGGGGAAATGTATGTGTAATGTATAAACAATATTTTGTTACTGAGAAATACTGAGAAATTTTTCATTTTAAAAAAGTGTCACTGCCTGAAATAAAATTATATATTGCTATAAATATCTATACCATTCAGAATATATTATAATCTGTTATTTAGAATATTCTTAACTGAATTTTTGACCATTTAAAATTTTTTAAATGTAAGATTTTCTATGACAGTCTTTCCTACTAAGTTTTAATACCTAGTGACTACTTCGAAGGTTAAAAAGAGCAATATTTGTTAACTGCTCACAAATCTACATGATGTTATCTTGTTTTGTATTTAAGTCTGAGATAACATTATTTGAAGGCTTTCCAACTGTTGCGTACATTTGAACAGTTTTCTTAGTATAAAAAGAACTGATTTCCAAGTCCTTGTGTAGGGAGATAGGAAGTTTTCCTTTTTGCTCTTCACTTTGAAATGATTCCATTTCCCCTCTACTAGTTCTTTGTTGGCAAAGGTAACGAGACCTCTTCCCTCCAGGAATGGCCTCTTACTGGTTTTTGTTTGCTTCTATCAGTCTAGTCTGCAAATAAATGTGTTATCACACAGACTTTATACTTGATTTTACTCTAACAAAAATTGTCAGCTCTCATAAATTTTCCAGTGGCAGATAAGTTGTATTTGATATTTGCAGGGGGAGGGAAGGATTGTCTTTCATTGTTGCCGTCAGTTGAATCAGAGTTTAAAATACAAGTTGAAGGTGGTTGGAAGTTGTGCAGTTTTTTGCCTTCTAGAAGAAGCTCTAAGCCTGTTGCACTTGATAGTAGTTCTGGGTAACCGTCACATTACTGAAAATATAATGTTTTGCTGTTTCAGTCCTTGATTTGACCAGCGCAACTGTCTTTATGTGCAGGTTCCTGTTAAAGTACCTTTGCCTTTCTTGTAGTTATCATAGTAGTATGAGCCATACTGCTGTGTCTCATGAGGGGTAGTTCGTCCCATTGGCATTGCTGAGGTATGAATTTTGGAGGTCAACAGAACAGCCTTGGGAAGAGTGGCAAGGGACAGGCGAAAGATCCTCTCCTGGTTGTTCTTGCATAGCACTGCTGCACGGGCACTAGTGAGCTAGGGAATGATGCCTTTGTGTTTAAAAGCCTTATGCTGGTTTTTGTTAGTTTTTTTTGTTGTTTCTCTGCTTTGTGGGAAGGGTGCTGTATTTTCAAAAGGAAATGATTTAAACTGCTAACTTGTCATTCTTGCGCCTTGGCCTTTTATTTGTCGTGAAGACTGTTTTCATAGACTCATAGAATGGTTTGCATTGGAAGGGACCTTAAAGACCATCTAGTTCCAACCCCCCTGCCATGGGCAGGGACACCCTCCTTGGACCAGGTTGCCAAAGCCCCATCCAACCTGGCCTTGAACACTGCCAGGGATGGGACCTCCACAGCCTCTCTGGGCAACCTGTTCCAGTGCCTCACCACCCTCCCAGTGAAGAAGGTTTTTCTGCGTTGTGCTGTGCTGTATTAGTGTTAGTTAATTTGTGTTTGATCTAACTGATGAGAAATTCAGCCGTCTCAAGATAGTGGGGATATTTAGTTATGTAAAACATAGTAATCTCCAGACTTCTCATTTAAAACATGACATTCTGAGGCTATCCCAAATTTTATTTAAAGTTACGAGGTTTCCTTCCATATGACTACAAACATAAAAGATTTTTAAGCAAGTGAAATCTCAAGATTTCTGCTATAGATATAAAATTTTGAGGACCAAGCTCTAGGTGAACTTGTGTAGTCCATTCAGTGATAACTGGATTTCATGATCAGATACATGGTTGGAACATGGATATATACTGTTGTGTGACTTAAAAATGGATGTACTGATCATAGAGTATGATCTAGTTGCTAAACTTTATCTCTTTCTTATCTGTAATACATGGTACTGTTGTTAGTTCAATTTCTAATGCAAACAGTTTTCATGAGCTTTTGGTGCCCTTGTTGAAGAACTAAGGATCCAGTTGTGGGTGTGTTTAATATGTTAACGTAAAAGAAACTGTAATATGTGGACTACATAGTGACAGTAGAAGGAAGTTGTGCCATTCACAAAAATATTTGTTAAAAGCTTGTTAAAACATTTTGAAGATATAACAATGTGTTTGGAGTAATTTAACACATTTTACAGGAAATTACGTTGTTAAATATGTAACTGGGCAGTAACACTGCTGCAGTTGTAGTAAACAAGTTGTCATGACCCTTTTTAACTTTAGAGATAAAAATGAAAGCTGGGAGATGGTTAAAAAGAGCTGTTCAGTAGTAAACAAGAAGAATGTGTCGAGTCTTACAGGAGCTGCTACAGAAATGGAAGCTGCTTTGCTTTCTGAAATCTATTTCGCTGTTGATCAAATGGCTCGTGTTTGGAGCCTTTGAAGAGTAGTGCCCATTATGGTTTGCAGGAGCGGCATTTGTCTCTAATTTTAACACCAGCTGACTGTTTCTTAAAGACTGCAGCTGTTATTTACTCAGAGCAGTGTAACTAATTTGATATTTTTTTTTGTCCACTGCAGAGCTAATGAATCATTTTTACTCCTTACTGGGTGATACACACATTTAAATTATTATTTCAAATGTTACGTTATTCTGAAACCTTTTAAAGGGATATGTTGTTGAGGTATTAAGTGTAATGTAAGTGAGGTACCTAATGTAATGTGCTTAATCAATTCTGATTTCCTTTATGAATAATAATAATATTTTTCTCAGTTTATTAAATCATATTTGTGAAGCAAGCAGATAATACAGCAACAGTGCACAACTTGTATCCCTTGAAGGTCATTTAGGCATCATACCAGGAACATTGGAGAGTTATATTACGGAGTGGATTGCAATAGGAGTGGTTTCAGCTTGGGAATTGGTGCAAATTGTGAATTACAGGATTCTGTATTGGTGATCATTTGAGAAAGTGTGGAACAACTTTTTGGCAGAGGTAGCTACTCTTTACTAGTACTGGCAAAGTAATACTGGCAAATCAGTGCAAAGCTGAATCTTTAGAGCTTGATTCCTAGTGTTGTGCAGCTTTTATTTGTTCACATATCTTCATTAGCATAAAAGCTAACAAAGCTAATCGGTATTCAAAGAGGATATTATGAAAGAAAATGGATACTACACACAAAGAAAGCATGGGACATTTTGGTTAATAAAGATAATATTTTAATCTGTAAATGAGCATTAATGTCAGTGCGCATCTGGAATGGACATATTTGTCCACATACTTACTTCAAATGTTCTTGGTTTGTTTTAATTTTTAGGACAAAATGTTGTATATAGTAGTGTATTACAGCATAATCGCGTAATTTGTCTGGTATCAGTTATTATGAATAGGATGTAGACAATTTCAACAAAATTGTGGCTTGGAGGGCTTTTACTGCTATTGTTATTTGGATTTCTTGGCCTGTGTGGTGGATTTTTTTGGTGGGTTTTTTTGTTTGTTTGGTTGGTTTTTTTTTTTGTTTTTTTGGTCATGATTTTGAGCACTTCGGAAAGATAGCTGGTGAATGTCTGTTGTGAACTTCCATAGGACAAGTCAATTCTGAACCCCTGAATATTTTCTATTATGTATTACTATGCTGTTCTCAGAAGTGGCATTGTTTTTCTGCTTATGCTATGGGTGTTATGAATATGCTTTAACAAAGCATTATGTGGTTAAAGTATCGATTGAGTATGGGGGAAAGCTGTAGTATTTTTCAAAGCAGTGTCTATTAACAGGGGCTTTAATAACATAGATACTAAAGTCATGCCAGTAAATTGAATGTCTGATTGGAGTTTCTGAAAAAGTATCCGTTATAGGGATAATATAAACAGCATTCAGAATCCCTTAACACTAGCTTTCTACCTTTTTGACATAAAAAGAATTTCCACGGGAAATGTGGACTTATGTACAGAACATCTAAGTTTGTGAGATCCGTGTGCCTCTCTCAGTTACTCGCGAACTTTTGCAGGCCCCAAAGTGTTCACAATACAGAGGTCAAAGACTAGTGAGTTAGAAGACTTATTTGACCTGCTGGTGGAAAGAAGACAGGGAAGAGAAATTGTGTATCCATCTGTTCTCTCCTTCAAGAATTTTTGTTCATGACTAAAATAAAAGTAAGTTGAAGAATGTTTGTAGGAGCGAACTCTGCGAGTACTTGGAGCAGTCTGTATGTAGATAGGTGATAAGGATTCAATTTTCTTCCCTTTGTTTTGATTCAAATAATTGGAGTTATTCTGCAGTTGGAAGTATTTTCTTGTATGTTCACAGACAAACAGGGATGACATTCTGACGATTTTACTCTGGAGCATGTGTGGCTCTGGACCACTGTAGATATTTTTACATCCTGTGACAAAAGGCTAGCAAACATAAAAGTGGCAACACTTTTGAAGTTCAGAGAAGTATTCCCCACTGAATCCCCAAATTTAACACAACTGCTTTGTGTGTGTATGTTCTGTAATAGCTGTGCAATCACAGGCTTAGCATAGTCAAGTCGGAATATCTATAGTTGATGTCTTGATTATGGAATCTGACTTGCAGGCCTTTGGGAGAAGGATCCTCTCATCCTCATTGGTGGTCAGGACAACTACGTCTTTATGATTTTTTTGCTGTTAATGCTTTTTCTGTTTATTCATTTCCTAGTGCTTAATTAAAGCTGTAACTACTTAAGCACTTTCTTCAGAGTGCAGAAAGCATATTTAACAAACCTAATACTCTGCGGTGGCTGAATGTACCTGATCAGTCTGTATGTTTTGTTCACATGAGTAAGTATCCCAGAGGAAAGTTTTGCCAGGAAATACTCTGCCTTCCAGCTGTAATTGAATGGGCTTGAACAACAAGCTGAGACAGCTGGGTCCTGTTTTGGTCTTGATTTGTAGGGACCCAAGGGATTGGGAGAGTGGGAAAGGGATCCTGTGCCAGTTGAATGAGTTCAAATGAGGAAAAGAGAGCTTTACTCCCTCGGCTGCTCTGCATTTCTACTATTAATACAGCAATAAAGCCTATTCAAAGAGTTCTGTGTTCTTTGTGTTCTTTGAAAGAAGGTTTGTGTGCTTAGCTATTGTGTCTTTTTTGAAATTTAATGTCTTATCACATGAGGCAGAATTTTCCAGGTCAACCACCCAACTTTAATCATGAGGTCTTGTTGAGTGCAGGAAGGAAGCTGAGAAGTCCTTACAATAACCAAGGAATAACATCCTATTGGAAGCGTTCTTTCATGGGGTCATTCGCATTATAATTAAGAAACCCCAAGAAACAAGTAGTTAAAGCATTTGGACTTCAGTCTTGAGCAACTTTTTGAGTAGTTTAAGTCCTTGATGTATCTGTATTTAAAATGAGTTTTCTGTGGTCTTGAGGTATAACAGGAGCTTTTCCCTAGTCCTTTTAAATGTTGCTCAGTTCTGAACATATACTTAAGATCACTGGAAGAAGGTCAAATTGCTGCTTTCAGAGGGAACCCTAAATGGAATTTTTGCACCTTACATTGAAAATATTAACTGTTTGGTTAAACTTTGTATTTGCCTCAGGCTGACCTGTTGTTGACAAAAGTAAATAGCCATTTCTCCTAAGTGAATCAGGCTGTTGTAACAAATGGGTGTTTAAATTCTCCTGTCCAAATCCATCTAATATGATTGCCCAATGAAAATAATACGAGGGTAGAAGTGGGGCAAAATGAACTATGTACAGTGATCAATCGCTTATATTGAGTGAGAAGTATGCAGAGATCTGTGGAGGAACTGCTTATTTTAAAAAATAAAGCTACAAAGATGGAAGAGATCATGTCAGAAGACAATACCGTATCTATGCTACAGTATAAACCAGAAGATCCTGTGCTACCAGATTCATCCTAGCAGTACAATCTTACTAATGTTAAGGGAGGAACAGCTCTGTACTGTGGTGGCTAGATCACTTCTGGTACTCTGTTTGCCTTGGGTATTACTACATCATTGCCTGCAGTGTAGACAGACTCTTAGTTTAGACACACCAACACAGAAAGGTAAATTATCTTTTATTTATATGCTGACTTTTGAATACCTGATGTATACAGACAGCTGTATGTAGACCATTGAGTTGAATTTCTAGTAGCTCCTGGCTTTTCTTGCATGATAGTGTACCTCCATGGCTAGGATTTTGCTGATGCTGTAGTGCAGTGGTGGGAAATCCAAATATAGAGGGATCTAGTTTGTACAATGCTATAGTGATTTTGTGGTAGGCATCCTCTAACTTTACATGGGGCAGAAGCATGTGTATGCATTTATTCTCGTTCATCAGTATAACACAGTCTCATAGCCAGCTGATCTTGATGCTTTTTACTAAATAGTAATTTTGTTTATTTACCAAACCTAATAGTGTCTCTGTGTATCAGTGATTTGGTGCTCATTTGGTTGTTTGGATGTGTGGAGTTCTGAAAAGCTTTCCTATAAGCAGTTGTGTTTCTTGCAGGTATGAATTGTAAGCTAGCTTAGATTGGTACGAATTTCTTGGCTTAAAAGAGTGTTTTTTAATTTTTGTCCCATATAATGTTTCATGTGTTCATAAATTATTATTATGCATGAGTATTGCAACTGTTAAGAAGTGTGAGTGTTGTCATCAGCTTCCTTTGGGGCAGAAAAGGTTATTCTCAAGAACTGTACAGTATGAAATGTTTCTTCCAAATAAAACTTCACTTGATAACAATTAATTTTTATAAAAGGAAGTAAAAAGGATGCAACATGAAACTCTTCTGAAGCTGTATGGAAGTTCTGCCATCTTTAGTTAAGAGTGACACTGAGCAGAAAATCCTATTGTCTTTTTCTGCCTCTAGATCCAGGAAAATGTTTTAGTTGTATTATATTTAAATTTTTCCCTAGGACAAAAGAGCAGAATTTAAATAAACCAGACAAAGCCATTTTCCACAGTTTTTTCACATTCTCATAGAGGTATAGTGAACTCCTTAGTGGAGACTTTTTATTTCTTTTTTTCTGGTCTCAAGGTACTCCACAGTGTTGCTTACAAGCAGGACTGGGAAAAGCTGGTTTACATCATGTCCAAGTGTTTCTTTTAGGGGCAGTCTTTCTGTTGTCGGGGTTGTTGGAAAATTTGAGAGAGGAAGGGGAGCAAAATGTTCACAGAGCTAGTGCTGTGAAGGCCTTTTATTTGCAAAATACCTTACATTGGAGGTGGCACTTGCTTTACTTCAACCATGTAGCAGAGGGGCTTCTTAGTGTCAGGGTCGTAGCTGGGGAGAGCATTCTGGGAGAACTATTTTTTTGTGAGGTAAAAGATCCATAGCACATGAATTTGGGAATTTTAGGTATAATTTTCTTGGAGATTAGTGGTGATAAACTAATTTAAAAACAAATAGTTGAAAATACAGTGTTTCAACTTCACCTTTTTGTAACTTTTGTTTACAGCCAATACTAAAAGCATTTATATGTTTCTCTAGTGTACTAACGGGACTGCTAGCACTTTATGTTTGTACCTAGCTTTGCATATTATATCTCTTAGAGTGGCAACATATAATAAAAATAAATGGATACCTAATTTTTCTTTATATCTTTACAGGTTAAATTGATACTTGATTATTTCTCTTATCTTGTTGATCCGTGCAATGAGTTGTATAGATTAAAACATCATACAAAAAATTTCAAGATTTAAATAAATAAAGTCTTACTTGATGGATTGTCTATCCTGAATGCTTGGTAATATGCTTAAAAAGTCACTAGAAATCATTAGTATATATTTCATTTAAGACCTGATTTTTAGACTAGTGGTTTTTTTAAATGCATATCATTTGAACAAATGTTAATGTGACAAGTAGTAGTTGCTTTTGTTTAATTATTATTTGTATTAATAAGAAGATACTGCTATTTAAGAAGTTTAGCAAGAAGCAAGGAAAGTTGGCTATGTAAAAGGTGATAGTCAATGTGATAGCTGTGTGTGCTCTCCATGTGTGCACATATACATCATATAAATAGCAAGAGTAGTGTTGTGCGGGACTGGAGGGTAAGAGAATAGTGCGGTCACAAATTTTGCCACTTTGGTTGCTATCTAGCCTAGTTTTTTTTATTGTCAGGTACTTTTTTTCACTTTTAAATGGACAAAAGGAGAGAGTAGCAGAAGCCACTGACTAGAAGGAAGGAAGGAAGAAATAAAAGGAATGAAGAAATTTTATCTTCTTTTAGATTACTTTCTTCTTTCCTCTGAGGGGGGGGAAATAAGGCCAATCATGTCAATAACAGTCCCCTAATATTATCTATTAAATAACAGTCTTGTTTCTATGGTGCCTTTAACTATTTAGTTCTCAAAAATAGAGAGGAATATTCTTGTCTCATCGGAAAAAAAGGAATTGGTTATACTGGAGCAATATCAGAAGATTTCATGAAGAAATATAATCTACTCAACAAGACCTCATGCTTCTTGTTGGATATGACTCGGTTTTTTGCAGTTTTTTCTTTCTGTTCATTATGTCTTTGTCTTTTATCCTGTGATTTGTGTTCCAATGAACAATTCAGTTTGAATATACTTTTTATTTCAGGAAAATAATATAACTTAATACTGTTACTCAACTGTGTGTATATTTTAAAATCTCTTTCCCAAATGAGGCAGAAATAGGTAAGGTTTCCCTTGCGAAGTAGGTTTGATGTGGTAAGGTCTTTTTAAAATGCAAAACATCCAGGTTTTTCTATTAAAATTGCTCAGGTATCTATTTACTTAAATGTTTTCATCCATTTATTTATTCCAGTATGTTATTTGCATAAGTCAAAATGTCAGCTCAAAATGACAGCTTAAATTTTGCATACAGGATGCCCTTAACTATGTGCTTGGGGTTCTGTTGAGAATATCAGGATGAGAATTGAATGTTGACTGCTGCCAATTCAGCCCTGTAATCTTGACAACAAATTTGTACACGCACACACACGTACATGCACATATATAGGTGTGTGCATGTACACAGGCGCACATATATAGTGTGTGTGTATATATATATAACATTTGAAGTATTTACCAAATAAAACTGGTCAGGAACTCATTATTTTCCTCATGTGCAAAATGATAAAGGGTTCTTTTCTGTTTTGAATAAGTACAAAATGTATATTTCTTGGATCATTGAGAGAAGTTACTGCTCATGGGGCAAAATTTGTTTACTCTGTCACATGTACTTCAAGGCTTATGGGATGGGGAACAAAGCAAGATTTTCTTTTCCTGGAGGCGCAGAAGCAGAATTCAGAATAGTTTTTTATCTACTACCTATATTTGATAAGGAAAGAATTGGAGAAAGAGCTAACCAAATCACCGTATAAACCTGCCTAACCCCTGTAAGTCATGGTAATTTTTCCTCCTTTGTGCTTGACTTTAGGTAGTGGGAGAAATGGCAGATCATGCAGATTATATGCTGTAATGGTCTCAGATGCATCCTGATGACATCCATCATGAATGCTTCCTTAAGCCTCTTTCATGCTTTATTAAAGCTCCAAATCACCATAGTGCTTCAAAGATTGGAGGTAGAGTTTAGTTCTTTAAAAGCAAATCAAAGCTATTGAGGTTTAACCTGGCAGGCAGCTAAAACAACTACACAGCCATTTGATCCCTCCCCCACCCCAGTGGGATGAGGGAGAGAATTGAAAAAAAAAAAGAAAAGGTAAAACTCTTGAGATAAAGAAAGTTTAATAGGACAGAAAAGAGAATAATAATGATGATGGTGATGATAAAAGAATATACAAAAGAAGTGACACACAGCACAGTTGCTCACCACCTGAAGCTGATGCTCAGTTAGTTCCTGAGTCACATTGCCTCCCAGCTAACCCCCCAGTTATATACGGAGCATGATGTCATGTGATATGGAATATCCCTTTGGCTGGTTTGCAGCAGCTGGCCTGGCTGTGTCCCCTCCCAGCTTCTTGGGTGTCCCCTGCCTTCTCAGTGTGAGAAGCTGAAAAGCCTTTGGCTGCTTGGTAACAACTAAAACATCAGTGTGTTACCAACATTATTCTCATCCGCAATCCAAAGCACAGCACTACGCCAGCTGCTGGGAAGAAAATTTAACTCTAGCCCAGCCGAAACCAGGACAAAACCGAAAAAACCTTTTATGATCTCTGAGAAGAAATTGTTCATAGCATTATTTTCACAGTGTTCCTTCCATTGCATACTTTTTCTTTGAGTTCAGATAGCAAGACTTCATGCATGAAGAAGGTGATCCTTGTTCCTTTAATGGCTTTATGTACATAGCTTCACAGATTCTAGCCATCACATAGAGGAATATAATTTCCTGTTTCTACAGTAAGTTGGTTTAGGTTAATTTGCTAGTTAGGATTCTCTAATTTACTGGTCAGTTTTTGGAATGAATTAAAACTTACTGGTAGTAATTAGGAAATCATTGTACATGATGTCTGGGTAATTATATTTAACTTTTTTTTTNCTGTTAAGCATAATAGCATTATAGTACTCTCTTGTGTCCACTATCACCAAGTCTTCTAAGGTTCTCCACTGATACTGTGTTTCCTGACTGCTGCATGTCCTTGCAGACTTTCAGGTGTACTAGGTCCTCTAATAACAGATCCAAGTCACTAGTGTTGACATTGAAGTGTACTTGTGGTGTCTGGAAAAAATGCAGCTTATTTCATTAGAAGAAAAAACGCTTCGTCGAACCTCTGTTTGCTGGTTCCTTCAGAATTAAGTTGAAAATTTGGGAGCTCAGTTGTAAGCTTGTGATTCCATTTTAGCATCCTGTTTGTTAACTTTGTTACCTTTTGCTTACTATTTCAAACTTACACTTCAAATCTATATTTAAAAAAAACCCCAAAACGTATAATCTGAGGTTTTGGTTTCAGTTCATCTCTCCTGTAGCTCTGCAGTAGGTGAGGCATACTTCCCATCTCCTGTGGGAACACAGTGATGTCATCTGCTGAAGAGGGCAAGTGGTTGTAACGCTCTGCACAAAAGGATTTTTTGCTTTGTTGGTTTTTGTTTTGTTTTGTTTTTTTTTGTTTTTGGGGTTTTTTTTGCTTGTTTTACCAGTACATCAGGGCTGCTATTGTCTGAGTTTGGGGCCAGGTGGTATTGAAATATGTTTGTTTGGTGTTGGTTTCATTTGATTTCTTCTGATGGTGCTGTCTCTCATATCCACACAGGGCCTGGGCCACAAGAATTTGGATGTGTCTGGAATAAACTTTATGCTTCTTTCATTCCCCAGATCATGGTACAGACTGAGAGCGAGATAGCTGTTTNAGTAAGTTGGTTTAGGTTAATTTGCTAGTTAGGATTCTCTAATTTACTGGTCAGTTTTTGGAATGAATTAAAACTTACTGGTAGTAATTAGGAAATCATTGTACATGATGTCTGGGTAATTATATTTAACTTTTTTTTTAAAATCTGTGCAATTTTTGGTATTTAAATGGGTCATATTTTCAAAAATAGTTCTGAATCTTTCAAGAAAATAGTTGACTTCTAGATTTAAAATAATGAGTCTGTTAAGGGTGATAAGAATAGATAATAAAACTAATTCTTACAGATACAGTGAGATTGTTTGTATAGCCATTTAAACTTGGAAATGTCTGTTGTTCTTTTACAGCCAAAAGGATGGAGTCTGAGTTATTTGTCTGTTTTCTTCTAAAAGCTGAATGTAGCACAAGGGCCTCAACTGTTCTTTTGGTTATTCATCCCCCTACACACACGCGNTGAAAATTTGGGAGCTCAGTTGTAAGCTTGTGATTCCATTTTAGCATCCTGTTTGTTAACTTTGTTACCTTTTGCTTACTATTTCAAACTTACACTTCAAATCTATATTTAAAAAAAAACCCAAAACGTATAATCTGAGGTTTTGGTTTCAGTTCATCTCTCCTGTAGCTCTGCAGTAGGTGAGGCATACTTCCCATCTCCTGTGGGAACACAGTGATGTCATCTGCTGAAGAGGGCAAGTGGTTGTAACGCTCTGCACAAAAGGATTTTTTGCTTTGTTGGTTTTTGTTTTGTTTTGTTTTTTTTTGTTTTTGGGGTTTTTTTTGCTTGTTTTACCAGTACATCAGGGCTGCTATTGTCTGAGTTTGGGGCCAGGTGGTATTGAAATATGTTTGTTTGGTGTTGGTTTCATTTGATTTCTTCTGATGGTGCTGTCTCTCATATCCACACAGGGCCTGGGCCACAAGAATTTGGATGTGTCTGGAATAAACTTTATGCTTCTTTCATTCCCCAGATCATGGTACAGACTGAGAGCGAGATAGCTGTTTAGAGTGCTTGAAAATTGCTTCCACTGTGCATGCCTTCAAAAAACAATGGGCCTTAAAAGCAGAGCACCTCCTTGAAGGCTGCCCTCATCCTTAGGTCTGCTCAGACAGCTGTTGTTTTGTTGTGGTTTTTTATTATTTACTTTTCTCACAGAGGATTCTGTGACTTATGTATAAATATCTTCATCTGGCTATGTATTTGTATTAAGATACATAGGAATGTAGGTGCTTCTATGAGAGATAGGAAACTTTTAGAAGATTTTGGGAGTTTTTATTAAAA
Organism: Aramus guarauna; assembly: GCA_013400195.1. Lineage (NCBI taxonomy): Eukaryota > Metazoa > Chordata > Aves > Gruiformes > Aramidae > Aramus > Aramus guarauna. Next base: position 150,090 of record VXBL01008587.1, read on the forward strand.
AAAAATCAGTGTATTGTTTAAAGGGCATGTTTGGCCACCAAACATAAATAGCAAGGCTAATTACTTATACTTACAATTTGCTTTTGTTAACTGTGGTGCTGGTTTGATATCAAATCGGATCTAGCTCATAGGTTGCCGCAGAAGTTGCGTTATCATTGGAGGACTGAAGCTTTTTTTCCTGGAATGTATGTCACTTGGCCCCTGAATGCCGCAAATTCAGCCTATGTGTTTTGGAGGATTGTTTAAATGACACTCTGTGCATTATTTTCAAGCTTTTCTCTCCATCTTCCATAGAAAACAGATAGTTTTCTAAATTTGAGAAGTTTTTTTTTCTTTCCTTTGTGATCCTTTTGATTGAGATTTGTTTGGAGGTAATAAGTTGGTCTAAGAAACTTGGCGTTACCTACAGGCATGCTCTTCCTGTGAGAACTTCCATTTAGTGGAATATACATGTATGAGTGGAATACATACACACGTGTATATATAAATAAAAATACATATACACACATATATATATAAATAAAAATTTTTGATAGCTCAGTTAACAGACTATTCCCTATGACCTCTTGACAGTCACAGAAAAATGATAGATGAGGAGTAGGCTTGGGTGTTGTAACTCCTTCACCGATCTATAACGTAATTTCATTATCACTGTTACTTCCATTTGAGTGCAGCAACCTGTTTGCCTACTGGGATTAGGCTAACTATAAGCAAATTTCAGCCCTCCCACTATTCTTTACAGTAGTACATCATTGGAAAGGAATAGATTGACTTTCAGCTGGAGAGCGTGTGTTTGTTAGTCCCCTAGGGATTCAGACTGCTGATTTCAGTGACTTGTTGATCTCCTATGGTGGCACTCATATGTCAGGCTTGAAGTCTGCCATTGTGCTTCTAGGCTGCAGGACAGATTTTTTTTTTCAGGAGGTAGATGTGGATGTGGAATTTAGATTTTACAAAAATGAAAATTCCTTTTTGTTCCCATCTTAGATCTTCTGGAGCTGTGTTCAATCTATGTGTGTTCTTGAATAGAATATCTAAAGAGTCAGAAATTATTTTGCCTACTTCCTTAATCCCTTGGGAGTAAATTTCATTAGGTCTTGCTGATTGAAGTGTATCTAATGCATTTTCTTGTTTATTTAATCTTTATATTAGTATCAGCAGAGATATTTATGATTTGATCAAGCCAAAAAAGCTGAAATGCCTTTATGTGTGGAAAGTTACTCAGATAAGGCACGCTGGTCAGTACATTGTGAGGAAGCCTGCCCTGTCCTTATTTCAGACAGCTAGTACTCGTCAGTCCAGTAACTTTCACAAATACTAAATTCACATTTTTTAAAAAATGTACTAAAATAAGTGTAAATGGGGAAAATACTGCAGCATGACTGGTTCTTAGCTTGACAGATGGAGCCCAGGCAAGCTATACTGCCAACTGGTAACAATGAGGAAAAACTAAAGCGAGTGTTGTCTATTTTGATGGCTAGCAACCCAAGTTACTGACAGTCACTGTTTCTTGAGTTCAAGTTGAATCCTTCTTGAGATTCAGAAGGATTTTAAGATTAAAGCATCCATTTATCCTGAGATTTGTAAAGAAGCACTTTAACACAGTGTGGGTGAAAAATTTGAGCAGCTTCTAGACTTTACTATGATTAATATTGGTGCCATTTTTGGCACCATTTTTGAGAATGATTAAATCAAGTATTAATGTTGGGCTAAACCAAATGCACTTTCCATTCTTTCTTACACACAGTAGTAGTTGATTGAAATTAACGGTTGTGTTGACCTAGAGATTCTGTTGACACTTGAAATGGTACCGAGTGGCTTATTATTTGACATTTGTAAAGGAGCAAGCAGTAAGATACATCTCTGCAATGGATATTGGTGTGTAGTAGGTTGATACATAGAGGGGAGGCACCACTGCACTGTGGCTTATGCAGAAAACAGAAGGGAAAAAAGAATCCCAGCTAGGGAAAACTCATAATGACTAGGAGAACATGCTGTAACTGACTCCAGTAGAAAGAGCCTTTTGCAAGGGTTGTGTAAGTCACCTGAGAAAGTTTGATGTTGGATGAATTTTGATATTCAAGATCCGAACAACTTCATTGCAAGTTAGGTGGGTAAGGTGATATATGATTAAAAGATTATGAGAGATTTACCTGGAAATACTCAAAAGAATCTGAGGGAAGTTTAAAATCAAATTACTTTCCTATAGAGTAACTTTATAGAAGCAAGATATGAAGAAGTAGTAATTGTTCACATACATCACTAAACTCTCTCTCTCTCAAATGCATGATCTATTTTATTTAAAAAGCTAAATTGCAAAGATAAAGTTGCTTTACAATTGGAAGGTGAGACTTTGTGGTTAAATGTATATAAATACCTGTTTTACTAAGTCAGGAGACAATCATAATTAAAAGCAAGAAAATAAATGTTTGGAACATTTCTGATGGTATGTCATATCAAGGTGCTCCCTGTCATTTAAAGTTTTGTTTACTCCTCTGTGTAAATAAGTAAAAATTGCAATGAAAGACAAACAAAATGAGGAGTGAGGCAGTTGAGGGTCTTGTGTATATTCATTACTCCCTTTTAACAGACTAGGACATCTTTCCAATACATGCTTAAATACTAAACTCTCATTCTCCAAAGTGCTCTTTCTTTTCCTTTCTTTTGTGATGAACCCTTGTGGATGCAAATTTCACAACTCTAATTGTCTTGTCTGAGGTTGGCAGTTTGCATCACCTTTGACATAGTTTTGTAGTCACAGATGTCCTGTTGATTTCAGTAGAAGTTAAATGTCTGCATTCTACTGAACATTTGGGCCAAAGACATCTTGAAAACCCATTGCAGTCATTTCCCAAATTAATGTGTATTATTTTCCTAGAAGAAATATTTTCTGGATGTCAGGTTTCTAGATGAAGGTTTCTCAGCTTCATAAAGTGAGATCTCACTTTCCCGTTAATCATCTTTTCCATATTTGTGTCTCAGAAGAAGTAAATCAGAGTTTATGTTATCTTGGAGTTGCTCAGACTTTATGCAAAGTATTAGTCAATTCTCCTCACTCCACCCCCCCACTTTTTTTTTTTT
>VXBL01008587.1:153211-166389 GCA_013400195.1 Aramus guarauna
TTTTTTTAATATCTCTTTGCTAAAAGAGCTGGAAGGAGTGGTCAGTTCCCAAGCACTTTTATCTGCAGTCTGGACAGACACTTCTGATTAAAAAAACCCCTAGAAAACAGAAAAACAATAAGCTGCCAGAAGTCATTCCATGAGCAGAAATGACTAATAAAGCTTGGTTTCCTGTTAATTGTGCCTTGTGGTTGATTTGGGTGCCTGAGTTAAAGGTTGTGTTGCAATTACAGCACCTGTGCGGGAAGGAATTGTCATTGAAACATTTTCTGCGTAGTCAAAACTGGTTCAGGTCAGGTGATGGGTAGAAGTTAAGAGGAGTCCGGGATTCAGACACGTGCTGTGGCTGTGGGAGCTTTGCTTCTTTCCTATCTGTGTCACTCTCCCGACAGGGGTTCAAGTATATTTATGTGTAAGGGGTTTTGGTGGTGGTGATGATGCTTAGTCAAAATTCTTAATTTAAAAAAATAAATCCAGGTCCATCTGAGAACACTCGTAAATCGAGAGGATGAAAATCAAATGTTTCTGAATACCACCTCTGTTACAATTCTGTGTACAAAAATGTACTCAATGGCTATTGTAAATACCAGCCTTCCGTTTGCTGCTGTATGTAAAATTTTTAATTTATATGCCATCATAATTTGAAAAAAGAACAAGAAAGTAATCCCAAAATACCTTATTGTATCAGAGACTCCTTTCCATTTAGGCAGTTAGATAAGCAACCCATTTCCTCTGAATGAATATTACTAAAGTTGCTTACAGTAGTTACTATATCGGGACTGAATTCAGGTTTTCCACGTGTGTGTTTCTTATTGTACAGATGGTTTTTTTGAATGCACTTTGAGATAAACGAAGAATGTTTAAACAGTCAGTTGATTATTGATAAATAGAGAAATATTTGGGTGGAAAGAAGTGTCAATATAGAAAGTTGGCAAGGTATGGATAGGTGTGAAGAGGTATGAACAGTGGATGAGTTGAATCTGAGTTGTTGAGGGGGAAGTGCATTTCGAATTTTTGTGTGTGTGTTGCATATGGATGTTAAATTTTCCATTATGTTTGACACAATAGAGGCCTCAGAAGATTACATCCAGTGTGCATAATCAGTTTTATTTGCTGTGATATAACTAGAGAATTTGAGTAACAAATTGAAGTGTTTGGGGTTTTTTGTGTTTGGTGGGTTTTTCAGTTTTTTTGATAAACAATGCTGCAAAGCTAAAACTAACAGAAATATTTTATAGTAAGTTCTGAGTAAATACAGGGTAACAATCTAAAAAATGCGTGTTAATGAGGGCCAGGAATTGCCACACTTTCCTAAGGATTTGAAATCAGAAAAAAACAACGTTCAGAGTGTGGGAGGGAAAACATTACAGTTCGCATGTTTTTTGTAATAGCTAGTGAGTGCAGTGTGTTATTATGCAAGTAATCTAGGTTTTGACCTAGGACTTGAACCATTTGTCGAGAATGGCTTAAAAATAACCAGCTCCGTTTGGCAGTTACATGGATGGGTACAGTCATAACCCATACCTTCAAATATAACTAATTCCAAATACACATTTGATGCTTCATTATGAGTAATCTTTGTTTTTAGTAATAGCATCTTTGCACTGTTTTCATATGGATAAGTGTTAAGAATTCATAGGATTCAGATTTCAGAAAGTTCTGACCATCTTTCACATTGTTGTTAAGTTTGCACTAATTTAATGTGTTGCTCAAGAACACGGACTAGAGTCTGGAGGAAGAGGAGGTGTCATGATCAGATGTTTGAACTGGGGACTTGTGCAGAACAGGGAAAGACAATGAAATAATGGGTTTAGTCATATAATGTGGAACATAAATTATCCATACTAAAAAGAAATGCTTATGTTTGTTTGCATTTTATTCTGAACTACTTAACTTGCTCTTTTGTGATCTGTGGAACAAGGTGACATTTCGAAAAGTAAGCTAGGAATTCACCTCCCTACAAGTACATTTTTGGTAGAACAAACCTTCTATAATCTAATTCCAGAGTGAAAAGTAATGAATTCCTAGCATTCATTTTGCTTATGACTTAATTATGACTTATATTTTCAAAATGTTTCAGTACCTGTAACTGGAATTCATTTTTATTAGCATGCAGTTTCCATTTAAATATTTACATGAAGTAGCTAGATTGATAATATTTTAAAATTATAGGCACTATGTAAAACTTGTGTATGTTACCTACTTCTGGAGTGTGGTTGCATTATTGAGGTAACTAAATGAGTACTTCCTCTCCTCAAAACTGTTGCGTTTGTATAGAAATTATTGAATTTGTGTTCTGTGCGCTTCTGAAAATGTGTCCAACTTCCTTATTATCCCATTACTTATCTCTATCTTGCTTGTGTGTGCTATGTCTTGCCATGGCTTTTCCTTCCAAGTTGCTAGTAAACAAAACTTTTGAGATAAAACTTGGGTAAAAGCATTCAAAGAATTTTGAGAACTCAGTGGATATTTTATCCATTTAGTATCACAGCTTGTGAAACATTTCTTCTCCCAGTGTGTGATGCCTACAAAGCCATCTTTCCTGTGCACGTTTGAGGGAAAAATCATACAAAAATTTATAAAAATGTGTAGAATTTGAAGGTGAAGAACAGTTTGTATTGATATTAATTCTTCTTTTTGATTATAGTTTGAAACTGAAGCACTTAATCCTTCGTTTAAGGAAGGATGTTAGTTTCACTTTATGCCTCCTCTTTTTTATCTTAAACTGATAAATAAAACCAAGTAATTGTATCTTGTTATAAAATTATTGGATTGTCATAGAAGAATTGCCTTTAATCAGTGTAGTAATAAGCAAATGTTTATATAGCCTATCATAACAGGCATACAGCAATACAGTCCTGTGTTACTATAGGGAATAAAATTCAAAAAAGACTCTTAATTTAGACTCAGCCCTGCAAATACATGCACGCAAGAGTTCATGATTTTGAGGTCTCTTATTTCTGACTTGACATCAGCAGGGATACTGAGATAGATGGTGTGCTCAGTAGCACGAAAGTTCAGATGTACTGCGCATCCCTCTACTTGATTTATTAGGAACTCGGCATAATTTGAAACAATATACCATTAAAGAGTGGTTTGAAAACCTTTTAATGTGTAGGTAATGTAAGCATGAGGGGGCCTGAAAACTGAACAGAGAAACTGAATAAGAAACAGGTTGAAGTTTCTCTTTGGTTTTATAAAGAATTTGATCCATCAATGATCTGGGTTCCAGAATTATTATTTGCTACATCCTTGGTGGTACAAAGGAGGTATGGATCAAAGCAGAAAGGGCTGTGGTACAAGAATCTCTTATGCATGTACATGTGTGCACAAAGATATACGTGGTTTGTGTGGGTACTTACTACTTACAGAAAAGGTATACTATAGGGTCATTACAGGTCTTCGGTAATGTATTTGTCATCTTCAAAGTCAAGATTCTGTTGAAAGTTTGATTTGTGTTAATGGGGATTATTGATCTTTTTTGAAGTAGTAGTAGATTTTAATGATTCAACTGCAATGAAGATTGAATGATTAAAATTTCCATGAGTTGAAATGCGGTCAAAATAAAAATATCTTAATCAGCATTATTTTACAGTGATCACTTAATCAGGAAGAAAGCAAAGATGATGGTAGTTGAGAAATAGAGTGCCGGATCTGGTGCACAGTTAGGTACTTAAGCATTATGATATGGTCTTTATTCTCAAGTGGGCCAAATCAAGTTTATTATAGGCAATTTACATTCTAATGACACTGAACTTTCAAATGATTAATTATTTCTTAATTTTAATTATGTTAGTTTTAAGGTAACTCAGAGTGCTGAAGTTCTAAGATCTTTGAAAATCTTTAAAGGAGTGCTGTTAGTTTAATAAAGGAATATTGTTATAGTCACAATTTCCTAAAATGTAGTGAAACTGAGAAGAGTTCTTGAAACATGACCTAACATCACTCACATTTTTTAGAATTACTGTCTTTTTCTAGTTTTGTTAATGCAAAAAACCACAGACAATAAAGAACATGTTCAGTTGCGTTGCCCAACTTCAATACAAGGAGGAAGCAAATGAGTAGTTTGCAGTCCTTACAGCAGAAATAATACAGGGTGATGGCATTAAAATGGTGTGAGGTGTGTGTGGAGTGGGAGCTTAAGCTGTGGAGGTGGAAAAATTTCTGTGGCCACAGGAAGGGTGTTTTGTTTTCTTCTCCTGTGACTGGGAACTTGAAATTTTAGTAAAAAGCAGTCAGAGACTGCAGTAGTGTATCTTTGTTTTTCATTGCACTTATAGTGGCTTAACACTCAGAAGCAGCATTTTACTGTGATGTGTTAATGAAGTGCAATATGATCTATTTTCTTATTTTTACTGATTTCAGAGTAACCCATAGGATATATCAGACAGTGTAAAACTATTGCCTGCAGTGTTCAAAAGGTCACTTTGTATTTATTTGGATCACAAACACTATTTTGAAAATATATCTAATGACGATGAGTGGATACTTCTAAATAAAATTAAAAATATGACTGTAAAATTTTAACCTAGGCAAAATTCCTTCTCACAATATTAAGTTTTTACTATGTTTTTTAAAATTTTCATTTTATATATATCAAAGTAATTCTTGCTTTTATGAATTTTGAACTTTATTTTAATGTTTGAACTTCAATTTAATGTCAGGTATAGCTAATAAATGCAAGACTTCATATACCATCTTTCATTTCAAACATGTTGGCCATAAAGGCAGAGTTAGGAGTGTAATTGTGTGCATTTGTACGATATTCACTACCCAGAGTTCTCCAGCCCTGACTGGGACTTTCGTGATCTGTTGCAATGCAAACGTAAACAATCGGGTCAGTGAAACCCCCTGTAAATGAAGTGCTTATGAGCAGGTTTATGCCGTGCTTTTGAAGAGGAAACAGAGTATATTGTTACATAGTATGTCAGTTCGTATGGTGGTCGCTCGCCTGCGACATCCTGCAGAAGCATTTGCCTGCTCTTAGACTTCGGCTGCTTTACTGGCCTTCTGCTCTGCGGCTCTTGCGCCTTGCTGGGAAGTGTCTGCAACGATGTGCAGCAAATTTGAGGGTAAAAGCACCATGATGGAGGAGTGAGAGACAGGACTCAAATGATTCCTGTGCTGCGTGAGACTTGACAGGTGTGCATTTTGACAAGTTCTGCGCATAAGTATATGCAGAGAACACATGGCTACACAAACAGGAGTCATTTTAGAGGAGGAGAGTTTGTAGAGAGTCTGCTCATCCCCCTTCTCACAAGGTTTACAGCATATTCTTTAATTAAAAGAGATTAAAAGTGTTTTCAGTTTCACAGAGCTTTTACAGCTTTTTTTTCCTCAGAAATGAAAGTGAATAATGTTAGTTGCTCACATAAGATGTAACGAAGCTCAGTATCAGCAAAAAAGCAAATGCCTGACTTCAGTATATTTGCATTGTATAGATAACTATAAAAACAGTCTTTCCTTTTAATTAAAATTCTAAAGTAAAAGGAAGGCAGGCCGATGTTGTGTAGCTCACGTCCTTGTTTGTTAGTCACAAGTTAATGAAAAGTAAAGGCACTCGAGACTAGTGGTAAAAGGAGAAATTAAATGCATCAGGGAATTTGGGAAAGGATGGTGGCAGGGCATTGTCACCGAAACTGAGTCTTTGGAAGAGAGACCAGCTGGGTAGACCAGAGTTTTAAATAAAAGGTAGGAAATTAGAGAATTAGCAGAAGTTTGCTCAGATGGTGGCTCCTGTGACTGGCAGGGCAACAGGACGGGGGTCTGGAGGTAGGGACATGAGCAGACTGATATGAGAAGCAGGTGAAGTACAGAGGTAGATAAGAGGCTGTAGGCAGAAACCATCAGGTGTTGTGGCAAAGCTGTGTGGGGACAGGGCAGAGTGATACTGGATGCTGAGTCTTGTGGGAGAGGTTAGGACTGAGTAGTTCAGGAGGAGAGTGTTGGGATGAGGAGTTGCAGCAGGGAAGAAGTGAAACTGGATCATGTATTTGTGAGAGGCAAGAGAAGGGAGTGTAAGGCAGGCTGCATATTAGACAGATGTTTGAGTATTCCTTAAAATCCTTCTTTCTCTAGCTTTAGAAATGGAACAGGAGACTCTTAAAGTGCTGTGAAATACCTGGGAAACTGAGCAGGGAGCTTCATCAGTGCTGGTCCACGCAGAGAGTGATAACCTGCAGCACTGGTCCTTTAGTCCGTGAGGATCATGTACTAGATGCCTGTGTTCTGTGGACCAAAGTGCTAGCTTTGTGGTAAAACACTTCTATATTATTACAGTATGAAGCAGAATTTCTAGAGGATTATTTTTTGTTTTTTAAATGAGAGGATTATTTGAATTATAAATAAAATATATATTGAACAATTCTTTAATTAAGGATGCAAAAACGTAACTGCAGAACAAAGAAAATGACAATTAACAATGGCTCCACAACTACCTTGAGAGAGTACACATTGCAGGCTTCCGTTGTGACCACAAAATACCTGTTCTGTAGAGTGGAGCACTGTTATTGAGACGCAGTCATCCTTTCCCCCCTCCCCCCAAATTTTCTGTGTGGTTGCACACTCTTGGTTTAGTGCATATTAGAATTTTTTTCTCTGATATTTATCAACACATAATCTTTCACAAACAGTATTTTTCAAGACCCTAGTCAGATTAGATGGTGATGTGACTATTTTACATAATAAAAAGTAATCCATTGAGGGACTAAGAATTCTACCTAAAGAATTAATTTCTGATGCCTGGTTTATTTTGATTTTTCAGAACATTTAGTAGTTCTAAACACAGGTCTGATTGATTTTATTTACAGCTTAAATGTCTAGCATTTTTTGGCAGTTAAATACCAGCATATTGAGCTACATGTCAAATACTGAGGAATGAGCTTGACTGTCAGAAGTGTGATTTTAATTGTCTTGTCTCCAGCTCTATGACAGCATGAGGTATGGAGTCTAAGCAGCGTTCTGCTTTATAAGTGTAAGACCACCTTTCTCCTTTTCCTTTGTTAGCCTTTCAGGTTTTTTAAATACCACAAAACTTCCCCCCCCTGCCCCCCCCCCACTCTTGATTTGCTCCCAGAGCATTTCCACCCTCTTTACTGGGTGGAACAGGAGTCCTACATACAGCAAAGATTTTACTGACCATGCTACAAGAATTGCATCAGAACTCCACTGCACAGCACAATGAATTAAAGTTCAATATTTCACTTTGCTGCTAGTATAATAATATTTAAACATAGGGTGGTTTACTGGAATTCTTGTGATGAGAAAGAATGGTAATACAAAAAAATAATGGCCATATCTTGATGTGGTGTGGAAGTGTTGCCCAGATCTGCAGTGGGTGTTTCATGAATGCAGGGATTATTTTTCATCTGGGTAGGGAAAAAACAGAGCTACTCTCGTATGTTTGGGAAAGATATTTTATTTCTCTCTCTGATTTTAAAGTTCCTGTTGAAGAATCTTTCGTGGTAGCTGTAGCCAAAGATGGCTGGATGGTCTCCACTTGACCTAGATGAGAACAGATTACTTTTTTTTTTTTTCTTTCCCCAGATGAACAGGATCCAGAATACTCCGTCTGTCTATACTATAGTACAGGAATTTGTGGACATGCTTCTCATTCTTGGAAAATGCCAGATTCTTAACTTGTACTTACAGATGTTGGCACTTAACTGTTCATCAGGAAAAACATGTTTAAAATGTTCTGAGGGAGTGAAAACTAAATCTTAACTGCTAAAACTGAGAAGGATATTTGTGGCTTATATTTTTACACTGCCTTAACTAATGTTCTGTGGGTCAGCTGCTATCGCTGTTGACTACAGTGTTTTGCCCCTGGCTTCCTCCAGAGAGTTGGCAGAAACTGCAGGAAAGCTTTCCTGGACTGTTTTGCCAATCTTCAGTGAGTGGAGAGGAGAGATTTCTTTTCCATCTCCTCTCAATTAGGTTAGGCTTTAAGCAGCTCTGCCTTGCTGGTTATCAATTATTTCTCTTTTGTTTTGAGAAATACTGTTTATTTTGGGAGGAGTATTCTCTTGCACCTCCTTTCTGGAGTTTTTTGAAACCTCCAATTATGGTCTGTCTTAACTCAAAAATGCTCTTTGCACATTTCGTAATCACAGCTGATAGAAGCCAGTGGAAAAGAAATACCTTGGGTTTGGACGGTGTCTGTAAAATAAAAACACTTGTTAATTTCCTTCCAGGAATGTAGGAGAAATTTTAAAACTGCAGAATGCTTTTAAAAAACAAAGCTATCGATGTATTGTTTTGCTTTGTTCTTTATTTTTTATTTTTTTTTATTTTTTCAAGGACAGCATTAGGAAGAATTGGAGAGTCTTCTGGTGTTCAGTTAAGTGACATAACCAAAATAAGGTTATGTGATTGTTCTCCTTTGCATGGGAAAGCTCTGCATGTAATTTTATAAGTATTTTTAACTAGTGAAGGAAATGAGGCTTTATCTTGAAATGGCAAGCAGCTAGTTTTCCATGGTGGTTGTTTTCTTTTCCAATCTATTTCCTTCATAATGAGCTTCCACCATGCCTGTTGACAATTCTGGTGGATGAAGCTTTTAATTTCTATATCTTTTGGTATTTTACATTGAACAATGCAGTGGGCAGAAGGTTGGGTTTGCTGTTTGATACCTGGATCACTAAGGAAGCACATTTTGTCATTCCTTTGGGAAGTGGGTATCTTACTGAGACCTGCCGGTTGAGGATATAGTCTTCTATGGGAGCAGAGTTAGCCAGCCTATTTATCCCAAAAGCAACTATGGCATCAGTGAGGCACCAAGAGGAATCCCTAAATGCTGTCCCATTCTGATTTGTTTTCTCTTTAAATCAGTTGTGGGGACCCATTTTCAATTGCTGCTCCAAGTCTGCAGCACTTTCTTTAAACACTCAACGTGATCTTCATCTCACTTGGGTTTAATTTCAACCCATGCCTACACCAGCTGTGGTTTGCTGCAGTGCCTCACTGGGGAGAGCAAGGGGCACTAGCAGGTGAGGGAGGGGGAAGGAGCTCACCACTAGCTCCTTCTCCCCAGCCAGTGGGTTAGCCCTCAAAAAATCTGAATTTCAGGGCTAGCCCTGCCTGAACTCTGCAGACAGCCCTCCTCATTTGGAGGAAGAGAAAGCACGGCAGGAGCATGAGACTGACTTTGCAAATAAAGCATCCAATACTGCTGTTTTACTGTTTTGATATTGTCTGGTATCATGTATAATCACCAAACTAAACTGTACTGGGTTATCAACCATGTTGTGGTCCTCCCCGTGTCCACTCTTCAGGAGATCGACTTTTATCTCCAAGAGTTTAAAAATTAAACTCCTTGGTATTAAACATGCTGTAAATAATGCTCATAACTGCTTTTCCGCGCCCAACCCCCCCAATAGGATAAACAAACTGTTGAAGCTCAATGTCAGTACTGTGGAAACCATTGCTTTGCCTCTCTTCTGTTGGACAGTTGTTGTAATAGAATCCTCCCTTTTCAGGGCCAGGCGGTAGGACATACGCTTCTCTGTATGCCTGGCTTGGCACCTGGAGTCCTGCTGACTGGTTTTCTATGTGCTTAACATGTTACTTCCGGTGAAGTTCTAGTTAAATCTCAACTGGAAAAAAATCTAAATTTCAAACACTTGTAGAATTCTCCTTTTACTGATTTTTATTGTTTGAATGCATTATAAACATAAATGGCATGAATGACTGGAACATAAAATGTGGGCAAAGACCCGCAGAGACTTTAAATAACTTGAACTAATAGTCATGACAGGTTTACCTTGTTTGAAAAAACAGCTTAGCTTACTATTTCATTGGTTACCCCGAGGGTGAATTGGGAGATTGGTTTTTCTTGCCATGTGTAACCAACTGAATAAGAGCAAGAAATCTTGCCAAGAGGGTGGTGGTGCAATTTTCCCAGGCAGGGTGAGACCGAAAGTATTTGGCCAGGTGGGGTGGCTAATGTTTTTGTATAACAGTTTTTATAGATAAAGTCTTATCTATCCATCTCCTTCACAGTGATTGATAGCAACATAGAATATTTTTCAGAGTAACCTCCTCCACAGACTCTATGTATGATTTGCCAGCTTGTGGTCATAGAGAGCATGCTGGGGAAATTTGAAAGTTTTATATAACGAACTTGGGTTCCTGCTGAGCTGAAAATCCAGGAGGAGCCAGGGGACATGCTGCCCACACTTAACTCTCTGGTTTGGAGGAGGAAGAATTTGATTTGGCACAGCAAAGCCCTGGTCCCTGATCTGTATCACACATGGCTAGCAACCTTGCAAAGGGATGTCTGTGCGGAAAAAAATCAGTTATTCCTCTGTGTATTTCTGTAGGTTGAGTGAAGTACCAAAGGAAATGCCCAGACTGCCTTTTGCTCTCAAAAAGCTGCAAAGCAGCCAGTGTGTCGCTCTGGTATCAACACTCAATGAAACTGCAGCTCCTTGTGGGAAAAAGGGTGTTGTTTTCTGTTAACTTCATGATGATTCTGTTTAGGGGGATGGGGATGTAAACAGGAGAGGGCTGTGTACCTGTATGTTTTAATAGAGCTGCATTGCAGGGACCCCTTTGATCACATTGCATTTTGAAAAGTGTTCTCTGACCTTACGGTTTGCTGTCTTTAGAACAACTCATGTGACATTGCCAAACTGGTTGCAAAAAGTCTGCCTGTTAACCTCATAGTCTGGAAAGCTGGATGCACGAAACGGCTGTCTGAAGAGATGCCTTCCAAGACTCTTGGCCAGGCCAAGTTTTCTCTACTTAAGATTGCCGTTGCCACAAGAACAGCAGATGTTTGCACAGCAGACAAACAACATTGATGATAAAGCAAATTGACCTTTTTTGGAACAAGCTATTTGGAGCGCATTCCTAGGGCAATTTTTTTTTTTTTCCCCTCCTCATTTGTTCTTTTCTTGGACTGTATCTTTCTTCATACAATCGCTTGGCTATACATTGACATGTCTGTTGCTAGAGGTGATAAAAAAATTAGAGAAGGGTTTACAAACCTTTCCACTAACACTGATACTACAAATCATTAAACCTAACTGAACCTATTTTTGTCGACTATATTTTACTGAACTAGTTATAATGATGTTTATTTTTTCCAGTGTCCCTATGGGAACCCTGGAAGATTCCAAAATGTAATAATTAAAGAATGACAGGCCTTTCCTTACAATATAAAGTGAAGAAGAGTTTTGTGGTTTAAACAGCTATGCTGTTGCTTGTTAGCAAGGTATTTTGCCTTGTACTCTGGCCAGGCCTATAATGGTCAAAAAATGTTGAAGTTGAGAACTACGAGTTTGTTTTCAATCAGTTGTTTTTTAAGTTAAAAGGCTTTAATGGCTTGTTTTAATTTGTTCAGTAGTATTTGTCAGTAGTAGTAATATTTGTATTAAATCACTTGGTACAGTACAGCTGAGGCTGTCCCTGTAAGGCAGGACATTTTGTTGTCACTTATTTTTTCTATTGCAAGACTTTCCTTCTAAGGTACAAAAGATTAATTGAAGGTTCAGGGGGTCTCTGTGAACTTGAGTAATATACTTCTGTTTAAATCACATTTTAAAAAGTATTTTAAATGTAATATTAAACCTGTATTTTAATTATGTAATTAAAAATTTTGAATAAAAGCATTATAAATTTAAAGTAAAAATCTCACTAAAGTAAAAATCTCAGTGTCGTAGGGCTGCGTTTTTACTATTTGGACTAACCCCTAGCTTTTTTAATCGTAAGCTGATGTCCCCGTAGTTATAACAAATATAACTCTTGGTAGAGAACTGATTCCTGGTGTCTGAGGAATTTTAGAAAAATTGACTAAGTTCAGATTTTGGAACCTCTGAGGTTTTTAAAGGATTTCATCCATCATACCAGTAACATTAGTGGAGGTGTGCTGTATGGCTTAGCAGGAGAAACATAAGACCCTGCATTTTTGCGTTGTTTTTCAGATGTGATTTACAGTGATAATTTAAGTACTAGTATAAAGAAGTTTTGGGGGGGTTTTTTAGGTATTAAAATACAAGTAGTTTGTGTCTTGACTTTATTCAGCAAAACAATTTTACAAATTGTAGGCAGTAGACTTTTGGATTTCATAGTGCCTTGAAGGGGTGTTTGTTAGTATCAAAATTCTAAATTGAATGATGGTTATCTGTATCAGTATTAGGGTTTGGGGCTTTTTCTAGCAGGGTTAGTTCATAACATTAGAAATACAAAATATTGCATTCTAGGAGAACCTAAATTGGGTTTCTTACATGTGTCTAGGTATAAGTCAGTTGTTATGTAGGGTCATTTGCTTTTGGAGCTTTTGAAAAGAAATTACCATTTCTGTTTAGAAGCATTATTCAGGACAAATTGTTCTGCAGTATGGTAGAACACTGGGTTCTACAACCTTCTTTTATGGGCAACTTTTATGGACCATATTTACTGAAATTTCTGTTTTAGTAATAGATTTCACTTCTGTAAAATATTAACCGTGATTTTAAAACAATTATTTTTAAAAGAACTTCTCTTTCTGCTTATTTATTTAAAGTTTTGTGGATTTTTTCTTCTTTTTTTTTTTTACAAATGTGTTATGTGGTTTTTGAGGTAGAGTTATCAGTAGCTTGGATGTTTTGTGTGCATGCGAAGAGCATGTGTGAATGAACTGGCGCTGGTTAGTTGTAGCCATAAATGGGGCTGAAAGATGGGAACAGTCTTCCTGATACTGTTTCATTGCAGGGAACGCTGGGGTTACCTGACTGGAATAAAATACCTTATTTTGTTTACTGCTTTCAAAGATACAAAAGGGGGGGAAAAGAAGAGGGAAATTAAGCTTAACTTTATATACATGGGATTTTTCTACTGAATGTGTTAATAATGTCTTGAGTACAACTATTCTCGCTTCCAGAAGTCAAGAATTGACTGTTAAGTGTCCCCTGTCTTGAAGAAGTGTCTTTTAAAAAATATTGTATGGTACATTGTCTAGGCCAATGTTGCCCTTCCAGTTATTGTTTATCAGCATTTTAATTTTTCATTGAATGCAATATTGCTTTGCTGTTTGGCAGATAAATTAATATTGTCCAAAGCAAACTCCTCATTATATTATACTTTACTTTTGCAACCAGAGTTAATAATGTATAGCACAGATGCAGTGGATGTCTATGAACTCAAAAGGCTGTAGAAAAATACAGCCAGCTTGATGACACCCCCCCCCTTTTTTTTTT
>VXBL01008587.1:166426-197628 GCA_013400195.1 Aramus guarauna
TTTTTTTTTTTTTTTTAAAGAAAATCAAAAACCAAAAGCAAGCTTTGTAAACATTTTCTCATTTTCTCACAGCAGTTTTGGCTTAGTTCTTACTGGTCATTATTTCTAGCTTTACACTTCATTATATTACATTAGGAAATACAGGTATATAAGCAAAACAGTCTTATCTTCTGGGCTCTGATTGCATCTATTTTATGTTACGGTTATCTTGTTTGGTCTTTTGGTTTTGGTTTGGGTTGTGTTGTTGGTTTTCGGGTTTGTTTTGTTTTGTTTGTTTCTTTTAAATGATTGATATTTTCCTTTGTTTCAGCCAAACCTTTTACATCTAAAGTGAAACAGATGCGACTACATAAAGAAGATTTTGAAATCCTGAAGGTGATTGGTCGAGGAGCCTTTGGGGAGGTATGTCTGCGAAGGAGGTGAAAGGAGGGGTTTGAATAATGCTTTTGCAAATCTGCAGCACTGAGGAGAGACAGTTAATAGCAATCTACTGATGTACGGAGTTTTACATTATTTAGGCATAATGGATATTGTAGGCCTACCTAATGTTTGATGCAAGTACATTTTGATTTATACATTCTTTGACAGCTCTTTTTAAGTCTCTTAAATTTTGAGAGAAGGCAAGTTCACATGGATTAAAAGACCATGTTTCAACTGTCTGATGATAAATCATTTGCTTGACTGTAATTCTTTCCATTCAGTAGGTGGAGGCTAGCGAGCTACTGATGGTATAAAGATTTAGTCATTTCTAATCATCCTAATATCCAAATAGTCTGAAAGTAGTTTTCAACAACTTAAATAGCCAAATACTGCTATTAACATTCTAAGAACACAGAGAAATCTCTCTACTCGTGTCACTTAATTTCCTATTTTTCATGAATGTTTGAATATTTTTCCTGTATGAGAGCATCTTTGGAGGCTCTGTGGCACGTGACAGAGAAGAGTTGGTTTCAGGTTCACTTGCATGTTTGCATCATGTGTGAAAATTAGTCTTTACTAAGTAGTCTGTGGTTATAGAAGAACAGACTTCTCTAAGTAGTATGTTAGGAACAGGAACTTTTACTGTAGTGTATGTCACTACATACTCTGATGCCTACGTGCAAATATCATCATTGGGCAACTGTAAAAATAACAATAAAAGAGTATTTATTTAGCTACTTTATCACTTTTGGTTGGTTTCGCTTCATCTGGAGTAATGCTTCTTTATAAAGGAGACTGGAGGCTGACGTTACTCATGGATAATTTATCTTTAGTCTGAACGTCTGCCGCAAAGAGAATGTTGCATTCTCTGTTTTGACGTAAATGCTTCTGCTTAAAACATTGGCTTTTCTCAGCGATGCCACGGCAGTTGCAGCTGACTTCACGTACAGATTGTATAAGAGGTAAGAAAAATCACTGACGTGGGTGCATTCGTGTCAGAAGAACCCTATGTGAAACCTGCCTTATACTGTGTTTTTAAGAGAAGTCATTTTTGTCTGCTAAATCAGCATCAAACTCTACAGCAGCTAAACCACAAAAACCTTGTGGTTCTTTCTCAGGAAGCTTCTTTGTGGTGAATCATCCCGTGAATAGTGAGAGCGTAACTTTCCCCATCGTTCTGGGGACAGTCTGTGTAATTGGTTAGTTCTCCTCTTTTAGCAACAGTGTTTGTTTCTAATTCCTTATCTGAGAAACATTGCATGACTCTACTTAACTGTCAGAATCTTCAGTAAGGGGACAACTGAAGTTCTTTCAGTGAAGATGTTTGGATTTGTATGTTCTTGAAGTAGGACTTCCTAAATATTTGCAAGGATATATGTTAAATTTTGTTACTAGCTTACAGAAGACAAGTTTCCAGTCCTACAGAAACATTTGTCTAAGAAAACGAGTTCTATATGAAATCACTAATGTTCCTTTAAAATAACCAGTAAATATCCAAGCAAGATTGAAAAAAGGACCACCAAATTTTACTGCTATTTTAGCCACCAAAAACTATATTAATATTAAATTGCAGAATGCTTGTATGATTCAGTAGACTACAGTAGTTTACTGAGACAGATTAAGAAATCCGTAAGAATGTATTTTCTTTCCAGAAAAGTATAAATGAGACCAAGGTTACTCTAGGTTATTGGGAGGAGTAATTTTTGTCTCCTGAATCAACATAATTCTGAAATTCTGTAGACTGCAAACTTAGCGCAAGCTTTCTTTGGCACAGTCTCAGACTTGTTCTTATTTTGATTTTACACTACTCATTTTCTTCAATTTGCATAGTCAAGAAATATTTCCCTTTTTGTTTTTACAAGTTTGATGTACAGAAAAAGTAGTTTAAACTAGTTATTGCTTATAACTGTAAGAGTTCATTGTTCCTAGTGTTCTTTTTCCCCTTACCTTGCTTGCTGCCAGTCTGAGAATGCACAGAGAGGGAAGGGGCACGTCATTAATTCGACAAAAAGGAAGCATACATTTACTTACTTAACATTTTATGTAAGAGACTGCTGTCTTTAGAAAACACAGATGTTTTACTTGGAGGAGGAGGATTATCCTGGTAAAATTAATAACGTGGGCATCAAGTGTTTCATTGTGCTGGCTTCAGGCAGCATGGTTTGAAAAACTTAACAACGAACTCTAAACAAGAAGACTTTAAACTTGGGAGCTGAAGAATGCTACTGGGAAAGGTGAAGCAGCTGGGCAACAGCCATTAGCAGCGGTGTCTTTCGGCAGTATAGAAGGGCAGCTTATTGAAGGTTCTAGCTGATACCAAAATTTTTGGTTGATTCTACTTTTGCTTTAAAAAAAAAAAAAAAAAAGTTCAGTGCTTGCTTATGAAAGCAAGTACTACGTTGTTCTGTTGTTGATATTTTGAAGATGACGAATTTTGTAGCTCTGAGAACTAGTTAGTTACTCTTAAATTTTGGCATCCAGTTATGAACAGTAATATTTCCTCTTCCTGTTTCTGGAGGACTGCCTACTCATGATGAACAAGAAAACCAATGCTGAGTGCAGAGTCTTTTTTTAATAATAATAATAATTATTAATATTTTAAAATGTTATTTTTCATTATTTTTCTTCCTTTTTTCTTTTTTTTTTTCCATTTCAATTTTAATAGCTTCTATTTTAGCTTTTTTTCTGTATAAGGCTGTTGGTTTTTAAGCAAAGGGAATGTGCAAACATGTACCATAGAGACAAGTAGCCAAGTTTGGGGCAGAAGGTGTCTGACAGCATGCCAGACTGTACTGCTCGTTGTGGGAAATAGGGAAAACTGCTGGAAGAATGGGAAAAAAACCTGACTAAACCAAGATGTTTACATCAGCACATAGCAATCATTTTTTGTTGGGCTGCTCGCAGGAAAATATAAATTTAAAAAAAACCCCAACCTTTAAAAGTCTAATTGTAAGAAATTCCAGTAGCAAGACGGTTGAGAATAACTAGACAGGAATGATTACCCTTTCTTCTGGCCTGGCAGCTTCATTAGGGAAGAGAGATCAAAACAGCACTCTGTATATTTGGGCCTTTGTATACATAGTATATACCTCTGTGTGTGTATGTAAACACTGCCTGGGTCTGCAATCCTGTTTCAGAATTTTTTGTTACAATTAGAAACTGCATCAGACTCCTCCTTGCTGAAGCGGCAGGTATTTCTTTCACAGTCCTGAAATAAGCATTTTAGAATTTACCTTCATAAAACACTGAGACACCCCCAAAAAGATGCTGTGGTTGCAGAACAATGATGATGTTTGTGATCTTTTTTATTTGGGGTGTGTGGTGGTTATTGATATGGAATAACATTAATGACTTTCACAGACTAAAAGACTGCTTCTGACTGTAAACACAGCGGGCAAACATGAGTCTATTTTTGTTCTTTAGTCACTCTTCAATACTATCACATATTCACAGAAGGTACCAAGCCCTTGATCTTGTCATTGAAGGCCTTATGCTCCAGCTGTTAACCAAAGGCAGCGCTGTAGCTCTTTTGGTTGTGTCCAAGCAAATGCTGGATAGGAAACTACAAATTTAGGCAGCTGTGTAATTAACTTATGTCTTTCAATAACCAAGGCTTTTGCAGAGTAAAACAACCTTTTGCTGAGCATACCACAGCCAAGAAATGAAATCCTGAAGTTGAACTTGAAATACATGTATTCTTTTATGCCTCTGGCTGACTATACTACAATGGTTAATGGTGGGGAAAATCTTATTTTTCATGCTGGGCAGCAGCAGCAGTCCAGTCAGCTCTAGGACCAGCCTTTTTATTTTTCCCAGCAACAATCACAAGGACCTTTAAGGAAAGGTCTTTAGGGAAGAATTACACTGTAGCTTCATAGCACTGACTGCTGTCACTGGAGAGGGTCCCTGTCATCCAAGATATGGTACAGTTTGAATGCTGACTAGTTTCAATGTAAGGCTTTCTCCTCCTGCCATTTCTCATTAGAAATCGATACAGATATAGCTTATCAGAGTTTCAAGCCAATTTTAGCTAGTAAAGTAAGAGGAGACTCAAGATTCTGATCGGCATTGAGGGTTATGTATTATTACTGCAGAGGATTCATCTTTCCTTCCGAAGGAAAATTGTGATGCTCAGTCTTGGGGTACCATGCGCAGAAGAGTAAACAAGAGTAGACATTCTGTATGAATTAAAATTAGATTATAGTCTAAAGTAACAGTCTATTTTTGTGTTTCAAATCTGAAGGTACCTTGATGGATCCCGAGTCTGGATTTGAATCTCAGTTTTTATACGTGAAGTAACCTTTAACAATTTCAGTTCCTAAACTAGTTTAAACAAGTAGATGTAGTACCTTTCTGTCTTTTCTCCTTATTTTTAACTGCCCCCCCGCAAGCCCAGAAGGCAGCAGTGTCAAGAGCAGGGCTGATAATGAGTTGCTGTGCATATGGGAAGTGACAGCTGCTTCGTCCATGAATCTATAGCTAAGCAAGAGGTACACTTTTAGATATGCTTTAGTTTAGACATCTGAGCATTGTAATCCTTCAACCTGTGCTTTTGCCATGTGCATGAAGCTGTTGCAGCTGATGACACGTTTCAAGATGGTTGAAAGAGGTTTACATGACACTTTCTTCAAACTGTCTGATCCTGTATTTTGTTTTCTGTTACCACTGTCTTCACA
Source organism: Aramus guarauna (assembly GCA_013400195.1). Taxonomy (NCBI): domain Eukaryota; kingdom Metazoa; phylum Chordata; class Aves; order Gruiformes; family Aramidae; genus Aramus; species Aramus guarauna. The sequence goes on from VXBL01008587.1 coordinate 171,523, forward strand.
CATAGCTGGCTTACTGATTATGAAAGACGTGGAAGGAATGTAGGATTCAACCTTACTATTTTTTTTTGTCACTGGCCTGCAGGATGAAGGTGATGGTAATCTGTGTGACAGCATGTTGGTTTGTAACCAGATGCACACAGAAATAAACTTTTGTCTCCTTAAGCCTTAAGATTTATTTGAAAGGGAAGAGGCAAAATGGAATCGTTGGAGAATGGTTGTTAAAATGGACTGATTGTTGAACGTTTCTATAATTGAGATGGTGGTGTAGTAGTCTGGTCTAGTTCTGATCAGCAGCTGAGTCTGTGGCAGATTCATGGCCATTTTGGGAAAGACACTTAGCTCTCTGTACCAGGGAAGCCTGAACTGTGAAACATGTTTGTGTAAACTTCTTCCCTCCCTCTTTCCTAAAAATATTCCATGTTAGCTTTTATTATAGCTAAACAAAACCATAATATTCTCAGAAAAGGACTGTGTCACTTGGCTTTGATATATATATAATTACATAAGCCTATGGTATATAATGTTTCAGAAGCAATAAGAGGGAGGAGAACTTGTGTTTCCTAAGTTTTACTTCTCTAGAAAATGTGGATTTCACTGTTTGCCTGCCACTGACAACAGATGTGATAAAGAGCTCATTGAACTTCAGGCGGAAAAATGTGAAGTAATATTTTACTATATCTTTAAAGGATGTCTAATTAATTATTTGAAATGAGTGGAAGTTGTTTTATGGCAAACCTACAGTCTAATTTGTGTCTAAAACCTAAAAGATATTGTTTATCTTGTGTTAGAAACTACCATGTTGCTGTCTTTTCTTGGAGGTTCTGTAACTTAAATTATTGTGCAGGACTGGAAGGGTAAGTCCAAGAACATAAAGCATACAGCTGGTGATAGGTGCATGATAGTATGATAGAGCAAGAAGTGTGATGGTGAGAAATACCATTGTCCATCTACAATCACCTAGAAAAATGATACATAATGAAAGCTTAAAATAGACTTGAAACTTTTGCAGAATAAATGTCCTGTACTGTTGTGATGTTACTCTTTCTTGATGGTGATGGTCTGGTATTGTGTGGATAGTCAGGCTAACTGTCCACAACACTGGGGGGGAAAAAAAATATCCTCCAGAAATTAAAACAATATGCATTTTCATGTTTTAACTTATTTGTCTTTCATTTACCTTTTCCAGGTTGCAGTAGTAAAACTGAAGAATGCAGATAAGGTTTTTGCCATGAAGATACTTAATAAGTGGGAGATGCTGAAGAGAGCTGAAGTAAGATTACAGAAATGTTTTCTATAATCGTGCACCCTCTTACTGTGCTGAATTGTTACCTCTCTTTCCACAAGACTCTGTGTGTATGGAGGGATTGAGGAGGTGCTTCACTACTTGTTGACAGTATGAAGATTAAAATTAAAATAAACCTAAAGCAGGTCATCAGAAGGGTTAAAATGGCATGGAATCTTGACTTAGGTGGGGATGTTTTAGACATTATACCTTTTCTGTAATTGCCCAAGAATTACTAACTATACAAGCAGTCTTTTAATGCATGTATTCCAGTTAAGAATGTAGTCTTTAGCAAGTATTTTCCATGGTGAAAGGTAATTACTGAGCTATAACTCACCAAGCCTATTAGTTTATCTGTAGTTAGAACTTAGTCAAGGTCCAATTTGAAGATTGAAAAATCAGAAAGATAAAAGTTTCAAATTAATTTAAGTGTGTTTTTCATAAAAATGTCCATCTGCAAAAATTTTGATGAAAAGTTCCTCATTAAAGCTTGAGTCCATTCTGTGTTCTGAAAAAAGTGGAACAGCTCTTTCACCAGCCCTGCTTTGCCTTGGGTTCCTACTTTCATTATACGCCTCCACTCCTCAGAGTCCTCAATACATTTCCCTGGATTCCTTTGGAAAGAAACTTAGAAAATGCAGTCTATACCTGAAGACTTGTGCATTAATTTTAAACAGAACATGTATCAAACTCCTTAAATTGTTTTGAAATTCTTCATTTATGCATACTAAAAATAAACTGCCTAAAAAATAGACTCATAAAAATATAGCTCAGTGTCTTAACACATACAAATTGCCAGGTTGCTTTGGCTGTTGGGCTTTTAGTTTGGACAGTGCAAGCACTATCTTGGTGTGTCTTCCAACTTGTCAGATTGAATTATCTCTAACCTCAGTTTTTATTTGAGACTCCAACTTTGCTACTCTCAGACTGCCTTTCTGTTCAATTGCTTCCAAGTTTGTTCTGATTTCCGCATTTATGTTTTAATTATATCTTGTTAGGAAATGAGATCAATGGGAAACCATCACACTTTAAAAACACCCCACAACACCACAAAACATATCCAGACAAATTAAAGCCAATTTCTGATGTATGCACATCCTGTCTCTTTTAATAGAAATGTTATCACATTAAAAAGTATAAACAGCATGCAGATTGTGGTTAGATGTGTACAATGTGTTTCCTCTTTATCCAGAAATTATTCAGATACTGAGTAATCTGGCGTTAGTCTCGATAGAAGGAGGTATTTCTCTCCAAGACAGATGTCATTACTCTTAAGTTTTATTATTTCAGTGAAAAAGAAAAGACTAGAAATAAAGTTCCACTCTATTTTTAAATGTACCCTTTTAAAGTCAGTTTAAAAGCTATTTCTTTCCATTAAAATACAGTTATAAATAGGTTTGAAAGATTTTTCTCTATGCAAGGTATTAAAAATACCCTTCCCCTGGGTCCAGCTGAATTTCTGAAAGTCTGAACTGTTAGCCTAAAAAGAATTACAGCTATGTTTTTCCATGTATTTGTAATCCATGGGTATGCAGTGGAAAGAGAACCATCTGGAGTGAAAATGCATTACAAAGCCTGACCTTCAACAACTGTAACCTGTCGTTTTTAAATGTCGATGAACACATCTCACTTGTTACTACTGCTAGGAAAAATGACCCATTTTGACTCTGTTAGTAATGTGCTGCCCTAACACTGAAATACACAGGAAAACCATACAGTCCAAAAATGCAAGACAAGCATATAGGTAGGTGTATACGTAAATGGCAGAAATAAGCTGTTCGTATATCCCTGTATCGACTTTGTGGGAAGCGGGAGTCATTTGTAAAAGCAGGAAGGGAGTATGTTCTCAGGGGCTTGCAAATGCCAGATTAAGGTTGATGACCACAAGCTCTGCGAGTAATTGTATGCAAAAACTTTGCTACAATGAAATTATACAGGTTGCAAGGTCAGTGTTCTCTTTTGTATTATAAAGAGCAGAAGTTTTCCAAATACTTGCCACTGTTGAAAACTCAGAGATGTGATGTAGAACTGGGAACATTACTGATACAAGGAGTACCTGACAGTGTGAGACAGCTTGCTGTTACGCTCCCAAACCTGTTACTCTGAGTGTTGACAATCACTTAGTTACATGTGCGCCATGGCGGTGCCACATGAGGCTCAGGAGAGACCAGGACAAATATTATGCAGCATGGAAGCAGTCAGCACTCCCAGGAGGTGCTAACTCTGAGCTTTAAGGACGTGAGCACCAAATAGCCGAGCAGCCTGAATTCTTTGCTGGTTGAAGGCTACGATAACAGTATAGATACAACTGAAGCACTTAGTTGGCTTTGCTGTGACAGAGACTTGGATCAGATGACCTCTGGAGGTCCCTGCCAACAATTCATGGAGGCTTGCCTAGGGAAGATGAGGTGCAGTGTTGAAATAATGAAAGACACAAAAAAAGGCTTCATTTAAAAAACCCAAAACTTAATTGAGCTATGTTACAGCAATTACAAGAACCGCTGCTACCATCCTTCCCCCCACCCCCCTTTTTTTTTTCCTCCCCCGTGAATTAATATAAAGCCAATGAATCACTTTGACTCTTTGGTTGTTACTGTGTCAGCTGTGATCTACTGTGGTAATAGCCCTTGCTGTCAGCTCTAGGCATACTGCCTGGAGGTGGGTGTCTAGAGTGCTCAAGGAATGCATGGTCTTTTGTTAAATCATGGCAAAACCAAGTGGAATTATAAACTCTGTAGTACCTAATCCTGTGAATTGTGTCATAACCAGTAGAGAAACTATGTGTCATTTATCCTTGTGAAAACAAGAGTTCATAGCATCTCTTCCTGAAATATGTCAAGAGTTTACAAATAAGGAAGGAAAAAAATGAAGCTGAAGCCTAGAACAGCTTTGCTTCACTCTGAAGATCCTCCTTTCTCCTTCCTGCATCGCAAGTCCATTTCTCGTTTAATAACCTTTGAGAGTATTTGGTTAAAGTATGTTTTTTCTCAGGTTTCACTGATTTATCTCATGTATTGTACTATGATTAAAGTATACCATCTTTTTTTTCTTGATCTGTTTTATTCTTGTTGTATTTACTGAAACAAGACTTGGTATGGTTTATTTGCTTGGAGGAAGGAATTGTTTTCTGCTCTGTTTTTAGTGCATGTATTCTTGTGCACAGCTCAATTTCAATGCTACTTCACTTTCCATTTTTCACTTTCCAAATCTCACAGTCAACAATAACCATATCAGAGTTCTCGTATTTGCCTGTTGTTTTTTGACATTAAATTGGAAAAGTATAAAGAAAAGCCTTGATTTTCCTTTAAATTTAGCTGTCTCCTAAGATGGAAGAGACAGAGCATGGTTCAAAGCGATGAAACATCTTTGTGAAGTAGCAGAGTGTGCTGGAAGAGATTATGGTCTGTGTTTTTCTCTAACTCTCCATCTGCCTTCTAAATAGAGCCCATACAATTATTATTCTTTCTTTCACACTGTCTGTTAGACCTTTTTCTGAACAAAATTTTGTTGCCTTTGCTATTTGGAACCTTTTGTTTTCTTGTGGTATTCACTTAAGAACTCAGTCATTTCAAAACATTTATCATGCTTCTTTGCTATAGTTTCTTTTTGGCTTCTCGTTTCTTTGGTCATTTTCCTGTGTCATTCTGCACTGCTGCTTCTGCTGAGGTATTTTATTCACTTCTTGGGGCAGGTAGCAAGACCTCCATTGAATTAACTGCCTTCCTGCTTCCCAGTTGGTTATTTTCTTCACATTTCATCATCTTTTGTTTCATACAAACCTGTGTTGTTGTTCTTATTCCGTATTCCGTACCATTTCTTGGCAGTTCTCGTTCTTCCTCTGTTCCACTTACTGTGAAGGCACCTTTTGCCTCCTGTGTTTCTTTTCAGTATATTGAGGGGAGGTCCTCCTGGATGTCTTATATGGCTTGTATCTGGCAAGAGGAATATTCAATTCTATCCTACTTTTCCTGAGCAAAAAGTGTGGAGAAAACCCCAACTGGTTAATGATTATCAAATTATGACTACATGGAAGTTATTGGCAGCTACTTTCAAATGAAAACAACAGCCTTGCTTATGTGAAAATTCAAGTGTAAAACTAGGCTAATGGCACGATGAGGCAAAACAATGACACAAGACTCCAGATCCTAGTTCTTTAACTCATGTTGCAGATGTAATTTTATAATGCCATTGCTGATTGTTTTTTTCAATCTTATATTGCTATTGTGTCATTATTGATACTTGATTTCAATATCTATATGTACATAAAAGACAAGATTTTGACTTGGTATTTTTAGAGAATGGCAAGCAGCAGCTTATTTCTCCCTTTGCATCATTTAACAATACAGAGAAGTACAACTGTTTTGATTTTAAGAAGGTGGACTTTTCTGATACCTAGTTTTTCATAGATTTTTGGCATGTTGGGAGAGTGTAGTAAATGACTTTTTAACTGAGAGGCAGTTTTGAATTTTTTTTACTCAAAATATTAATGTTAAAACATAGTCAACTTGCAAAATGTGTTTCTTTATATTTTTTTAAAACCTGTAATTATTTTTCTCCCCTTCAGACAGCCTGTTTTCGAGAAGAGAGAGATGTGTTAGTGAATGGAGATAACCAGTGGATCACAACATTACATTATGCATTCCAGGATGAAAACTATTTAGTGAGTGTTGCTTTTATGTGTATATATGGATGGAAATGCAGATTCTTAGTTGTGGTTTGAAACAGAAATATAGTTTGTTTATTTTTAAATTTTGTGTTCTGGACTGTACAGACCATGTGAGGATATGTGATTTTGTGCATAAGATTCTGAAGAGTGGTCAAAAACTGTTAAAGTTTTGCTATATATATCTCAGGAATGCAGCTTTGTTTTCTAAACCACTTTGTATTTGTTGGTTGCCTGAAAAAGTAAACAACTACACACGGATAGATTTTGCTTATTTGGGTTTTAGTGCCCTGTGCTGTGGATTATATATCATTAGTAAGTTCTAATGTTTTCTTAAAAATCTACTGTGCACCCCCAATGTGTCCAATAAAAGAAATGCTATGCATGGAATTCTTGCAGAATTGCAATGCTTTTTGCCATTATATTACTTTCTGTTCTGTCAGCTCAGATACTTGGATATCCATGGATTTTGGTGGAGTTTATGTAGAAACAAAGCTCTGCATTTGTGAATCTAACTGTTGGCCTAAATACCTCCCAGCCAGCTTCATGCTTTGTTAATGTGGGCAGTAAAAATAATGTCATGTTTTATGTAATTCTGATATTACTATTAACAGTATTTAAAAAAAAAAAATTATATATACTGCAATGGCCTGCTAGAATTTGTATCAATCTTGCCAGTTTCCTTATTTTCACTAAGCACAGAGCAGCTTCTGTTCTTTATCTTTGATAGTCTGCTAACAGAACCTAGTTTTGCAGCCTGCTGGGGAAAATATCAGTAATACTGATTTTCGTCATTGTAGTGTGAACATATCACTGGTTGTCTATGTGCTTTTTATTAAAATAAAATATAACAGAAGTGGCTTTTTAAAAAAGAATAAAAATCTGTGTAGATTGAGCAGTAGATGTGGTTGAGCACTGAATGTTGTTTACGTTGACTTAGTAACGCCTTTGACACTGTCTGCTGTAACATCATCATAGACAAGCTGCGAAAGTATGCATTAGATAAGCAACAGTGAGGTGGATTAAAAACTGGCTGAACTACTGGGCCCAGGGAGTCGTGCTCAGTGACACAAAGTCCAGCTGGAGGCTAGTCAGTGATGCTGTACCCCAGGGCTCAATACTGGGGCTGACATCTTCTTTAAATGACCTGGAAAATGGGATGGTGATTAAGGGGAGAAAAGGCTGATAGGCCAGATGGCTGTGTTGCTGTTCAGATGGACGTCAACAGACTGGAGAACTGGGCAGAGAGAAATCTCATGAAGTTCAAGAAGGGGAAATGCAATGTCCTGCATCTGGGGTGGAATAAGATAAATCCAGTACATTCTGGGAGCCAGCCAGCTGGAAAGCAGCTTTGCTTGAGTTCCTTGTGGATAACAAGCTGACCATAAGCCAGCAATGCACCCTCACAGCAAAAAAATACACAATATGCTGGATTGCAAGGTACCTGTTGCCAGCAGGTCAGTGGAGGTCCTTCCTCTCTGCTGAGCCCTGGTGCAGCTGCACCTGAAGTATCATGTCCAGTGCAGGGCTCCCCAGTGCAGAAGAGAGAGCGAGCTACTGGCACAAGCCAGGTCAAGGCCAGAAAGATGATTAAGGTACTGGAGCGTCTTTCATGTAAGAAGAGGCTGAGAGCACTGGAATTCTTCAGCCCAGATCAGTGAAGCAATGGTGTGATTATCTTCAATGCGTATAAATACCTGATGGGAGGGAATGAAGGCAAGGGAGCCAGATTCCTCTCAGTGTTGTCTGGTGACAGGACAGGAGACAGTGGACACAAACTGAAACACATGGAATTTCATCTGAACACAAGAAACCACTTTTTTACTGTGAGGGTGGTCAAACACTGGAACATGTTACCTGGAGAAGTTGTGGAGTCTCCATCCTTAGAGATACTCAAAACCCAGATGGACACAATCCTCATCAGCCTGCTCTAGATGACCCTACTTGAACAGATGAGGTTGGAGTAGATGATCTCAAAAGGTTCTTCTGACCTGAATGAGTCTGTGATTTAGGATTAAATGCCCATGTTAAACTTCCACTAGTTACTGGAATTTAATGTCCTTAAACCTGTGCTTTTTCTTTATCTTGGAAGGATGATGCTATTGTACTGTAGTATTTTTAGAAGTATTTCAGACTTGAATAGAACTGGATGGTTGTGTGCATTTAGAAAGTATTTTTAAAGCTTTTTAAAAAACCAACTTTTTTTTAAGGACATGGATTTTTGACATTGGATGGGATGCTATGCATTGACTGAATTGTTTTGTTAAAAAATAAGTTGAAAACTTAGCTTTGATTCCTATACATGTGTTTAACCTCAAGTGCACGACTTAATAGTGTGAGTTACAGCTTCAGTTTTGGCATATTCGAGGAGTTGAGGGTTCCCTTGTGATTAGGCCACTGTGTTGCTCTTGCAAAATGGGAGGTGCAGCATCCTGTATTGTAAGAGCCAAAATTCCTTTATTTTGGTATATCCAGTTCCTGAGCTGTACTGCTTTTAAAAACGCTGAAGAAAGAGTGCAGAGATCCCACATCAGTTATGAGAATCTGAGGAAGTTTTTTTCAATATACATTCAAAGCAATGAGTTAAGCTCTTGCAGATCTCACTATATAGTGTATCAGTTAATTATATTAAGTTCCAAAGGCTTAATGTATTTTCTAAAACTGTATAACATGAGAGTCTAATACTGTAGATCTTGTTTCATAGGGAGTGTAGGAGCACCACTGAATAGAAGATACTTATCTTGTGTAAGGCTCATGAGGATAATTTAAGTAGTTTACTATTCATGTCACAAAGTGACAGATGAGATTTTGATTGTCAGCACATTTAGAATTTTGTGGAAATGCATTCTGTGCTTTCTTCATGCACTTGGAATCAATGAAGATGCCCAGGTTATTCTGCCTCAAATTGTTAAAATCTTTGTTCATCACTTTTATTATTATGGAAAGTATGAGGGAAAAGAAACAGGCATAAGATTTGTGCCTGTCTCCCATCTTCCTTGTAGCTGGTATAATTTTGCAGATTTTTTTCCCACATGTTTTAATTTCTTTTTCTGAAGGTGAGAAAGACAACAGAAAAAACAAATGAGGAGAACTACTTATAAAAAGTCCCTTTAAATTGCTTTACCCAAATTTTAAAGACTCAAATTGGGATATACATTATTGCATCTTTAATTTTTTTATTATTTGTGATTCATTATGCACTATTGTTAAGAGTTACTGCTTCAAATGTGGATGTATGCTGTCTTCCTGGAAGCAGAGGTTGGAACGCTAGGCAAAAGCTTTCAGTTACTATATACTTTAATGGGAAACTATTCTAATTAGTCTGTCCACAATAATGTTTGAAAGTAATGTTATAGCAGTAGGTGTTAAATTAGATTGCGTATAATTAGTTAGTTATAATTAGTTTGATTTTTTTTCTTTTCCCCATTTGCCCTTCTAGTTGTTCTTCCACAATTAAAACAAACTAAGATAAAAAGATATTAATGGTGAGTTTGCTTTGTCTAGTCATTTTGACCACGGCTCTAAAGGAAGTGGCATTTTGTTCTGCCATAACATAGTAAAATGGATAAAAGTTCTGACCTCTTTCAAGTCTTTGCACCAGATTCAATGGCAAGCAGGTTTTGTGTTTCATTAATAAATCAGAAATCAAGTGTATTTTTCCCTATCAGCTCAATTAGAGAAGGTGACACCTTCCAGTATATGTTGACGGATCCTATATTGTATGCAATGTCAACAATACCTGGAATTGTAGTGTCAGCCATTGGAAGTCTTTTAATCTTTGCCTTAATCTGAGTAGTCTGAAGACTTTTTTTTCCAAAATGGGAAAAGATGATGGTAGGAAAAAAGTAAAAGGGAAGCCTAGGAAATTAGGGCCTTTAAATGAGATCCCAAGTTGGTTTTGTTTTTACAGGTCTGTACTGTAATCCTTTACTCCTTTTGCATTCTGTCAAAGGATATCATTTGTATAAGAGAATCCAGAGTTTCTAAATATTTTATGTTTGGTGATGAGACAGTGGATGAAGCTGATACTATTTGGTATGAGGCTTAGTGTATTTGGAGAAGTATAAATATGAAACATATTCAAGTAGGTTAAATTTTAAAATGAGGCTGAACCAGCTACTTTTTTTTAGAACATCTAAGCATCTTGGTTAGCTTTTTTTAATGCCCACAATAATTTTATAATTCTTATGCTTAAATTAGTTTTTAGTGTCTGATTCAGTCAGTAAATTGTTTTTTCCCCCCCCCTGTATTTTCTTACCATTCCCACTCCATAGTACCTGGTTATGGATTACTATGTTGGAGGAGACCTGCTTACATTGCTCAGCAAGTTTGAGGACAGACTACCTGAAGATATGGCTCGTTTTTATTTGGCTGAAATGGTGATAGCTATTGATTCAGTTCATCAGTTGCATTATGTTCACAGGTAAGTAATTTAAGCTCCAAATTCCTTTTGGAGTTACAGGGAGTTACTTGATGGAGTGAAAAAAAAACTCCTGTTAAAGAGTTTAAGCTAGTAACAAGTATTTGCTGTTATAATAAGACTGATATAACTGACCTGCCTACATCTTGTGGTTATTGAGAACTGTTGCTAACCTTGTACCATATGGTCAGAGACATGAATGAATACCTGAATGTATATGATGAATCTTGCACACTGGCATGTTTCAAAGTTAATGATCTCTAATTTATAAAAGCAAAACTGGAAACCTGTTTGTGAAATACGATCAACTTTGGATCTGCTTTGGATTGTTTTCATCATTTTCTTTTGGACTTAATGAAATTACCTTTAAAATGAAATGAGGGCATTTTGCTAAATAAGTAGAAGTACTTGAATTGCGGTACTTACCTTGTTATAGGAAAAAAATACTGTATTCTGTTCAAAGGAAAATATTAAGTCATTTGTGTCTAGCTTTTTTGGAGGCCATGATTGATTTTTCCACAAAACTGCCGTCATCTTTTGTTTAGTGTATCATTCTCTACTGAATTCCACGGTAGTTCTTGTATGCAGAGCAGAAGATTACCTTACAAGAGTCAGAATTTTCAAATGCGCTCAATAGATGTGCTTCACTCTGACAGAAATTAGGAGGAAAACTCCCAATTGTTTAAGTTGAATCATTAAGTTGGCAGAATGAGCTTGTTTGATATGACCATGTATTGCCCTTGACCGGAGTCTATTTTGGCCATTCTTTCTTTTACTGTTTCCACTTGACTGCTTTGTTCCAGAAAAGGTTTGGGGTTTTTTATGTGCTAAAGGCATATTGCGCTTGATTTTGGTTTGTTACTGGGTTGCGTTTTGTTTCCTTTGAGACTGGGTTTTCATGAAAGAGCTGTAGCTAGGAGTGCTTTAAGGTGGGGTGGTGCTAAGCTGCAAATTGCTCTTCGGGAATATTTTGAAGTCTGCTACTTTTGTTGAAGAACCGTGTCTGCCTGCTAGAAAGAGCTCTTTGTGATAATGCTTTGTGGAAAAAAACAAGCAGACTATTTTTCTTAAGCAATTTTCTTGAATTTTGAAGATTTCAATTGTGTGTTTTCTGAGAAACTGTTTGTTCGCTTAGGACCTGATGTGAAAGGTTGTCGTATTCAGTTTAATTTGGATTTAACTTTTAAAATGTGTTTGTGGGTGAACTGTTGAGATGCTGTCTCCTGTTGTGGAGAGTGGACAATACTTCATGTACTACGTAAACTGTTGTATTTTACCCTGCATAAGTCTGCATATGTGGTAGTAACTCATCCCAAAAGAACAGATGCCCACCATCTCCACCTTTTCCTCCAAACAGATCAAAACCTTTGTAATACAGCAATCTTAGTATGTAATATGCAGCAGATGTTATGTTTCCATCCTCCAATAGCTAGTGTCCCCAAGATGAAATAGGTGTTGATGTAAAATTTTGATAGAAAATTCAGTACCACTGCAGTTCAAAACAACATACTAATTATTATGCTTGCATACTTATTACTATGCATGTTTAACAAAAACAACAAAAAAAGCCCCTATACATTCCCAGTCCTTTGTTTGATTTGTGGCCTTGCCAGTGAGGTTCCCGTGTTTATGAAGTTCTAAATGCCACTTTGGCATTTTATCATTAATACTGCTGTAATACGATGTCTGTTTATAAGGGGATGTTTTGCAAAGGTTAAAAATGTAAAGAACGCTTGAATATGTGTCAAATGATCAGCCTTTGAAATGAAACTCATTCCACTGTTAGTTTTATTAGGATGTTTGAAACTGGTAATGCAAAAGAAAGGAAAAGAAAACACATCATCTAAAAGCCACTAAATGCTCTTTTCCTGAAATTTTAACTGTGGTGGCCACATCCTTTTTTGGGAGTGTGCTGCACACAGGAAAGGACGTAGGAGAAGAAGGAGGAAAGTACTACTAAAAGATGGATAATGCCACAACTGTCATAGTAGTATTTCAGATGAATAGCCAATATGCATCAGGATTTGATCTGAGTTGTAGCTAGTGAACTAGAAATCATGCTTTAGGCATGTTTTGTTCCAGTTTTTTTCGTACAATGAGATAGCAGGTTGTTTTGGTTTGTTTCCTTTTAGTGCCCCAGTTCTTTCAGGATAGATTTTCACGTTAACCATATGTAGTGTTGTACTTTGAAGATAATTTTCTTTTTGTCTGAGTGTTGTTGTACCTTTTAGAAATTGTATTTCTGTTTTTTCTTCTTGGTGTGCCACTCCTCTTGCTCTTTTCTATTGTTAATCACTTTTCTGTTGTCAGGTGATTTTGTTTGGGAGCAATACGGATTGCAGTGGTAATTGGTGTGCAGACCACTCCAATGTCAGATGCAAGTCACTTTTCTTTCCTAAAGTACATTGGCCAGAGTGCTCAAACATCAAATACAAACAACCTCAGCATTAATTAAATGAAATTGCTATGATTGTATTGCAGGTTTAGGAGTTCCAAATTTGAATGCCGTTTCTGCTGTAGCATTGTGGAATTATGGGATGAATTCATAGTGGGAAGGAGATCAAAATCTAGATATTAGTAGAATTGTGCAGAGAAATTGCATGGCGTTTTCGAAGTGTTCTCCTGATACCTACTGAATTGAAGAAGGAGAAAAGTTGCTAGCTGAAAATAACATCAGTACTACTGTTTTCAGGATATTCTTAATTTTTTTTCCTAGTTTTACAAATTTTTTAGTTTAAATAAATGTGTGATAGAATATTTGTGAGGTAACATCAATCAGAACATAAAACTTTGATAATTTTTCATTTCTGATCAGTTAATTTCTGTGAGCAAATTGTGGTATTTTACTTGATATCTAAATGGTGTCTCAGAATGTTAATAAAAGACCTTTTCTTTAATGTGTATCTTAGCTTTTGGTATTGTTATAAATGCACCAGGGCTGGCGTTACCAAATGGCATTGACAGCTCCAAGACTAGCTTTAGAAAGAAAACTTCATCTAAGTTAAGTTTATGTGCAGATGTTCACAATGAGGAAGAAAGCACATATGTATATTTCTCAGAAATGCATGACTTAAGAGTTCGTGTAAGGCTTGTGCCCGCCCCTGATACCTTAAATTACTGGTTTGTACTAATGAAGTGATCCTTGTAGGCCAAGGTTAAATATTGTCTTGTGCCAGTTTTTTTCTGCAAACTGTAATATTATACAGGGTAAGATTTTACATTTATTAGGAATCAACATCAATTTGTGGTTTATAGATTTGTAGCACTATTTTTTTTTTTTTCTGAAAAAAGCCTCTACATGCATTAATATTAATTTCAGTTTCAAGGTTGTGTTGTTACTTAATTCCTCATGATGTATGTTAAAAGCTTGTATTTGCATGCATTGACAAATATCCAGGTGTGGGCTGGAGTAAAACTCATATTAGCTTAAGCTGGGTAGCTACACTTTATTTACGCATGTTGCATTACCTCAAACATCTAAAATTTGTGTTTCTTACAACTGAAAGTGAACTCCGTAATTATTTTATTGGTGAGCCAGGTTTTCTCTCCATTTTATGCAAGGTGGAAATTGAGGCGTGAAATGCTTGGTTTTGTCTAAATCCTTTTAAGTAAAAAAGACTTCAGAAGGCCTAGTTGCCACTGGAAGACGTTTCCCCTGGGGACTGCAGAAGGTACCCTCGCATACTTGTCCTAGGCACAGCGAGTGTGCCACTGGTGGCGTTGCATGCCTCTTCAGTGTGCCTGTGCTGCTGCCTTTTGTGCTGTCTTTAGCAAGGGTGCATCTAAGTCTGCCCTAAATTTCTTCTGGGACATTCCAGCTTCTTGAACAGTACAGAATTGTAAGTGTTAATGTGCTTAAGTCATTTACATCTTGACTTTCTTTCCTCCATCTATTTGTTCTGTGCAGGGTTGCAGAGTGATTCAGTTCAGAGCAAATTTGCAGCTAGGGAGTGTTCAACATTTAGGCTCATGATCCTCCAGACCACTGCAAAAATACTAATTTAAAATAGTTTTCATATATTGGCACACACCCACATTAAACAGTTTTCTATTGAATGGTAAAACAATCCTCACCTTCCTACTAAGAAAATATTTTGGAAGGATTATGAAGCACCTATGTTAATTATTATTTTTGTTGGTTAAGTTTATGGGACGATAGTTAAGACTACAGGGCAAACTCTCAAGTTACAGACATTTCAGATGTCATCTTTTGCATGTGAAAAGATAGGCATGCAAAGCATAAACACACCTACTGCCATAAGGTATGCGAGATTACAGTTAGCTTGCTCAGTCTGTTTCTGGATTTCTGGTTGCCACTGTCTTTTAGTCTGAAGGATTTTAGCTTTCTAAACCACCAGATGCATTTTTTTTTCTTCTCTTTCCATTTACTTTATCAGCTTCTGAAATTTAAGTTGGGCTTCACTGGAACATTTGAGCTCTTAAAATGTAGAGCAGCAGAATTCTCTGTGGAAGTGACATCCTTTCTGAGAAATATTGAACATAAGGGAATAAATCCGTTAGAGGGATAAAAGAACTGTCTATTCCCTATCAAGCCAGCCTCTTCTTTGCTTTCTATGAGAAGGTACTATTTGTCCTCAGAAAAAATCATCTTAGGGACATCCCTGAAATATTTACTCTAGTTAGCAGGCAGCTGAAATCTGGGATTCTTGGTAGGATGCTTTTCACTTTCAACTATAAGTTTCAGTGCCAGCATATCCATTTTTGACTTGCTGAATAAGTGGTTTTCTGTCTTCTGGGTGTGGCCCATCTTTCCTGATCATTAATTTGCTTAAGTGGAAAATTTGGGGGTGGAAGACCTATCTAGGGAGTTAGCTGCATTGCACGGTATGTCTGAGTTGAGTTGGCACAAGGGTGAGCCAAGTGCTCTGGCCTTTGGTAAAGTGAACCCTAATTGTGGGTTTGAAAGAAAGCAACAACATATTTTAAATGTTTACCAAACTTTGCAACAGACATAATGTCGAACATACACATGAAGATGTCCTTACAAAGTGCTGAGAGTGAAGGAAACAGGGCTAGAAAAAAAAGGAAAAAATAACAAGATTCTTTTCATAGTCTACTGAAAAAGTATTGCTTTGAAATGTTGCATGGTTTAGTTTTACATGGAAAATGGCAGGACAGAGTGTTATTTCAGTGGGTATTTGGTAAGCTAGCGCTGCCTTACAAGGTATTCCTTCACAGAGGAAGGAGAGCTCTGTGAGTTTAGGCTCTGTGTTTCCTCTCCATTTTTCCACTGATGAGGGGCTGTAAACAAAGGTCATCTTTACAGACTCTGGGCTTTCGTTTTGCCCTGTGACCCTGTATGTTCTAAACCCTGGCAGCTGCTCCCATAGTACCCCCTCAGGGTGGCATCCCACCTGCAGTGAGGACTCTATGAGGTTAATGCTGTTTGACTCGAATTCGTTGGGAGGATTTCTGAAGGAGCCTGTGATGACCTAGAAGTATTTTGAAATAAAAGACTCCATATGCTTGGAGTGCCGAGAGCTAGTGGATCACACTGGCTGTGCCATCATGTAGAAGGCAAGTGCTTTCTTACGGTATACTGTCCAGTGGGAGTGTTAATTTAAGTGAAAGCTGTGTAATGGGTGACTGAGCTAGCACAGACCTATATTCTGTGTTATTTGAGCAGAAGGAATTTAGAAACCCTAACTCCAGTGCCTGAAGCGATAGTAGCCTTGAGTAGTCCTTTCAGCAAAGGTGCTTTTAAAATGTATCCTTCGGGCTTTTTTCTCCCATTGTTCCTCTCTCCCCAAGCTCCAAACATCCCTTCTGCTCTGCTAAAATAAAGGTTTGTGGGGCTGTGCAGTGAACTGAATGAGGACAGCAGTCCAAGTTAGAAGTAACTTTACATTTTAACTAACCTGGGTCAATTCTTCAATCTGGTTGTGGGAGAAGGAGCTGGTCTTTCCAATAAAATCTGTGTTCATCACATTGTGCCTGTTTTTTCCCCTATGTCTGTTGAGTGGTACTTGAGATACCTGTCTATTTATTCAACAGTATGATTTTAAAGAAAAAGGGACACAAGAAGCAGTTGGAGGTGGGGTATCTTAAATATAGTTAGCCGCAATGCCCTCAGAAATAAACCTTCCTCTTTCATGTCTGATACCTACCTCCTAAGAAAGGAAATTCTTGATTATAGTCAGCTGGGGGAGGCCAGCAAGACAAGGAGCACACCTCTCTGTTCTTCCTGGTGAGTCCCCACCGGTCCTTTAGGTAGGACAATTACACTTTTATTAGAAAGCAGATTCATAGGAAAAGGAGGAATGTGTAGATGAAGATTTTCTTTTTTGTTTAATGTAGATTGGTATATCTTCTGGGTGCCGTTGCTTGAAAGGCAGATGGATGTGAGCGCTCTGTCAGATGGTATGTAATCCAGTTTAGGTAGAAACTGGATATGGTTGTCATAAAACAGAACTAAGTAAATCCTCTTAAAAGTGAAAATGAGAGAGACAGACAAGAAATAAAGTTTGATTGAAAAGGGTCCTTCTTAACCTTGTGCCTTAATGGGAAAATTCTTAATGCCAGAAGTCTTATATAAACCCCTCTTGGTCTTGCCTTCCAAGTAATAATGTTTATAGCAAGGCTCAGTGGATGCTAAATGTGATGGAACTTTCCAAGAGATACTGCTGCCTCTGGCATAAAGATTCATTTGACTTCTGTAGTGTTTGCAGGAAAAAAAAAAAAGTCCACATTAGAACTGTCATAGCTCTGATCTGGTTCAGTGTCTTATGAAGTTGGAGGTGTTTTCAGAATTTCATAACTTCTTTTGAAGAGAAAACATTCCCATTTGCAAGCTGTTTTTATGTGAGTTAAGCTATAATTTTACACTCATTCTTTTCTGATTATTTCAGACCTGGAAATATTTTCTCTTACTACTTTCTTTGATATCCAAAATCAACATCAGGAAAGTAGGACAAAAACATTTTCCTGATTTCTGAATTTTTAGTCCCAGTGACTGTGGTTCTGAGGGTGTAATTAGCTCATTGTTTGGTGGCTGGGCATAGAATTTGTAACTCACACTTTCAGTGGTTTTGTTCCTGTTTATAAAGTTCAGAAGGATGCAGGCAGAAATGAGGATGGCAGTTGTGTGATGGAGTCTTCATTATTCTCAGGTTTTTTGTTATCTTAGGAGGAGACTCACTGCCTCATGTTTTGTCTTCTGCAGACTTTCCATTTCATCATCTCTTTGTGGAACACAGTATTTATTTCATAACTACCTCCTTTCATAGTGTCTCAAATTTTCATTTATTATTAGCCGATGTGTTCCTCAAGTTCCTCCTTAAGATGCCTTTATTTTATTTATGATTATGGGACCTTTGCTTCTTTCTTTTTATTTGAAATACAATTGATTTTATGTTATTAGATTAGCTCAGATTAGAAGCTGCACAGGACAAATTCGTTATCCTCTGAATTAGATTGTCATTTAGTTTTGTCATTGCATAAATAAGCAATAATAATTTGGCTTTATAGTTTGATATTTCTGCAGTGTTACCATAACATTGAGATGCTTGAATACATTGTAGGAAGTGTTTTAAACCATTGTCTTTTACCTAGTTCCTTGCCAGGGCGTTCTTCACAGTGGGTATTTGATCTGAACTTTCAGATCAGACAAGTAGAAATTTGGTGTTTGAATTGCTGAGTTAAATTGCTGTTGCCCCAACCACTAAATGTCATACTTCTTTTTCTTCCTTGCGATTATACTAAGATACCAGTGCAAGAGTCTGGTTCTTGAAAAGGCAGATAAAGAAGAATCAGTCCAAATAACCTTGTCTGCGTTGAAGCTGTTCTACAGTAAGCATTTCCCTGGTACGTTTCCAGGAGAGCTGTTGTGTTGTTAAAGAGCCTATCTCATGTTCCTTTTTAATGACAGCAAAGTATTACTAGGTTTTAACTTCTTACATGTGAAAAAATAGGTCACTTAACATCCTGCAAATTAGAATACTGCTTACAAAGCAGATGCTTGTGTAAGGTCATGCTTGGTTCAGTTATGGAAGGCTTCGTGGTTGGGGTCAGGGAAGCAAGACCTCGTGGAGCTTTATCTGAAAAGTTGTATTAAAATCTTTATTGACTCAGGTGCTGTGATGTTTATGCTGTTCAGTTTTTCTTTATTAACAACTGGGGGGCAGCCTTTAGCATTTCCTCGTGCAGCAGGAAGCAGTGATATTACTGCCACTGTAACTCAGTAATTTTTAATCAGATACAGTGTGTAAAGTCCAGGAAAAGGGCATTAGAAAGGTACAAAAGAGAAAATACTAGCTGGAAGAGAAGGAAAAAAAGGGGAGGAGGGGCTAAAATCTGAGCTGGTATAACAGTAGCAAAGTTATGTCTTCCTCATATAGGAAATTGAACTTGTAGCACAGAAAGGAATTTACTTTGCAAGTACAGCTCTTTTATGGTTCTGCTTAGATTTAAGGGCTGAAAATTCAGGCCTTCAGTTCCTATCTAAGAAATTAAAAAAATATGTATTTGTTTTATTTTTGTGCAAGCATTGTGCCTCATGCTTTATGTTAAAAGAAAAAAGTATATTACATATGCAACTTGAATGCAAAGACTTTTTCAATAACACTATCCTTTATTCTTAGTAAGTGTAGTTTTAGTGTGTTTGAGCAAACAGTGCACTCTTTATTTTTCTTATTTTTAAAGTTCTGGAGGTACTGGCATGCCTTTAGACCAAATGCTTTTTGTCCTTTATAGCCTCTGGCTACTGTTCCTTCCTCAATCTCTTGCTGTCAGGAGTTTTAGGCAGATGTTACAGTGCTTATTATATCTGGATCATGCTTGTCAATATGGTTTGTTTTCTAACAACAATAAAAGCAAAAAGAAAAAAAAAAGGGGGCAAAAAACCCCCACCCCAAAACCATATCAAACTATTTATATGTTATGTCTGTTATTACATGGCATAGTAGGAGAACAGTAGACATATGCTTCAAACTTGGTCTAGCTTATTCCTGCATATTTCCTTGGCTTTTGATTGGAATAAAGATTGTCTTACAAGTTGAACCTACCTGAACACATTCTGAATAGTTCATGGGATAAGAGTCTTTAGGATACATTTTTATTCTTTTCCTTCATTTCTGTTTTGCAAGAATAATGAATGTATTGTTTTCATATTCTTTCCCTCAAATTATTATCTTTTTTCTGCTATTTAAAAATGACGGGGCCTATCTATTAAATAGACCTATTGTTTTTTCTGAAAAATTGCTTTAAGAATCTGTAAAATATTCCTGTGTAAAAGCATGAAAGTGCAGTTTTGGTCTCTAGTGCAGTGATCTAGGAAAAGCACATTCTTACAGTCCTTCTCAGATGCCGGAGATATCATAGACCAATGCTCATTTTACATATAAATATATTGGTATGGTATGTTTATACAAGCACACTTCATTTTTAATACACTTATTTGTGTATATGCTGCAGTGTTTTTGCTTAGCAAAAGATAAATTGTTACCAGAACTACTTTCCATACTGACTGATCTGGTACACCAAAAACTTTCTACTGCCCACAGCTGTGTGCTAAGGATGTAAAAGGCTGTCTTAGTGCTTAAAAAGAGGTAACTTTACAGAGTGCCACACAGATGACACAGAGATAAGCAGAAACTGCGAGAGCTTTACAAAAATCAAAGAAGCAAGAGCTTGAAATTCTCAGTGATGCTTGACAGTTAAGTGGTGAACAGGGTCAGCTGTGCATCAGATGGCATCCCAGTGAGGTGTGTGGGAGTTCTACATGCTCTGTCTGGGAATTTAAAGTTAACTAATGATATCCTCATTTAATTTAGGAAGAAAGTAGAGTACAGGTATGGTGCAAAATAAACACAGTGTATTATTTCATATGGTGGACGTATTTTCATTTTTGTAGCAGAGCTATGGAGTGTCAGTCCAGGTTAATTTTGTCTCTGACTTTGTAGGAGTAGTTACAGCCAAGCTACAGCGGAGAGTAAGTTGAACTTCTGGATTATGAATACTTCAAAAAAGGTTAGTAGGTTTTGGGACTGCAATAAATAAGGCCAGATAAGAAATCCACTTGTGCTGTACTTCAAAGACTGGTTTTCATAATGGGAAAATGTTGGAAAACAGAAGAATTGGAAAAGATAATGTTTCTTTATTTACATGTGGGTCTAACTCACGTTTAGTAGTCATGAAAAAGAACTAAATTTCTGTGCCACAATGACCACTTCATTTTAGTTTGCCTCATACTATTGGAGCTACAGTTATGTTTTGGCACATGTTTGGTAGCCCAATTGAAATTTCTTATGTACAAGTTAAAATTTTAGGGATTTCTTTTACAGATCACAATTTTCAAAGTAGTTTTTCATGCCAATTTTGCATATGGTCATTCTTCAGATTGTTGTTCACTCTTGAAGTTGTCAGACAACTTTCAACTTTCTGAAACTTTAATGACAAGGACTATATATAATATTCCAGATGGCATTTCAGAAAGAACTTGTATAGGTGAAGTTTCTGCTGTTACACTCAATAGGCAAGTGTTTACATTTTACACTGTTAAATTTAATCAGATTTCTATTATTGCAGTCTTCAGTTTAGTCATTTCTGTATGCCTGATATTTCAGTCTTCCCTGGCTTTCCAGCTTTGTGATAGCTGCTTTGTGATATTTTATTAGTATGCATTTATTTTTGTGCCAACTTTATTAACTAAAATGTTAAATCAGTTTCAAAACTGACCCAGGAGGATTACCACTAATAATCTTTCTCTGATTTTATTTCCTCTTTCAGCACTACCCATTGTCATCTCTGTCTTAGCCAGTTCCTTACCAATACCTTTATTAGTGCTGTCATTCGTTCTTCCAGTGGCACTCTTTGTCTTGTGAAAAAAATCTACTAAAATGTTTTAATACAGGATTTTGTCGCAATTCATAATACTATGACAAAAATTACCTGATCCTAATGAATTGCACATGCAGAGGAATTCACATTTTCTTCCCAGTATTTGCATAGTCTAACATGATATTCCTTGTAATCATTATAAATATTATGCATTATATTTAAGGAAGTGAAAGTTGTATAATATTAGTCCAGTCTACATGTTTTCTGCCTGATTAATTGCAATAGCTCCAAATAACTTCCTCTTTCTACTCACTTGGCATCACAAAGCCAGTATTCCTTTTTAAGAATGTAAAACTGAAAAAGGTGTAGGAAATTAAATAACAAAAGCATGATTTACAGTGATAGCTTTTGTCCAGTGTACCCAGAAAACAAATTATTATCAAGTTCCAACTCTTTCATTCAGTCTTAACTTATCTTGTTGCTTTAAACCGAAGTTCCTGAAAAATATTTGTCTGAGATTCTGTATTACTAATGCCATGATTGCTTTTGACAGTCAAATGCTTAGGAGAGTTGTGAATGCTGAAATGAAAACTTAAATATTATAAGTGGGATTAACTTGTCTCTTATCAAAAAATCAAAAGAGTTCCAAGGATGTCATAGGCAAGAAATGCAACATCTGTGTGTTGTAGTATTGAACTTCAACCTAGACATTTGCATCCCTTCTCACAGATTTAATTCCAATTAAGGAAAACTGATTTCTAATAAATTATGATGCTTGACCTTAACATGCCTAAGATAAATTTAAATAATAAAAAAAACCCCTAAGTATGTGTCATCAACAATTATCCCAGCTCCATTAGAAACACAAGCAAATATAGAAGTTGCTCAGTGCAATTTCCCTGGGGAGATGAGCATTCCGTTTCCTCATTTTGATTGTTCCGTCATTTTCCTGCTTTTTCTGTGAACATACCAACACCCAAAATTTCTGTCCCGTACTTTTAAGTGAGTTCGTAACTTCTATATTCTACCAGTATCTACACAAACAAATGCAAAACAGTTTGCTGATTTGCCTACCTATCTTCTGAATCTGTTGCCGTAATATTTCTACATTGCTGCCTGCCAAAACTGTGCCTGTCTCAATGTGTGTGTGTCTTTCTTCCTCCCAGTTTAGACTGACCAAATGTGTGTATGTGTCTTGATGAAACTAACATCAAATCTCTAACACACTGAAACATTTTGGAGAATATCATGTAAACTCCCTGGATTTTTCACTCTGACTTTGAGTGTGTGTTTTCCTGTTGCAGGTAGTGATTTCTGTGGGTTAGAAAGTGTTGTATAATGTTTCAGCTGTGCTTGTGTGATTCAGATCAATAAGTATTTCACAAACATGTTTTGGCTCTTCCCAATTTCCTAGTACCAGATTAGCACAATTTAACATGTGTGTAGACTATCATTAGCAGCATCAAAAATCTTCTAATTCCTCTGTTCTAGAGAGAGTGATGAAATAATAGAGTTGTTCTGAAACTTCAGGAAATTGCCATTGACACATGAAAACAGAGAATATCGAGCTGCGATGAAGTTGTTTCTGGTGTCCTGTTAGAAATTTTGACACAATCCTGATGTAGCTCTTGGGTTCTGTTATGATTGAAATTCTCTGTAACCAGTCTGCTTGAACACAGCGTAGCAGTTAAGGAAGACCAAATGTACATTTAAGGTTAAAATGCAGTTAGTGTGTGAAATAGTTGAGATACACGTGATTGTGTGGGATTCATACCGCAGGCTTCAAATTCATTTGTATTTTATGGCACTGAGAGTTGTAGGCTGAAAGCGCCTGATGGTGTGATACTAGTTTGTACAACATTCAAATAACATCAGTAATAATCTTATTGAGATTAGTAATTACATTTGCATAATATATTAAGCAGAACTCTGAATATCTTATCTACTGTGTGCTACTTCACAGGAGGTCAGAGCTAGCCCCTTCCATAGGCTTTATTAAGGAGCTTGAAAGCTGACCATAGGCAGATAACAGGAAACTGGAAAATTGGGTCTAGCTGAGAGGAAAAACAGAATTGGGCTGGTAAATCCTTGTTACTTCCCTAAAGAACTGACCTTCTCTCAGTATTGCATACTTTATAAAAGTGTCAATAACTGATGGTTGTCTTTTATCGCTATATTATTTTTAGGATCTTGCAACAAAGTCTTTAAAACACTAATACAACTGAAATGTAGGAAAAAAAAGCCACAAAATTCTCAGAATTTATCTAGCAAGATGGATGTGACTTATTTTATAAGAAGAATATCTTGAAGCAGATAGCTGAATTACTTGTCCACTCTGGTCTTGCAGGCCAGCTGATTGACCTGGTGCCAGAGTGGAGGATTTCACGTCAGTAAAATTTTTGAGTTGAATTGAACCTCAGTAGATGCAGTTTTAGGAGAATGACAGAGACTTTTTTGTAAACTTCTAGTCTAATTGATCTTTCAGAGCCATGATTCTGTGTCAGTGAGTGTGTATTCATGACATTCAAATCTCAATGCTGGATTTTTGTTTTACTTGTTACATGAAAGAAATGTAAGTCAGGCAGTACTTTCCCGCTATTATATAGTTTGTATACTATTCAGCTCCTGATCCATGAGAAGAAAGAAGATAATTTACGTAGATATTTTAAGGAATGTTTTTATTTATTAAAGGAATCAAGAATCAAGTTGTTTGTCTATTGGCTGGAGAGTGCTGGGACATCTTGTCTAGATGAAGCTTTGGCCAAGAAAGGTTGGACCAGATGATCCTTGAGTTCCCTTCCAACCTGATATTCTCTGATTATTCTACGATCTATTTAGAACAGTGAGTTCTGAAATATACCTTCTGTAACATTACATATAGCCAAGGACTTGCTGTTAGTCTCCTTGTTAGCCATTAGGTGCACAGTAGACAACTAATTCTACTTAACAAGGCAAGCAACAATGAGATTAACTGTAGTTTAAGTGACTGAAAATAGCAACTTTGATCCTCCAAGTGACAAGCTATTTAAATGGAGGAGGATACTGATGGAAAACAAACATGGGAGGGGAGGGAAACAAGAAGGGGAGGAGGATATTGAGTGACTTCTGAGGGTGGTGGGGTGTGTGTTTATTGTACTTTTGAGTATTCCAAAATAACTGATTGTTTGAAGATAGTATTCTCTGACTTTCTTGTAAAAGCGTGAGTTCAACCCCAGCTTTCCCTCAGTAGTTGCACTTCTTTATTTGAATTTGTCTTTAATACAACACTTGTGATTTAGGCATATCACATCAATCAGGTCTTATTCTCTACTTAAAAAAATGAGCAGCGCTATGAAGTGCGTAGTTCCCTACTATATGTTTTCTCATTGTAACTTCTCAATATAAATTCTGTTGTATTGTGTCGTTGGATCTAAACATGGCAAAGCTTGAGTCACTGTCCATAGTTTTCACTGAGATGCAGGCTTGTGGTTCACTTTGCTTCAGCAAATTTGATGGAACCTGTCTCTTGCAACCTTCCCCTTCAGCTGTCTGCACAGGGTGCTGCTTTTCAGCATTTTAAAGACTCAAAAATTCTCTGACAAACTCCTTCCTTCCACAGTTAATGACTTCTGTATGAACATTGAATGTCAAAAAGCACAGTGGGGAAAAATATTAATAAAATTGACTTATTTAAATAATCAACCATCAGGCTAGGAATTTGAAGCACATCCTCACATGGGTCACATCCTCCTATTCACTGTTTTCTGCCCTTTCCATTCTGTTTCCATATATGTTTGTGCTGTACAGCAAAAAGGTTCACGGAGCTGGTCTTTCTGAGGAGAAAAAAATCCCCAGACTGTATCCCATCTTGCTTGGTATTCTACGGTCAGATGAAGGATCACAGCCCTTCAGGTTTGGGGCTGGATGGTTGTGCGGGTGAGACTGACGTGCCAGATGTGGTGTTTGACCGGGCACGTGCTACCTTCCTGGTCAGGACTCTGAAGCTGAGCAACTAGGCCTTGTGTTTACTTTTCACCCTTTAAAAATTATTTTGGAGTCCTGAGTGATATAGTAAAGAAAAAAAGCGACAACATGACAGAGGTGGGAGGATTTGTATGTTTCTTTGCGTTTTCCATGTTCATGTCTCTCTTCCGTTCCTTCTACTGGGGGGTTCCTCCACTCTGTGTGCTGACCTCCCTGTGGAGGACTTGATTGATAATTTCATGGGAGGGTCGTGATAGGATTCTTCACCTGGCTATGGAATAGCTCACGGGAAACAGTACAGTCCTCTGCTGCTTCTTTCTTTTCGGTACAAAGCCTTGCAAGTGTACGTGCCTGTAAGGCACTCATTCTTTTTCTTGCTGCCTCCAGCAAGGCTTTGATTCAGCCTGTATCAACATTGGCTAGGTTGAACTAGCAGCTATTCATGTGGTTCAAATGGAATGAATACTAACATGAAATAATCTCAGTTTCCAGTGAAAAACAGTTTTTCTTCCTTCCCTTGCACACATACATAGATGTGCATTCACACGTGCTCTTACTCTCTTATTCTCTGTACCTAAAAATCAAAAATGCATTTCTTGTATTGAATGATAGTATCTTCTGCTGCATTTTAACACCTTGTGAATGGAATTCCTTCAACACCATTATTCATTAGTGCATTTAATTTTTGTAAATAATAAATACAATGCCATATTTGCAATATAGTAAAAAACATGATCAAGCTGAGGAGAAGCAAGAGAGATTATCCTAAATTTAATTTTATTATTTAATAGTAGTAGCTTCTTTGCTCTCTGCTGTTCTACTTTTTACTCACTGGAAAGGAATCTTCCTTCCTATTAGCATTTAACCTATATTCTGGTAATTTAGGGCACAGTTAAGTAGAAGACATATTTGGAAAAGCCATGCTTTTGTCTGTTGTTCTTCAGTAGTTTCCCCCCTCTTTTTTTTTTTTTTTTTTTTTTT